>VYZM01001156.1:27817-83962 GCA_013398915.1 Dromas ardeola | reverse complement strand
TTATCTTTATTTTATTATTCTATGATTCTATGATTACTTGACTGTCTGGAACAGTTTGGACAAAAAAAGAACAGAGGTAAAATGTCAAACCGATGAATACTTATATGGATATTTTGGACTGACCTCTACTGTAATTTGTTTAGTCTCAGTTACCTCTACCTGTATTAATTTACTCTGAGTGTGATATATGATCTTACTCCCTTTACACACTTCACTTAATCCTTAAATTGGAGTACAGTAACTGGCTAGTTTTTAACTCCCTGAATTTATTTACGTCTCCTCTGCTCTCCTCTTTTCACCTGCCATTGCCTGTTATCTCACAGCCTGGTTCTGACACACATATCCTCAAGTTACTAAAGCATACTCAGATGATGCTCCCTTAAAAATTGTTTCTTTATTTATTCATTTATTTCTCTAACATGTTGACTGCAAATTTTAAGTAATGTCTGAATCTGTGTCAATGAGAAATATATTTAAAAAAAAAAAAAGACCAGGAGTTTTATCCTCCTCATATCTATATTGCCACCAATCATATGCTTTGTTATTGACTGTGGACTGTTACTAGTATCACAGAGAATAATGAGATTCATTCCACAAAATTTAAAAAGTTATATAAACCATACATGGAGTGGGGGAGTTTCAGCAAATTTTAATGTATTTTGAAAGGACCTGGACAAGGCAGAAGACCTGGCAACAAACAACATGGAAAGGGCCGAGGTGCTCAATGTCTTCTTTGCTTCAGTCTTTATCAGTGTAGCCAGCCTTTAAGAATCCCAGGTCTTTGGGATGAGAAGCAAAGTCTGGAGCAAGGAAGAATTCCTCTCAATGGAAAAGGACCAGGTGAGGGAGTACTTAAAGAAACTAGACAGGCATAGTCCGTAGGGCCTGTCATGTTGCACCCACAAGTCCTGGCAGAGCCTGTTGACATCACTGTAAGGCTGTTCTTGGCTGGTTTTGAAAGGTCATGGTGATTCGGAGGGGTTCCTGAAGACTGAAAGAGAGCAAATACCACTTCTGTCTTCAAAAATGACAAGAAGAAAGATCCCATGAACTACTGGCCAGTCAGTCGCACCTCAGTTGGGAAGACAATAAGAGAAACTCTTCCTGGAAACCATTTCAAAACACCTGAAGGACAAGAGGGTGATTTGAAGTAGTCAACATGGATTTACAAAAGGAAAATCATGCTAACCAACCTGATAGCCGTCTACAATGAGTTGACTAGCTTGGTGGGTGAGGAGAAAGCACAGATGAAGGAACTGGATGAAGAAAAGCATGTTACCTTGAATTTAGCATGGCTTTTGACATTGTCTCCCGTAACATCCTCATAGACAATTTGACAGTATACAGGTTAGGTAAATGGACAGTAAGGTGTTCCTAAAACTGACTAAAGAGATAGGTCCAGAACATTGTTATCAGTAGCACAATGTCCAGTTGAAGGCCTTTCAGTAGTGGTGTGTGCCACAAGTTGATACTGGGGCCAACCATGTTTAACATATTCTTTAATGACCTGCATGCTGTGACAGTGTTCCCTTAGCAAGATTATATGTGAATAAAATGGTGAGGGACAGTTGATAGACTGGAAAAGCCTGGCCAGCAGGCTGAGGGAGCCCTCTGTACTCAGCACTGGTGAGACCATAACTAGAGTGCTGCTCACAGCTGGCATCTCCCCAGTACAAGACAGAGATGAAATTACTGTAGTGAGTCCAGTGAAGGTCCACAAAGATATTGAGGGACTGGAGCATCTTTCGTATGATGAAAGGCTTCAAGAGCTGACACTATTCAAGAGAAGGATCAGGATCATCTTATCAATGTGTATAAACACCTGATGGGAGGCAATGAAGAAGATGGAACCAGGCTCATTTCAGTAATGCCCAGTGACAGAATAAGAGGTAATGGACACAAACTGAAACACATAAAATTTCATTTGAACACAACAAAACAGTTTTTTTACCTTTAGAGTGGTCAAACACTGGAACTGGTTGCCCAGAGAGGATAAAGTCTCTGCAGATACTCAAAACCTGACCCTACACAGTCCTTGGCAACCTGCCATAGCTGACGTTACTTGAGCCAAGGGGTTGGACTTGCTGATCTCAAGAGGTCCCTGTCAAAACCTCAACTTTTCTGTGATTCTGTGTGATTCTGTTGATAATGTGAGCTGGAGCTACTTAGATTTTAAAACATTAAGTGGCAGGAAAACACTGAGCAAACTACTGAAACAAAAATCCTGAAACAAAGATGCATTCACCCACAGAGGAGGAGCTCACATAGCAAACTCAAGAACAGACAGAAAAATATATTTATACAGTCAAATTACAAACTCTTTAATGCAACAGTTAATAATGGAAGTGCTGACATAACCTTTACCACAACTCTGAGAGAGCATCACTACAATCAAGATAAAGAATGACAAGGAATGAAAGGTGAAAGAACTGTGTATATTTTGCAGAAAGGGAGAGACCGGTCTAACAAGTTAGAAACATTAGTGTCCTTCTGTATGACAGAAATTACATGGCTGTGGACAGGCTTGCGGTATGATGCAAACCATAAAAATGAAGAAAGAAAACAGAATGTTAAAGGAAATAGATTTCATGGGGTTTGTACCTCAGTAAAACCAAAGGCTCATTGGAAGCAGTAGTGAAATTTCACTAATGTATACAAAAATGTAGAATTGGGAGAAATTCTGAGACCTTTTACAATATTTTATGCTCAACTATCTTGTACCTAGATGTATGCTTAAGCAAGAACGGACATTCTCAGGCTGCAGTAGGAAAGAGACTGTCTATTATTGCTAGACATTTTATTCAGAATCCATTCCAGCTACAATTTTGAAACATTTCCTGTGTATTAGCCACTGAAAAGATATCTGCTAAAGTAACAAAAAATATGAAGAAAAATTTCACAAAATAAGGAAGAGGAGTAAATAGTCATGTCAAAAAGGGAAAAATATATTTACATTTGTTCAATTTAGTCACGTTATCTAATCATTATATAGGAAATAAACTCAGAGTTGACCTAAGAGCACAGAAGACATTTCAGCTCTTGACAAACATTTATTATTTCATTTAGTTTTACAACTTTCATAAAACATTTTGAATGGTATCTTGTGCTATTTGCCAGCTCAAGAAACCATTCGTGTAATTGCTTTCCATGGTGCAAAGCTGTATTGCTGGGACAATAGAGAATAAATCATACCATCCACCTTTTAAAAGTTGTATTTCAGATGCTATTCAGTGTGAGGTTTTTATTTCACAGAGTCGTTTAGGGTTCTTATAGGAATTTATGGTGTTGTTTATTTATCATATAATGATGTTGATGGCAGGCTTCCTTTTTTGTTAACATTTTATGTTATTACTTAAACAATTCCAATTAAAGCAACCCATCTCAGTAAATCAGAAATACTAGGGAGTAACTCCAAGTGGGTCTCTACCTTTAACACAAATGATCTGTCCCTTTACCATACTTTTTAGTATGCATTACTCTATCCGAGGTCACACTAGCTCCAGCACCTTTCTTAAGACCTTTCTTAAAAATTAGGAGATCCATAGACTTTTTTAGAGCTGAATAAATTGGGGGTTTTTGGAATGCACTTTTGTTTAGATGTGTCAGCGTCAGATGTCTGAGGTTTTTTATTTATTGACAATTCAACATACAGCATGTTGAAGCAGTGAGGAAGAGAAATGCCATTTATGAAGCTGGAGTCGTTCAGCCACCTTAATCTTAAAAATAAGTCTCATGATCATTATTTGGGCAACTTTTCGATATCGGTAGAGACAATGTAGTAACCTAAGGTGCATTAATTCTCCCACTGCTGACTTTCAGCTATATGGCAGATGGCAGTCCATTCATATTGAGAGTATGGGGGCTGTGTGAAGTCAGCGGGTGCCTTTGTGACCATGAGTTCAAAATGCTGCCACCAGTAAGCACTCAGCACTGCATTGCTCTACAAGCTACAGTACGGCAGCATGAATGCTTTACTCTCTTTAACTTATACCTAGCTATCCAAGCATTTGCTTTCTAATTGTAATTGATACTGAAGTTTCATAAAGTTTCCCCCATTTGACAAGACATCTGCAGGTCTCTGACGATACTTCAAATTCCTACTAGCAGTGGACAAAAAGCATAAGTATAGTTCAGAATTTTATTTTTTTTTTCTGCTGCCTTGGAAGTGAGGACAACATGATTATGCCTCAGTCTAACAGGCTTCTGGAGAGATGTCCCCTGATGAAACATAGGTTACTTAAATTTCGGATGTTTGGCTTTAATTTTTCTGCTGTTATTATGGCTGTATAAAACCCAAACCAAACAAAACTGGGCTTAAGAGAGGCTCCTAAAAACACCATAAAAGAACTTTTAAAAACTTTCAGTAGCATTTAGTGATAAATATATTAGAAAAGCATCCAAACAAGAAAGTTTAAAGTTGGCTTTTTGAAGGCAAACATACTAATAGAATGTGACCTTTGTTCCTGATGGAAGAGTAATAGAAGTGGCACTAGCTTGTTTAACTCAAAATAATTTGAAAGGCAAATAAATATTCTTAGCACTTTCAGTATTTAGATCAGAGTATTGCTAAGCACATTTCAAATAATGGGGAAGTAAAGCTTAATATCAAAGGCTTTGGAAGATACTACAGCTCTGAGATGATAACAAAACTGGATGGCTGATTATCAGCTTTTAATAAGAAATTCAAATTCACTGTTCTGGTACATATAGCATAGTGTGAGAGCAGTACTTGAGTATGCAGCATAATTAAACCTTATAGTTAATGATCATCAGGAATATTAATCTCAGCCTTGCCAGAAACTTCTAAGTTATTGTCAATTATCAAACTTTCAATTATTGATGCTGGTACTGAAAAATAAAAACAACCACACACTTAGAGACACACACCTCAGCTCCCCTCCAGACACTTCTCCTCCTCCTTTCCTAGTCCCCAGTCCCCTCATCACACACTGGATTCAATCCCTTTCATGCGGTCACGGGTGACACAGGGCACTGGGGTCAGCACATGGCAGCTCCTACTCAATTGCTCTGGCGTGATCTCCTCCTCCAGTCGCAGCCATACCTCCTCTTCCATCTCCCTCTGTCCTGCTTAGGTGGCTTCTTTTCTCCTGCCTGGCTCCATTTATCCTTCAGACCTGATTGGGGAAGTTAGTGTTGGTGCTGCCCTGCTCAAGTGGCTAGTTTTTCTTCAGTGTTCTCCTCCTGTGTCATCCCTCCGATGCTGGCATCCTTCTGGTTCTCCTCCAACTCCTCCTCAGTTTTCTTTCTTGCCCTGGCATTGCCTCTTGTGTCTCCCCCCATTCCTCAGTGTCCCTCTTTGTGTCTCTTCCCACGTGTCCCTGTTGTTCTGGCATTTTTTTTTCTCAGTTTTTATCACCCTTTCTTAAATAAGTTTTACAGAGGCACTATAAACTCCTCTGACTGGCTTAGTTTTGGTGTGCTGTACATCTGTTTTGGGTGTTGTGGAGCCAGCTGGAATGGGCTGTGAACCAGCACAGGGCATCCCCCGCCTCCCCCCTGCCACCCTGCAGCCCCCGCTGCCCAAACCCTGCCAGTTATACCTGGTACAACTTTGTTCTGGGGATGCCCATCCAGCCCTGTAGGCAGACTGTTGCTGCCAGCAGCCAGTCGCTTTGACTCCACCATATAAATGCACAGACTGGGACAAAATATCCCAGTGGAGATGCCTGGGGAGGGGGATGGAGAGTACACAGGTGGGCAAAGTGATGAATGGAGAACAAATACAAGTTGGAAATCAAGCGCAACTTTCCCCTAAAAATAGAAAATCACAGTCATACTTGTCATAAAATACTTTTTCTTGGCATTTCTCAATAGCATTGAAGAATACTGGCTTCAATTAACATTATTAAACACTTTTTCTCTGAATAAAAAAACACAATGACAGATTACTTGGTGTTTGTATTAACCATCCTTAAGAATACCTTCAATTATAAGGCAATAGAATCTTTAAAAATTAAACCCCTCTAAATGTTAAACTTAAAATTCTCTAAAACTAAAGAAAAAGAAAACTATATTGAGGAAGCTGAGAACATGCATAAAATATAATTGTCAGTTTTGCATATTTTTCTCAGTTCTGCTAACATTAATTCCATAAAAATAAGTCTGAAAGATACCTTTTTGGTATGGCATTAATGACTGTGTGGATTATCTTGCTTGGGAAGAGTTTAATAAAAGTTGTATGTAAAGCTTTCATAAGAGAGGAGATGTAAAAAAGCAAGATGTACTGTTGGATTAAGAAATTGTGAAAAGAACCACTATAACCTAAAATCAGTTTTACAGAGAAATCCATTGTTACTCTTATTTCTTTCTTCTAAACAAGTCTTCTAAACAATGAAGTATTCTATAAGAATAAAGAAGCAACAGTCAAATATAATTAGACAACACATTTTGACACTTAGGTGAATCTATTTAGGGATAAAAGCTACCAAAGAACATTTACAGCTCTTCATTGAAGGATAAAATCTGATCTTAAATCAATTAGGTTTAAAAAGCAAGTTTTTCTCTAGTTTTCTCACAGGTGTTTCTGAAACTTCTTGGCACACATTCTTTATACTTTCAGTATTTTCTACACCTTGTGTAGCTGACCTTATTCTTTTTCAACACATGTATGGAAACTGGGGGAATGAACAATGTAAAATACTCCTAAAATTCCTGAGCCTTTTGTCCTTTACATACAGATCTGTCTGACTTTTACAAATTTTAAAATGGACAGAGTCAATAGGCTTGGATTCTGAACTTCATAGAAATAGAAAAAACTCATTGAAAGTAATGGTAAGTAATGACAAACTTATTGTAGGCATACTTGATCAAAACAGCAATACAGACATGGAGAAAACAGATTATTATTAGATTCAAGACAACTTGGAGAGAGAGGAAAAAAAAAAAAGAGAAAAGCGGGGAGAGGGGACAGGGAAGAGGGGAAATGGGAACAAAAGACATACATACAGAAAAAAGGTTTAAAATCAGCCTGGAGACAGTTTTCTGGTGAACAAGGACTTGGAGGATTTTGCTGTATTATTTTTAGCACTTCTTTCATCTTTGTAAAAGAAGACACGTGTTCATATTGACAGTGATGTGTTACAAAAAGAATAACTGGTAACCTAAGGCCCCAAAGTGAGGCCTTAATTCAAAAGGCACATAGTTTTACGCAAGATAAAAAAGCTCCTTTCTTTAGTATAGTGCAGAAAACATTGTCCCTGTGAGGTTGATGGGGCCTGGCAATCTTTTGCCTGAGGAGACATAGCCTTCACTTTTTCCAAAATCTCTAGGACTGAGCAAAGACGCTAAAGGGCCCCATTTTCAGCAGACACTATTGCCATAGGCATATTGCTAGAGCTGGAGCTGGGAGATATGGCCAAGCAATATGCTTCAGTATGCTGCTGTGGAAACAAGATCTATTTTTATTTTTTTTTTAAATTTTCTTTGGAAAATAAACAAAAAATGTGCATGAAAATAGAGAGATGCCCAGACACAATGTTAAAAAACCCTATACCCTGAGAACTAGTCTTTTTCTAAGTAGCATGGAAGAGATACAAGGGACAAAAGCTGATAAAAGAAAAAAACATTGAAAAACTCCCAAAGTCACACCGTATATTTAAGCATATTTAGACCACAGATGGACTCAAGACTTAAGATCTTAGCTTTGTAGTGTTTGCTATCTAATAAAGCTTGATTTATTGACATTGGGTTTTATACCTCAACAATGGCATTGAAGCCCAGATTAATAAGAAATTAAAAGCACTGCCATCACTTTTGCCCGAAGAAAAACAAATAGATCTTTTTGTCTTGGTTCCTGCAATGAAGGGAACTTCACTGTGCTAAGGTCTGAAATCCCCCTTACTGAGATCATAACCAAGAAAACAGTTAATGAACAGGTATAAAAAACAAGTTACTTTTTCTTGAGTGAAGGGTCACTTCACCAACAAACTACTGTAAGGTAATTTACACTGTTGTACCCTCCTCATATTTTTTTCTGAAGACAATATAAACATAACCACTGTAATGAGTGTGAGGAGAAGCCTTCCTGTTCTGCAGCTACCAGGCAAGAATCCTTCAGGAGCTCTAAATGAACACTGTAGAAAAAAATATTATTAATTTGAAAGTGGCACATATGTACAGACTAAAAACTAGTTTTGTTTTACAAATATAAATATATTAGAATTGCCTCTACTTTATTCAGAACATAGACTGAACCAGGATTTTGAAGCAGTCTAAAATAAATTATTCTGGAACCAATACACAGGGTAATACCTAGCTGTTCAGAATGAGCTATCCTGAGGAACCCCTGTTCCAGGATTCATGACATTTTATTTTCCTATGACTATCTCTGCTTTTTGGAACATACCTCTAAGCTGTCTGTAAGTATGTAAGTATGTAGGAAATCCTCATGCAATCACGATGCAGCACTCTTATTCTTCAAAAATGTATGTCTCACATAAAATTAAGGTTAGTTTCTTCACTGCCTGAGAACTATCATATGTTAAAAAGAATCATCTGTTCAATGTAGAAGTGCCCAGTGTTCATTCACATGGACATTAACTGAACATTTTTATGCTGCAAAAGATGTGTGCATTTTACTTGAATGCCTACATTTTGAAAGATTTGAAAACAGACTTGAATGTCTTTTTTTTTGTTGTTTTACTGTATTCACTATAACAAAAAGATAAAAAAAAAATTAAAAACATAAAAAAATATAATGGTAAAAAAAAAATACGTAACGGTGAAGGTTTTGGAGACTTTCTTATCAGTCTTCCTGTTCTTTCTCTGCCATAATTAGCAAATGGTTTGAATCTACTTTGCACCTACTGAACAGACAAATTAGAGCACAGAGGCAAACGGAAACATGACAAGGAGATAGACCCAAAGATGCCACCCATAGACTGATTAGTGTCATGTTCAGTTAGGAAAAAAATAATTTATTCAGTGTTGAGTATCAGAGTATTTACTACAATTAGTAGCAGCACTTAGGATGGAGCAGGAGGGGGGCAGAGTTAAGATGTGCATAGAGTCTCTCTGGAGAACCTGAACAAGATAAATTCTCTCAGACTTAGTGGGTTTAGCAGGTGAAATTAACGTTTT
Source organism: Dromas ardeola (assembly GCA_013398915.1). Lineage (NCBI taxonomy): Eukaryota > Metazoa > Chordata > Aves > Charadriiformes > Dromadidae > Dromas > Dromas ardeola. The sequence continues at coordinate 74,863 of VYZM01001156.1, read as the reverse complement.
AACATGCACACTTATGAGAAAGAAAAATGAGTTCAACCCGTTAGGAAGCTCATGAGTACACCCTAACAGAGAGTGATGAACACACAGTAACTCTGCAACACATTTAAGAGCTAGTAAAACCGAGATCTGGAGAATTGTTGCATGTCGTAACAATTTTGTATTAAATTTGTACTTACCTTCCCTGTCATCATTAAGACAGAATGACAAAGAAGATTTTAGCACCATTTTTTTTCTAGCAGGGAGAAAACTGTTCATCCCCAAGTAAATAGTCAACACAAGTGAGATAATGGATCATAGCTACAAGGTGAGAAACAAAGTTAAAGATTTAAATATGGAAGGAAAATGTTTCTTGAGGGTGAGAGAGACATGGTGACCTTCTTGGTTCATTTTATTGATGTTAGCAGATTAGTGGATTATATTAAAATAGATCTACAAAATAAGTCATTCTTTCATCTGTCTATCCAAGCTGCAAGGGAGTCTTTTATAACATATATAGGCCTGATATTTCTTTTCACCACACCTTTCCCTTTTTTGATGCTGCAGTTTGATTAAAATCCAATTCCTGCAACATTATGCCAATTTTTATGAAAATTTTACTATAAACTGCCCTTTGAAATTCAAAATACTTCAATCTTCTTCAAACATAACATCATGTCCCTTTTTTTTTAATACTATGATTTTAAATGAAAAATATATAAGGAAAAACTGTATGTGGAATCAGTCTTTCTATTTTATCAAAATATGATTCCTGGGATAAGAACCATCACAGTAATTTGATTTCACAGTATATTTTCAATTGTTATTCAAAATGAAAACTATTTTCAAAATGTCATACTTTTGCATGAAATTACCATTAGAAATTCCAAGTTTTATCCAGCTCCAAATATAAATTATTAGTTGAAATAAAGCAAAAGAAGCACACATGTATTTACAGAAGCGATTAATGTTAAAATAAATTTGTAAAATGACAATCTTGTAAAATTTGAGCAATTTTTGGCTGTGAATGCTATAATCATTAAAGAAAACCTTAACTGAGCTCCAGCTACAGTCAAAAGCTTGGATGACTGTAAGGCAGATATTAAAAAGAATGGGTTTCTACTTCTGGTTACCTAGGCAAGGAACAATTATAATTGCAGCTCAGTGAAAAAAAAAAGTCCACATTCATTACTAGGTCTGAGCTACTGAGCTATATATAAAGCAACCACGCTGACTTCATTACCCCAAATTAGATGCTTAGCTTTGGTTTCAAAGAAGCAAACTTTTAAGATTTTTAGTGCTTTAAAAAAAAAAAAATAAAATTACTACCAGTGAAGAAGTATATTGAAACTATTACAAAACTCCATGATAAGTCATAATATTCAACAGACTTAAAACAATCCATCCAAAGTCCAAGTGTTTCGGATATTTAGGACTGATTTCACAGGGCTCAAAAAACAGAGGCTCCAACAGCGTCTGGCAAAAGACCCTGTCTTGTTGCTTTTTAACTAACAGCTGAAGAGTGGAAATGGTGACTCTTCTTCAGTGGGAAGAGGTAAACGCAGCAGACTTCTGTTGCTAAGCTCTTGCTGAATTGACTCTTTGACAGAAGCAGGCAGATGGGCAAGCCAGGCATCCCAGATCCTGGGCAGGAACGGGCCTTTTAGAAAAGGCTGCAGTAACCAATTGGTAACTAATTGTAAGGACGTCCCAGGGAATTGCACTGCCTTTTTTTTTTTCCCTTTCTCCTGCATAGTGAAGCCGGCAGTGCAGGATAGACTACACATACTGACTACCAGTAGGGCATTTAAATTATCACATTAGCTAGAATTCAGTGATTTGCAATTCTATTTTATGGCAAGCTAAAAGAAAAGTCCTGAAGAAATTAAAACAAAGTGAATAATTAAAAACAATGGCTCACACCTGAAAAAAAACATAACACTGGAAAACACAGACACACAGGTTATAGAGCAGCGGTGCAAAGTGTCTGGTAAACATCCAGAGGTTTTCCTAGTTTTAAGAAATTAAAATATACTATCAATTTATTTAGGGTATTCTTGAATACCCTAAATGTCCAGAGCACTTTAAGTTTTATATGTTCTTACTCGATGCTAACTCAGAAACTGGATTCAAGAACTACTCTGACCCCCACACTGAGTCCAAGAGCAGGTTAAGCAGGCAGTGGCACAGGTGGTGCTGCAGAGCTTCAGGGAAGAGTTGCCTTCCAGTTGGCGTTACTGCACCAGATTTCATAAACAGGCAAAAAATCAGTTATCCTCTAGTATTCCAACAGAGTAAGAAGGCTTTACTTGCTTTTCTAATTCAGATACTAGGTGGCCAGACACACTATAAGACAGGTTGGAAAAAGACCACCCATTTTTACTTATGAAGAAACCAGTCATGCATGTCATTCTGTGGTTTGTGACAAGGAAGAGCAGAGATGGACCAGCTAAAGGGAAAAAACTTGTCTCTGGGAAAGAATACCTCTTCCCGTGTGACTCGACTAAATCTTGTCAGGAAGTAAAATACACCTCCTCATCTTACCTTTGAATTTATGCCTGCTCCCACCCTTTTTCTTACGTTTGTGGTGACCCAAAACATGGGGATTTTGGAAATTATTTTCTTCTTAAGTACTTGCAAGGAAGCAGATCACGATAAGAGTGCAGTAAGAAGACCTTCCTACCTCTCACTTGTCTTTCCAGTACCTGACTGTCCTTCTCTTGTTCTGCAACACTCTAATTGTGAATTCAAGTCTGCATTCACGACATTGATTTATAAACTTTCCTCATTGAATTTCCTTCCCTGCTCCAGCATTATTCTGTGCTCCTGCTGCAGTTTTTTGTTATGTGTTGTTAATAACAACACACGCTGTGAGTGTCAGGCAGCTGATTTTTTCAAAGGTCAGATCAATTTAAAGCTTCTTTGTGCAAATTCAAGTTACCATATAACAAAGCAATCCAGATCCCAAAAATATCTGGTTTTTCACCTATTTCTTGCTCTCTGTTTTCACTTTAAGTGGAGATTTCTATCATACGCAGCTTTTGCTCATTCCTTTTCTACAGTTCTGTGTGAATCTGGATTTTGCCTCACTAATGTACTTAACATTGGAAAAACGGATCAGAAAAAAACTTCCAGTAATAGCACTGAAATTTATTGCCTCTAGTGACAGGCACCTGTCAGCTGTGAAATATGTAATACTGGTATAAGAACCTGAAAAAAAAGTCTCTCTGGTCCCCAGGAAGTCACAGTATGACAACAGTTGGAGAGTAAGGGGGTTAAATATTCAAATATAAGTGTTTAATCTTAAAGCATTGGATTCTTTCTTAGTGGATAGAATTCACCCTGAAAAAGAAAAAGAATAAAACAGTGTGAAGAAGTGTGATTCAGTTTTGTGGCGGTGTTTATACGTTAAAGCTTCTTTTTCTTCTGCTCAGCAATGAAAAGCAAGCCCTTGGAATGTTTCTGTGCGGGGAACGAGCCCTGGCCATGAGGCAGCTCCTGGAGCCCTGGGACTGGCAGTGGTGGCAGCACCATGAGCTGGGGACAGACATTCCGAGGGCTTGCAGGCAGTGAACTGTGAGTCATCCTGCTGATAGGGCTGCTGAGGAGCCAGGAAGAGAGCCTGGCAGCAATGCAGGAAGGTTTGGAAATCTGCCTGATAGCAGGCAGACTCAAAGTCTGTCAGCCTTGTCTCATTTAATTCTATAAAAAGTAAAGAGGTTGAATAAGAAATGTCAGTTTAGAGAAAACAGCTTTCTTTGGCATGATACTATTCCATCAAAGGCTTTTTTAGCATCTACTGTACTGTGGAGTATACACTGTATTGGGCGTAAGCGCCCAAGGTTTTGTTAGCGTGGGGGCTGCTTGAGTGCCTTGTGTGGTCGGGGGCTGCCCCATGCCAGACATAGCCATTCCAGCCAGCTCCAACCAACCCACTGCAGGGCACAGCTCAGCCCCTCAGCCAAGGTGGTGGCACCTCTGTGGAAACATACCCAAGAAAGGGCAGAAAACACCAAGGTCAGAGGAGGAGGCGGAGCTTTTCCTGGTGACAGGGCAGTGATGCCCTCACAGCCCATGGAGGACCCATCCTGACTGGAGCTGCAGCCCCTTGAGAGCTGACACCAGAGCAGAGGAAAAGTGGGAGAGGGAAGGAGCAGCAGAGAGGAGCCACTGTGTACTGAGGCACTGCTCCTTGCATCATTGGAGGGACTGGACATGGCCTGCAGCAGCAAGAAGTAGGGAGCACGGGAGTCTGGAGAGAAGGAATGAAGTGAGCCTGGGAAAGGGGGAGAGGAAAGGTTTTTACCTGTGTTTTTTAATGTTTTTCTTTTTGCTTCTGCATATCTGAATCAGTAATTATTTCTACGTATCTATAAATTTATATCTAGATAGAAGTAGATATAAATATAGATGATATAGATATAGATACAGAGACTGGGAAAGAGGGAAGGAAAAGGGTTTTACTTGTGTGTTTTAATGTTTTTTTTTGACTTATCCAAATCAGTAATTACTTCTATGTATCTATAGATCTATATCTAGATATATATAGATCTATAGATTTATAATTTTTTTCCCAAAACTAGTCTGGTTTGCCCATGGTCGTAATTCGTAAGTGATCTCCCTGTCTCTACTTCAGCCTTTGAGCCTCCTTGCTCACAGGTTGTTCCTTCCGTTCTCTCCCACTGTCCTGCTGGGACAGGGGATGGGGATGAGGGGAAGGGTACAGGGTAAGGAGGGAGGAAGGGGCTGGACATGGGGATTGGCTGCTAGCTGGAGCTGACCCTACACATAAAAGCATTGTGTAAAGCTCATTACCTTTTCCTTTTACCAGAAGAGGTGTGCCATTCATCAATAGATTTTATAGCCAGGACAGCCAACATGACCAGCTATCCCATCTGCATGCTAAATGCAAGTCATAGGACTGCCCTTCTTCCATTACTGCTTGAAGAAAAGAAAAACATCCAGTCTCAAAAAAAATCCAGTTATGGAAAAATCCACCACAAGTCTTTTTACATTTTTCAGTGGTTAATTATCATCAAATTTAGGGTTTGTTCTAAGTCATAAAATTATCATGTTGCACCTTTTTTCCTGATGCCTTACCACTTCTGCTGTGTCACTTCCAACTCCAGCATACAATCCTCCTTTTCTGATATCTTTTTAGGCTCCTTTTTACATCTTTGGATTTGCTATTGAATACCCTATCACATCTTTTCCCCCAAGTCTTCATTCAACAGTGCTTTCCCTTTCTTCTATTTATGTTCAAATAGTCTGGATTTCACAAGCATGAGCCCTGGAGTGCAATGCCTTGATACACTCTCAGTGTGTTCGTACCATGGTATCTTTCAGGGTTATGCAAAACTAAATCAGAGCATGCAGGTGTTCCTCTTGTCTTCTGCCTTGTGCAAAGGAAATACACTGAAGAGAACTTGTCAGTGATCCTCACCATTATAACTGTTACTCAATGCAGTCTTAAAGCACAAGGATATACAACCATTTTTAACTGACAGCTGCTAGTTCTTAATACATTTTGAGTTTCATCAGTTTTCCATTTCTCCACAAGAAATGAAGTTTTAAACTAAAGTTATTTAAAACAAAACACCCAAAAAAAAGTTTTGAAGAATAAGCATGGAAAGAAAATTGTATATAAATGATGCTTCCTGATTTATCTTAGATAATTCTAAAGATTTTGAAAGCTAATCGAAAATCAAGAAGTGCCTTAACGTCCTTCATTGAAATCAAAGCCAAGTCCATTTTATGAGATGGACACATCATTTTTCCCTCTACTTTCTGGTGTACTTTTATTCCCAAGAGATTCTGAGCTACAGAAAACCACCAGCATAGCTTTTAATATAAGAGAATAATTGTAACTGCAGTATTATAGAGCAACTAACATATACATGAATTGAGTAACCTGCAGTCTTTCAAAACCAAGTCCATTTTATGAGATGGACACCTCATTCTTCTCTCTACTTTCCAGAGTACTCTTATTCCCAAGAGATTCTCAGCCACAGAAAAACAGACATTTAGCTGGTTAGATTTTGCCCTTCAACAAAGTTTCCCTCTTTTCTGCCTTAATTGAACACTGGCTTCAGAAACAAAGTTGGATGTACATATGTTAGCTTTCTCGTGATAAAAAAAAAGGACCTGGTTCCTTTTTAGGCCTTTCCCCTTCCCCGTTTTCAAGCAAACTTACTGATCAAAAAGCAAAAAAGAATTTAAAGTTTGTGGCTACTTGATTCATAGTCAGCCATTGAAATCGTCAAGTTGGTATGGATAAAACATCAAAATTGTCAGACTATCAAATAAATTACCACTGCATCAGTGATTTAAAGTTGCTAGAAGTGCAAAATTATTTAAATAATGGGTAATGGGCGTAATGGGTGGCTTCCTAACGTGTACCCAGCATATTTCCAATGTTAATAAAAATGGAATAATGATTGTTCTTCTAGAGGAAAAAAAAACATGTTTAAAAAACGAAGTACTAATATAGCTAGTTTATAAGAAACAAGATTATGAAAGAAAATAAGATAAACTAAAAAATGCATTACACTCAAATAACATAGTAAGCTAATTAGTAAAATTAAATAATTCATTATTTTTTTTTTTGTAAATTGAAACTATTATATTTCCTGTGCATCTAGCTTGCTAGTCTTACTGTGTATAGAGTATGGTTGTGATCCCATGGAAAAACTTTACAGGGGTTGAACAACCACACATGTTGCAGAGGGTGAAAACGTGTAAAACCAAAGGAAAAGATACAATTGACTGATTTATTCAGAAACCCTACTACTATGTCCTACGCAAAACCTGTGGTAGTGGATGTGGTATACAAATTGTGGGTGTACAGATCTTAAGCTATATTTCTGGAAATGTTCATGTGTGTTCAAATGTTTATGTGGGACGTTTTTTATGCACATTTTCAAGAATGCAAAGATGAAAGTACAAAGTAGAAATGGAAAATCCATTCTTGTTAACTCAGGTAGAAGACATGAAAAATCAAGCAGAGAATCGAACTGAAAAACAACTTGTTAATATTATTAGTGAGCTATTGTTGCAAACACACAGATATATGCAATAAATGTAAGAATATTTGACTGGAGACCTCTTTTAAAATACATAAGCTCAGACATTTAAGATTGATTCAATTAGACAATAAAAGTTACATAGACACACAATCTCCTATTCTTTCTCCCTCCTCATATTAGAATAAAATCGCTAATATTTAAAAGAAATATATAGTCGGGCATCAGTGGTCATATGTATAACAACTAAAGAATTACTTTTAAAAATCCTGTATGTTGGGGACTGTGGGACCTTGGGAACCTAGTTTCACTTTTTAGGCCTTTGCCTAGGTCTGGTATTTGAGATGGCAACAATGCCTTTGATTTAATTGCACCATTAACAACTAAGGAAAAAATGTCATTTATTATCACTAAGAGAAGAGAAAGTTGCTGGCTTTAAAGCAAGTATCACACACAGTGAAGAGGAATAAGTTCGTTTTGAAATAGAACAAATGTAAGTGTTTATAGCACTAAGATTATATTAAGTGGCATAATTTATGCTCACCATACTTGTTTTCATCAGACTATATCTTCATTTGGGTATGGATAAATACAAAACTAGGGTCCAATCTGGAGGATTTGTGTCAAAAAATTCCAGTGAAAGAAAGTAAAAAGAGAATTTGCTCTTTATATTTACATTGTTGATTCTACCTGGATTACCTCAAAAGAAATCAGTATCACTCTTGTGTTTTACAAAAAAACCCACTGACATAACTTTTAATATAAGAGAATAATTATAACTGCAGTATTATACAGCAACAAACAGTTTCTACTGAACTGAGTAATCTGCAGTCTTTCAAGCACCTGGTCTATTCCCTTCCTTCATGAGACTTGCTGCACTATACAAACCACTATTGTCAACAACATGCACACTCTCCATGGAAAAGACTAACTTCAACTCTGCTTGCATGATTTAATAAATTATCATGACTGACGAAAGTCAGTCCTTTCCTAGTGTATGTTTTCCTTTTTATATACTCACAGTACTCCTTTTAACGCCTCTGTAAACTACCAGCAAAGGAAAGCTATTAGAAAAAAGTTCTTAGTGCAGGGACATCAGCAATGTCCACAAATTCTCCCATGAATGCTGCAGGATAATCACTGTACTCTTCTTTCAGCAGCAGACAATATCTGAGTAACTGAGATACATTTCCAGGCATACTCCAACATGTTGAAAGAACACATTAGATAACACTAACTCCCACTCAGACATCTGCTTTTAAACCCTGAGCAATTAATGAGAATAATCATATTAGTCACAAGTTTTTCCAGTTTTCGTTGAATGATTACCCTGTGTTAGATAAAGACCTTTGTAGAACAGAGTGAAATATTTTGGCCTGTAATTTTCACTTAGCCCAAAACCACATGTTCAGTGACAACAAATTGCATTATTTCATTAAGTTTCTACTAGACTGTTCATGTTAAAATTTACAAATACTTAATATTTTTAAGAATCTATTAGATCATTCTGTTTCCCAGAAATTTTCATTTGCTCCAAAAATGCTGATTATCAATGTCTAAATCTTTTCAGTAAACAATTTCAAGCTATTAAAACCTAAACTGTTTAAACCTAAACCATTCTAGTGTCTTTGTTTTGAAAAATAATTGTTCTAGGTTATAAATATTTTCCCAGTATTGAAAAACTACTTCAAATAAATACCATAATTACAGCCATTTATAATAGAAACAAGTGAACAAATGAAATAAAACATGCATTAAACCTACTTACATTTCAATGTAGCCTCATAAAGGCCTCCATTTCCCTTGGTTTCCTAGCTTGCTCCACCTAACCAACTGATAAATCACGACTTCAAGTTTTGTCTGAGTTTTTTTTCCTTTCCAGGGGAATATGACATTTCATACAGCTGATCTCGACAAAAGATATTTCTCCATAAAAGAGTATGGAATAAATATTTAATAAATCCCACATGTAAATATCCTATTTAGATAGTTAGAAAACGAACTGCAGATAGAGCAAAGAAATATAGATAGAACAAAGAACTATTTTCCATCTTCAAATCCCCATCACATGACCATAGATAGTTAATATAATTATCTGTTAATATATTTATATAACCTGTCCTTATTTTTAAAAGACATATACTATTTTAAGGAATACCATGTTGTCCTGAATGTCCTCTCACTGCATAGTGTTGTAATATTGAGTCTACATATAATCTCACAAATCTGCCACTGGACAAAAACAGCAGTAACTGAGCTATATTTTAGAGCTCATTGTAGGACAAGTATAGTACTTCTAAGGGGACCTCAGAATTGTGAATGGATTTTGAGGCTGATGATGCAGAAAGCAATATGATTCTTACAGTGACTCACATAGAGGTTTCATTTCAAGATAGTGCATCCTCTCTTTCACAGACATTTAATCCATTGTGCTTAACTCATGAGAAGTATGTTCTGACTGTGCTTAAATTTACAGTGAGATCCTGAAAATTTTCTGCTTCTTTGGTATTAAACATGTACCAATAATGAACAAGCAACAGTTTGGTGATCTCTAGCAAGCAGATGAACCTCTCTGGAGGCAGTGTGCATGGACACAATATGTATTATAATTCTATGCCTTTTTCTCCTTAGTGAAGCATTTACTCTATGACACTGGAAATTTTTAATTCAAGTGTTTTCGTATATTAGTCACTTCCAGTTAGTTCCTTCTCTGACTAGGTATTCTTCTCTACGGATCCTAAAGAGAGCTCATAAGCACTTCTTTCTTTTTCTTCATTTTCCATGTGAATAGTGAGTTGATTTACTGTAACATTCAGGCTGTCAGCCGTGAACGATTAGGCGCTCTTTCTCTCTACTCATGGCTGTTCAAATACTGTTAGTGTCAGGACAAGCCCAGAATCCTTTAGGGACACTAGAAGGCCAAATACCTAATTAGGGTGAATAAATATGAAAAGCAGAGGGGGATGAATGAAACCAGTAACCACTGTACTAATTACAGCAAAACTGGTCACCGACAAATGTGTCATTGCAGAATCAGTGACTTTCCTTATCAATGCTAACAACAATTTAATGTAAACTTCCAAACAAAAATAACTAAAATTATTCCTCCATGAAGGACTCTAGGAAAAACGTTTCTCCTACATTTTCGGCACCAATAAGGAGCCCTGTGTTCATGTAGCTCACTGTCCATTAAAACTGTTTCCCAGATAAAGCACTAATCCCTTTGCTGTTGGCACATCAGGCAAGATTCTCTAAGGCTCCAGTTCATGCCTAATTAGTGGGAGCATAATGCAAAGAGGCAGCAGAATTTCTAGCCAAAAGATGCCATTGTGAGATTCTGATGAAACATAAAATAAAAGTTATCTGGGGCTATGCAGAGTATTGTTATCAGCTGTGCTCTGATAAAGGGGCATCAGAAAGTGGAAGAACCTACATAGTTGGGAGAAAATAGAAATGTGACAATAGCCCTGTTGTGACGATATAAACATTAACGTTTCAGACATAATTCAGATTTATCTCTCTCTTCCTTCAAGAAATACTGGAAGAGCAAGAAAATCTGCATTATACACAATAGAAGGATAAACTGAGAGTGGGAATACTAATAACATTTATGAGGAGCAATAAGTATCCTTCAAGGTCCTGATATATCCTCAGAAGTTGCCAGAGTACACTGATCAACATTTTTTCTTGACTTCCTGAAGTAGAACCATGAAAAATTTTGTCAATTTCCCCAAAAATATTCTCTGTTGTTCCTTTACCTGCTTTTATTATAAATGGAACTTTCTGATGGTGTACCTCCTGGTATAATGGAAGACCATGGATTGCATCAACAAAAACCACTGTGTAAGTGTTTTTAACCAGAATGGAAGTAGAAGAGGGGAACAGAAAGATGAATCAGTCTGTTTATACTTTTATCCCCTTGACAGATTCTGGTTCTAAAACGTAATAAGCATAAAATCGTCTTTTATGAAAGCTTTGAGAAGTAATTAAAGTACCAAGCAGACAGCATATGAATCAGTTCCTCCAGTTACCTAGTTGCTTGAAAAAGTCAAGGTGGTTATATGTTTGTGTCAGGTACTAGTACTCTGAAGGTTACCACGTGGCTGAGGCAGCTCTGCTGATGGCTTTTCTGAGTTGAATCAACTGCAAATTTTAGTAAGTCAGGCTTTCTCTCTTAATCACAATCCTAACAATACAGGAAAACTGAGCTTGCACGTCAGGGTATAAATCTCTCTTGGGGCTGTTCACTGTTGCACTATTAGAGAGCATCCTCTTTTTCTCACAATGTACAAAGATGCCAGACGGTAGAAGTTTGGAAAAAATCCCAGAATGGCACTGAGGGAGCAGTCAGAAAAATAAAGTATAAGTAAGGAGAACAGAACTTTGACCCTATCAAAATTTTGAGTAAATATGAGAGATGACAAACAGGTAAACCAGGTAGTCCAGAGTTTATAATAAATTCTGTAACTGTCTCAACTCCTACTGGTGGTAAGATTTCAACAATTTTTTTTTCAATCTTTTCTCTTAGCATTGTCAGTGGTAGACAGTTTTATTTCTGGTGCTGCCAGCAAAGGGTCAAATCATGGTAGAGAGGTCCATAAAAAAATTTCAGCCTGCCATGAAGGTGGTAGTGGTGTGTAGTGGTTTAAAGTGGTTGTGGTACTTCTTTATAATTCACCAGTATTGCTCAGCCTGGAGAATACTGTCAAATGCACCTTGGTCCAAATGTTCACACATATATATTTGACATTAGCCTGCAAAAAGAAAAGGAAAAGCCATGCTGTTAGATTAGCAAAATCTACTTTGTTTGATCGCATTTGTGAAATACGAAAGAATATGCGTACTCTTGTGTAAATTATTCTTTTGTAGAACTTGGTGCAATGCTGCTTAAACTGATGGTTCCACTCATTCTTAACAGTACTCTCACTGTCCCATTGGCTGCAAAATAATTCAACATAAATAACTTACCATACATATATGAGAAACTATGCAACTCAAACTATTCTTCTATTAGGAACGTGTAACATAAAGACACACAGACTGTTCAGAAGATAAAAACAGAAAAATCAGAGTTGATCCTGTCACCGAAATGATCTCCAGATATTTGTGCCATTGAGGAAGTTGGGTCCTGAAGAGCCATCCCAAATTTCCTGGATGAATTTTCAAAATGTGATTGAATATTTAAGGTAAGTAGCCAAAAGAATCATTTCAGAACATAGCTACAAGATATTCTTGGAGTACTACTGGAGAACTAGTCTGGCAATGACAAATTTTACCTTTTGCTTTCCTCAATGACAGATGAAAGCTAAATAATTTTTCACATTCTTGCAAAAAACTTGTATTTTATTTTCTGAATCAGAAAGGAGTTATCCACTCTGAAAAGGTAGAGAGAGAAGCATTTGCTTGCCCATATCTACAGTGGGAAAGTTAAGTTACAGGTCAGAATGTCATATGAAGGGGGACACGTATAAATCAGCATTTCTCCTTTCTTCCCTGTTATCGCTATTTCCATGTAAGGGGGATCTGAAGGCCAGACAGAATCTGTGCTGCACAACATCAAACAAACCTCAGTTCAGATTGAGGATTAGATTCTGATTGTCCCACATTTCCCCCTTTCATAGTTCACGCAAATGAATTTCAAAAACTAGCAGAAAAAGATTAATATCTGCAAAATATCTTGTTCTCAATGAATAGGTTATTTTAACAAAAAATAATTGTTCTGTCAAAACTGTTTTTACATTGTACATTTTCAGTGTAAAGGTGCACACCCGCTGCAAATATATACATGTTAGGCATGAAGTGTAGACTCTATATTGTAAAGTCTTGTTTTGGTTAAGTGCCTCTTTGCAAGTCATGATGGGTACTACAATTTATAGTTAAGAAAGGACAAACGGTAAAGGTGTTCAGATGACCTTAAAATCAGTTTTACACCAATTCTTAGTTCTTAATCAAACATGGTAAATGCTGCAGTATTCTTAGATTTTTCTACTGTTCCAGAGCCAGTAAAGAAAGAGAGGAGATTTGGAAAACTGAAGGAGGAATAGCTTGGCCACGAATGGAATGAAAACATTCTTCATAATGTGGACAAGCATTCACAAAGATTAAACTACAGTTTGCAACATTAAAATTAACTGAAGATATATTCTTTCTTTGAGGGAGTTTTCTTTAAAGCAAGTAAAGGGTCTCTGAAGATGAAGAATCCTTGTGAGCATGCTTTGAAGATTTCACCTTGCTGTCAAGAAAATTCTAGGATTAAAAACTTCAGACTGGGAACTTTTTCCTGATGAACCTATATTCCAATTTACTCAAAGTGCTTTGCAGAATTTGAGACTAAATAACTGCATCTTTTTATACCTTCAGAAAAGAGGCACTTCTAACCTATCTGTCTAGCTTGAATCATGTTTGAATAATATTTAAATAATATTGTAACTCAGTTCTCCGTGTCAGTGAAGATAACATTCCTGTAAAAGATTTTTTAAATATCAGTACAAACCCCTGCATTTTTAGGACTTAACGGACAACATTGCTGCTTCAGTAAGTGTACTGAAGCATTTCATACTCACAATGGCAATTTTTACACTACCACTATTGTTATAAGTAGCAAGGGCTGAATTTATCACAGTGCTTGTTATAAAAACTAAATGAATATTAAATAAGATCTTTCAGTAAGAAGAAAATGTTCAAAGGTGACCAACTAATTAAAACAGATTTGTACTTTCCCTTTCTGAACACATAAGAAAAAAAATAAAAAAAAAAGAACATAATTTTCCTTTGGTTTTATTTAAAATTCTGTGGACAAATGGAGAACTGGCATGGATATAAGAGCTCAAATATCTTGGAAAGAAAACCTAAAGTGGGGGGGGGGCTGCTAATATTGTTTTATTAACATACATCTAATCAAGCAACTTGGGGAAAATACATCTTTGTTAAAGATTCAATGTCATAATTTCTGCCATCATGGATTGAAAAAAAGGCCTAGAATGAATCTAACAGAAGGAGCAGGGGACACTAGTCTTGCTATTATTGATATTTCTAAGTAAAAAAACATACATTCTTCTTTTAAAACATTCTGACTTTCTCATTCCTGTCTCCTCTATACATGAGAGTAAGATGTTAGCTGCAACTTTCAAAATCAACGTTTTTTCTTTGTACATCATCTTTTTACGGAAATAAATTCAAACATCAAACAATGTGTTTTCTTTGTTGTTGAATAGAATCTATATTCATTCAAGCATAGCAAAACCGTTTATTTGTCTGTGGCAGCAATCATTGCTTGCTATTACTGTAATATTTGTGCTTATTTAGTAGCCTTAAATATGTCTTTAATATGTTTGCATATTGAAGGTGAACTTCAATGATAATAAAAGGGTAAGAGTGAACAGGATTACTAGACAGTTTGCTCAGTTAGGCTTATAGTTCAAGTAGCTTTCATTCAGGATGCCTGAAAGTGCAGGTGATGTCAAAGTAGCTCTGTGACCTAGTTTAAATCAAGCATGTTGTACTGCATTCAGAATCGTAGTGGATCAACACTTCATAAAGCAATCTGGGGAAAATATGTTATTTGTGATTTGCAGCAAAGCTAGTTTTAATGAAAGGGTTGGAAAATTCATGTTTGCTAAAAGTAGGTATAGTGGTCCCACTTGTTTCATAACATTTCACAAAGCTGCTTTTGCATGTTAAAATTGACTATCCATTCAGACACTTTCCTTCTATTTTGTAAAATCTGGTTGTTTTGAAGTGAGGACTGAGCTCTGCATTTGCAGAAAAACATAAGACATTTATAAAACTGTTCTCATCACTGCTAACCTTTCTTTGTTAGTAGGCCGTAAGTTCTTGTAGGTGTTTGTGCCACTGGAGGCTACTAGTAAAAAGTCTTCAGTCTGTTTAAAAACTCTCAGAGAATGATACAGCCCATGTTCTAAACCATACGCAATCTAGTTAGGGAAGACAAGGGGTTAAGAAAAAAGAGGCTGAATATTCAAACAGGTGGTCAATATGAAAACCTTAAGAATCACCGTATTTCCACAAGGTTTTTTCTGCTGTTTTGTTGGTTTCCCTTATCAGGTTGAATTTAACGTTATTTAACATGACTAAGTTAAATCCTTTTGGAGAGGTTATTTCAGGGTACGAATGGAAAGGGAAAGGACAGCAGGGCCAATTGGGGTCAGTGTAGCACAGCAGACATCAGAGACAGTCAAAATATTTTTGAATGAAAACTTCAGAAAGCCGTCTGAGAGTGTCTCTGGTGTAATTCGGTCTGAAGATTTACTTTGTAGGTACTGCATTAATCTTTGCCTTTTAGTAGAGAATAATTCCCAGATTCACAGAAATAAAGAACTGGCATGTAAAACCTCTGCTGGAAGTATATATCCTTGAATTTTCTGTAATGTGTCTCCTTGTACTTGTTTTATTACAGATTAATGCCATCTAAAGAATACTAACTACTGGTGATGCAGTGAGGGGACTGTAGATTCCATTCATCCTGTGCATGTATAACACTGATCACATAACTGAAAAAAGCATCCTTTGGGTCAACAGAATGAATTGCAGAGGGCTGCAAAATATTCCTGGCATCTCCTTGTAAAACTAGAAGGTGGTCATTGCTGTTGACTATATTTCATTCTGCCAGATCTGTAACTCACCTTATGTTAAAATCTGTGTCTCTTCATTGATGTTTTTATTGGCAATCTCAAAGGGGTACACTTTCCTTTCTAGTCAAAGGATTCTGATATACGTTTAGCAAGGTCCTAAAGATGATGTGCTGGATATCACTGTCTATTTATATGCTACTGAAACTTTTTGTAACCACAAGAATACAGAGCATGTAGCAATATTCCATGATAAACTCTCATCCTAATAATATCCATAATAAAAGTGATGCAGAAGCATTGCTGATAGAACTGCATGAAAGCTTCATCTTAAAGTATTTTAATAACTGATTTTGTCCTAGTGTATAATAAAAAGCAATATGGCTAGGGCAAACACAAATATTAAACTATCAATCCCAACCTCCTCAGATTTTTGATACTGAAGTTATGTACTAGATTTGATATATTTCCACAGGCATCATAAGACATAAAAGTAGGTGGCAGTTATACCTCTCTAAAATTTCAAGAATATTCTACCAGTTATGAAAGTTCCCAAACAGTTGCCAGTTGCTAAATGACATACAGCATATGCATTCTGAGCTGATTATAATGTGGACTGAGCAAATGCTAGAGGCCACAAACTTTCTACAATATATAGACATTGATAACCAGACATATTATCTCTGTATTTTCCCAGTCAAATTATCCACCACTGTAGCAATAAAACCAAGCTGCATTAGAACAAGGCCTTTCCATTTAGCACACTGAACATCTCAGGGAAATGCTGCCTTCAGTTTTGTACTGCTCAGAGCTAACCTTTCCGTTTATCTGTTTATAGGTCATCTCAGGTCAATAACGGTGCCAGGAAAAATGCAAGATAAAAATCTATATAATTAAAAAGGTTTGGAGTGCACATACCTACAATGCATACAGAGCTTTCTTTTCTGTTATAGACACATTTTCAATAGCATTGCCTTGGTGGAGAGACTGAGTCGGCCCACCGGTTCCTACTGGCTTTTTCAACATTTTGAATCAGGTTGTTTGTTGTGACTAATTGTGTGAAACATCTATCAAAAATTATAAAACAGGTATGTATCTCATAACAAACAGCTGGTTATCTGTTAAGATATCAAGGGCTAGTTTAACTGAAACTTAAATGGAAAGATGAACAACATACAATTCTCTCTAATAATTGAGGAAGAGTTCACCAGTTAATAGTCACTGTTGATCATGTGTTCTCGCTAAAGCTATTGTACTAATTATTTGTTGGGAAACTTATCAGGAATTTATATCACAGATGTTGCGAAGTTAAAAGAAGTGTCTCTAACTGCAGCCTGTTTGAAAGACCTGAGGTCTTCACCTTTCTTATACAATGTCTTGGTAGCATTAAAAAGGCAGTCTGCCTTCTCTTTTGTTCTTTTTGTTCTTGACAAATTTACTAAGTTGTGTCTTCCTTTTGTCTGAGTTCTAACTCATCCACTTTAAAGTTCCACACTTCCAACATTAAAGCCTTGTGCATTAGCAACAATTGTTCAAAGCAAAGTCAAAGGGAGAAAGACTTTGTTTTTCTTGATCTGCTCAAATTAGAACAATCTGATAATTTGGATCTCATCAGATTTAATCAAATTAGATTACATTCAGGTCACATACTACCTTCCTGGGTCTTAATATCAGGAGAGGCACAGGAGTGAGGTGCTCACTGCCTTGACAGAGAGCTGCTTTTCACTGGTGGAAGTTTATTGTTAGTAGCAAGTTCGACTACTCAGCTAATTCATATATCTATAACTAGAGACGACCAATAACTTTTAAGAAAACATGAGTTTTCTTAAACCTGATTTGACAAATTATCCAGCCCCAGTAATGACATCCCTACTTTTGAATCCCACAACAGCAGAAAAAAAAAAGCATTTTTAACGTCTTTGAAGGCTACAAACACCAGTAATTATAATCCATTCCTGCTCTTCCACTTAATATCAAATCCCTAAGTTTTTGGAGTATTTTCATCCTTTTCTGGTTGAAATAGAATATCACAGTTAGGGATGTGATGGCAAATGTTAACCTTTGGCTCCTTTGGCTAGAAGGGCACCTGGCTCCACAAGAAAATACTGCAACAGATTGACGCCCGTAAGAAGTGATTTCAACAGCAAAGAGAGCAGCTCTGCTGTAAGAAAGCTCAATTTCCGCCAGGAATTCAGAAATGCAGTCAAAACATCATTTTCCTAGTAAGCTGATAATGTATAATACCTTTCCTATTGGATTAGGTTTTAAGCTTATGGTTTTTGTTTTTTTTTCTCTCCTAGATAATATAATCTACAAAAGCTCAAGCCAGTCTACGCAATTTAACTAGGAGTCAACGCAATTTAACTTTACTTGTGCAGCTACAGATGCTCCCATGCATATCATCTTGGATTTTTACTATAGGGGAGGAACTGGTGCTTTTTTTTTCAGACATAACTCAGTGCCTACATATCAAGAAGCAGAAGGGTATTTTGTTGTACTGAGTAAGTGATTTTTTAATAGCTGCATAAATTAGATTGGGTTGGTGGATATATGATGCAAAATACATACATACAAATATATAAATTCTCTGAGATTTAGGCTTTGGTTTTAAGAAAACTCAACCTCTGTTGGCATCAAAGAAGTAATAAGTTGATATTTTTAAGGAAAAGCTGTGCAATGAGATCCCAATAAAAAATAACTGCATACATGCTAGCAACATCCAGATTTGCTTCAAATTTTAGTCTGCAACACCTCGTATGAGTTCCTAATGAAATTACTGTGAGTCTTGGATTCATCTTGAACAGGAGCAAGGTATTCTATAAAGTTTTTTACTCTATAAAACTTTTTTGACTTTTATTCGTTATAAAGCGATGTGAGTTCAAGTTTTTCCCAGTTGCAAGGTTTCTTACCTACAGGAAAACAAACTTTCATGCTTATGTCACCAACAAACATGTGTAAGGAAGTTCCAGAAAAGTATGGTTTAAAAAAAAAATGCAGAGAGTCGTTTCTCCAGAGGCTAGAAAGATCCATATTGCCCTGCAGAAAATTACTGTAACTGTTGAGTAGCCTACGTCTGTAGTGGAGGATTTCAGCTTTTGGAACTAATGAAAACATCTGAAGAACACCAGTACTAGCTCTTTCAGGAACCTTTTGCTAACTGCACACTGTGATCTGGGATTTATATATGAACAAATTTCCCTGCAGACAACATTAGTGGTGAAGACAGCCAGTATCTGTTTACTCACAGAAGGCATGCAGTTTGGATAACATCCTCGGCCTCCTGTTCAGGTCTTGATTTCACTGCCCACATACTCACTTATGTTTTTAAAAGAACAGTGACTGCACATCACTAGGCTACGTACTGCACAGAAGCAGCCATAGCAGAAGCCTTTTGGATGGACCTTTCTCTAAACCAAATCTCTTAGGATATAATCACCATGTGGAATTAATTTTGAGTCCCTGCTGGAAAAAGCTCTGGGGATAATAGGGATACTCTAATTTTTTTCTTTTGCTGACCCAGCTACTATGGATCTTGTCCAAAAACTCTCATTCACACTCTTAAAACTGTCAGTAATTCTGCAGAAATGCCTGTATCTGTTCTCAGAACTCTTAATGGTCATCTTTACAATAAAGAACTGCAACACAAAGGCAGCATAGCTCCAAAAAAAAAGGATTATTATTTCCTATTCCCAAGTGAATAAGATTAAAAATTAATTTTACTCTAGAGTTGCTGTTCTTCTCATGTGCAGGACATCTTTTAAAGGGGTAGCATCCTCTATTTTACATCAGTTCCATCATGATATGCTGGTTTTTTTAATATGGTAAATAAATGATGCACAAGTTGCTTTTTAGCTTTGACTTTTCATTGTCAAAAGATATGTGATATGAATGTAATTTCTGATTCCCCTGTTATAAAACAGTTGGAGTTATTACACTAAGTATGTATTTTTCAAGTAATGTTGAATTAGAAAATTATAAAAGGGACACTTCTTTAGAGGACCAATAAAATGAGTATAGACATAAACAATTCTGAGATTCTGTAAAAATGTACTTAGAATTAAAAAACAAAAACAACAACACAAACAACCTAGAACACATTCACAATGCAGCACAGTTCACTGTTGTTGACTGTAGATCAATGAATACATGATGGAAAGGGGATAGTATAGACCTTGACTTCCATAGTTTCTGCTTTCCTGGGAAGGACAAGGAGCTTTCTAGCACAGTTTAGAAAGCTGATGGAGCTATTCTGTAAATATCGAAAGGCAGGAGTAGAATTAATTCAACCCTTCACAAGTGTGTCTTGCTGCAATAGACCTCTGACTCTAAATCACGAATCACATACCCAGAGCACTGTGATGCAAGTTTATGTCACAGCTAAGTGTTCGTCTTAGAAATCAAGATCAACTGGGTCTTCTATAGAACCCAAAGGGAAATATTACCACTAGCATATAAGGGAAAAGGTCAAACTCCTACAGGAAAATTACTTATCTCTGTATCCAGAATACAAAAACATATACTGTTGATTAGTAAAATAAAAAAAAAAAAAAACAACTGATAATGTTATGTTGTTCCAGCATTAGGGTAGATAAAAGTTACATCTACAAATATCCTTCAAAATAATTTGTACTAAATTTTCGGCACTGCACCATTGTAGAGCATGAAGATTATACAGTTGTTCTGTATAAGAAAGGCATGTACTAGGTGTTCTCTGGCCTGTTTTAAGTCAATTCTCAAGCAGCTGTGATTTGTCTTCTGATTAAGCATCAGTTAAAGGCTTATAATTAAAAATATGTTCAATTGTTTTGATGAACTGGCACCATTTTATGTAACAACACGGCTTCCTCTTATTGAGAGGTCCTGGTAATCATTCTCAAATCAGAACTACTAATCAAATAATGATTAACAGAAAGTGCATTTTTGGACTCATGTTTGAATTTTCCAGAAATCTTATATTAGCCAGTATGTTCAGACATTCAGAGCATAAACTACATATCTGAACAGAAAATATAAGATCAAAATCTCCTTGTTAATATATATAAAAGTGATAGTGATATGTAACAGTATTTCTTTTTGCCCATGAAAAGCACCTGGTATCTGAATTTTGGTGTACTAAAATACAGTAGATAACAGCTCTTGTACAAGCTAAATATCAAGAGTTTTTCACAAAAATCATCACTGACACTGTCCTGCACGACATCACGACATCCTTGTCTCTAAACTGGAGAGACGTGGATTTCATCAATGGACCACTTAGTAGATAAGGAAATGGGTGGATGGCCACACTCAAAAGGTTGCAGTCAGCAGCTCTATGTTCAAGCGGAGACCGGTGATGAGTAGCATTCCTCAGGGATCAGTACAGGGACTGGTGCTGTTTAACATCTGTCAGTGTCATGGACAGTGGGGTTAAGTGCACCCTCACCAAGTTTGCCAATGACAGCAAGCTGTGTGGAGCGGTCAACACACGGGAGGGAAGAGATGCCATCCGGAGGGACCTGGACAGGCTTGAGAAGTGGGTCTGTGTGAACCTCATGAAGTTCAAAAAGGCCAAGTTCAAGGTTGCTTACATGGGTCAGGGCAATCGCAAGCACAAATACAGGCTGGGCAGAGAATGGATTGAAAGCAGCCCTGAGGAGAAGGACTTGGGGGTGTTGGTGGATGAGCAGCTCAACATGAGCCGGCAATGTGCGTTTGTAGCCCAGAAAGTTAACTGTATCCTGGGCTGCATCAAAAGAAACGTGGCCATCAGGTTGAGGGAGGTGATTCTGCCCCTCTACTCTGCTCTCAGGAGACCTCCCTGCAGTACAGCATCCAGCTCTGGGACCCCCAACATAAGAAGGACATGGGCCTGTTGGAGAAAATCCAGAGGAGGGGCACAAAGATGATCAGAGGGCTGGAGTACCTCTCCTATGAAGACAGGCCAAGACAGTTGGGGTTGTTCGGCCGGCAGAAGAGAAGGCACAAAGGAGGCCTTATAGCAACCTATAATTTCCCTTCCAACCCAAACCATTCTATGATTCTGTGATACTGTAATCCAGTGAGCATGTACAGATGCCTGATAATTTAAGGAAATAAAATATATTCCTAGAGAATACACAATCACAGTGTTAATTCATTAGGTAAGTAAAGGCTGTGAATTATGCGAGAGCATTACTAGTGATATAAAAAATATATTCAACGAACTTTGCAGTAAAGAAGTCACTGTATTTTGAGTTGTATGTCATGTTTTATAAGAGTGTGCAAAATCTGGTATTCTATTGTTTTTTAATTAAACACCTGATGATTCAAAAACCATAGTCTAAACTTCAGATCAACATATTTTGAAAAGCCATGTATATATGTAAATGTCTTAAGTTTCTTGTTTCAACATGGAAAGCTGATAAACAAAAGTCACATACTTATCCCCACTTTTAAAACTAATGTTCTGTGGGATGCTTTTTCTGAAATACCACTCATTCTTTCAAATCTCAAATATTATTGTTTAACTATTTTACTGTCTTCCCCTTTGGTGTGGAGTGGGGGGCGGGTGTTAGCTATTTTTGTTACTCAAAGCATATTCTGTCAGCTGTCAAGTTCATTTCAGACACAGGAATGAAAAATTATACAAACTCAGAAGAGAACATAATCCATATGAATGAAATACCAAGGGATCTATGGACCCAGAGAACATGAACAGGAATAAATACGTAGTGGGAACAATCCTCTAACAGTATGAGTCTCCTGGTTTGTAAAACCCTAAGCACATAGAAATGTTTTTATTTACAAAAGGTTTAACAGGTGAACTACTAGAAACTATGAGCCAGATTTTGAAGGTATATTCAGAGAAGCAGTAGTTCTACACTAAATATAAAATGTTTATCTTACATAAAAAAGTAGTACATTAGTGCAAGCCCACATTTTCCCTCTGACTACAGACTGAATGCTCAGCTTTCTTCTGGATGTGATGATTCATACTGCTCCAGACTAAGATTATGCCTAACTGGTATAATTTAATCTGGAGAAGCCTCCATCCTTCCAGATTCATTATCCAATACTGTCCTTATTAAAATGTTATGCTGCAAAGGCGTATACTAACTGCTATGATTCTGAAAGACACTTCCTCCAACAGCCCCTGAAAATAAAATAATCCTTAGTTAACTCTCTAGCAAAAAGAAGAAACAGTATATCTATTTTAAAAATGTGAACTCAAATAGTTCACATAATTACTCCATAGGTGACAAATATTGCCATTTCTTTTCTCAAGTACATGTAATGGAAAAAAACCTACATGCTCACTAGATACACAAAGGGAAGAAAATATCAAAGACAGAGAACACATGGAATTTTTTTTATGCATTTCATACAGGAAGATCTTGACTGTAGCCAACCGCACCTTTTCTATTCCAAGAAAATATAATTATCGTCACAGTTGACAAAAGTTAATAAAATACCGTAGAACACACTAATAAAATAAAACCCAATAAAACCTGCTATAGCTCTCTTTAATGAGATGGTTTTACTGTGACTTTAAAGGAAAAATAACAGCCTGTAGGGTTAAATACATATAATACAAATCTCTGCCATGGTACAGACTCATAATAACTGAGCCTTCATATTCATTTTTCAAGCCGAAGGAGTGGGAGTTATATGTTTACATTAACTGGGTGAATGACATTCCTGCCACCAAAGAAGAATTTTAAGTGAGTGGTGAATGTCAAGGTGAGAAGAACAAATGTGAAGAGGACTATTTTTCTGACTCCATGACAATCACTGTTGCACAATCCTTTTGAGATTGGTTGAATTCTGAGCATTCAAAAGTTGAGTTTTATTAGTTTGGATTAAGTGGCACAGAAGACCCAGTCTTCTTCATCAGCCTGGTTCTCCACAGCATAGCACCTGGCTGAAGTAGTTATCATCCATACACAGAAAATTGGCAGCCAGTTTCTCAGCAGATACTAGTCTAGATAAAGGCCCACATGATGTGGCCTCATTGTTTCTTATCCCTAACTCATTTTAAAGTAGCTCAAGAATCTTCACAGTGTAATAAAGTGTGCAATATGGACATACCTGTTTTGTAAAATTCTACCTCATGTTAATTGGAATCTCTAAAGTCTCTAAAGACTTTGTGCCACTAAAAAATAATAAAAAAAGAAAAGTTACCATTTTTTTTCAATTTAGCAGCATGGTGTTCTTCAGCTATGCCATTTGAAAGTAAAAATGCCACTGAGCTATCCCAGGTTCTAAGGCTCCTCTCTAAGGACCTGGGAGAGAATGGGATAGCACTTAAAACCATGTTTTTCCTCCAGCTAGTTAAGGATCCTGGAAGGCAATCTTTTGCCTATCTTTTACGTATAAATAGTGAGTTTAGAACAGCCAAAGTGATCCCAAAGGGCTCTTCTGCTGGGCTTCAATTACTCTCCTGAATATCCACTATATTGATGGGATCAAAGTAAAAGACAAGAACAGTATCTAGGCAGGCATTTGGTGAAGCCTTTTTCTGAGCACAAATCACTGAGATACAAAGAAAAGGAGTACCGAAATAGAAAAAGTAAAATGAGGAAGACAGTGTATGAAGGTAGATATGAAGTTATATACTTCCAAAACATGCAAAGCAAAGCTTATGAATTTTGGTCTGGGACTGATCCCAGTTTTGGTATTCATGGCAGACTGGTAATTCCTTGTTGTTACTGTAAACTATCCTATAAGATAAAGACAAAACTCTCACCTAGGTTATTTGGAGGTTGAAGATCCACCACAGATATTTATATGCATTTATGCCTAATATGTCATATTTTTCTGTAATGTTCCTGCAGCCTGGGAAAATGGATTCGGTGTAATGGGTTTAGGGCAGAGGGGCAGTAGGAAGTAGATAGCTGACAGCTGACACCTATGGACACGAGGCGTCATAGTTAGCTATGCCCTACTAGCCTAAACTTTATCATAAACATAGCCAGCAAACTAACTTGTGACAGTGTGACTCCAACAGGTGGAAATCAGTGAGAGTTCAAAAGAAATTTCATCACAATTATGCTTGTTTTTCTAAGTATTTGGGGCTGTAACCTAGGATCTAGTTTATGATTAATGTGGCATGTGTATTACGGTCAAGAAGTTAAATAATCCTGGCAGGTATATTTCTACCCAGTTAGCTCCAGTAGAATTGAAAAGGTTGGCATACTGAAAAAGCACAGTAAAACATAAAAATAAATAATGTATAGCTTAAATGCTCTTCTTTGTATTGTTATACATTCAAATTTTGATGTATTTTCTTCATGCTATTACATCTCAACAGAGTGGTCTGACAAGATGACAAGCTATCAGTATGAGGACAGTTTTCACTTCAAGTTTATTTCAATTTTCTCAGTTTTAAGATTGCATACACTTAATAAGAAGTATTCTCAGCTAAAAATGATAAAATCAAGCCCTCAGAAATACCTACACATTCTCTGACCTTAGTGTCAGGCACCAGGACACAAAAGCAACCCAAGATTTGCAAAAAGATGACATTCAATAGTATGTGATACAGTAGCTTTTCAATGCTATCTCCAACAAACCTGAATAAGCCGTTAACAATACCTAAAGATGAAGCTGGAAGCTCTAAATTGTCAGTTCAGACATGCAGCTACGTAAACTGCAGAATATTACCTGGAGAAGTATAGATTCCATACTGAAACATGGTCAGATTGCTAAAACTGGCCAAAGGGAAATTAAAAGCCCTTATAGCTACAAGAATTTCCCAAGTTACTTTGAAGTGGATGCATGGCTCTTTCCCAGCTACTCCTAAGTTAGGCATAAGAAATACCAGTCACAACAGCAGTGTGAGACAGTCCTTAATACATAAGACTGTACTCTGTTTTCCATGAAGTGCCAGGAGCCTCACTGAGAATACTGATTTCAGAAGGTTTAAAAGCAACAGAGCATGTTAAAAAGTGCAAATCTCTACAGCGTCACAAATAAAGAGGCATTCCTGTGATGACATAAATTTATTAGCTTCCTACATCCAAAACCAGAACAGATTGTAACTTCCAGCGCTTGGAACCTCAAGATGTGCTGCTCTCTGTGACACGGTTTACTAACTTTTCTTTCAAACAAAGGTCGGTAACATCAGACAGATATCAAAACTTCCGGTCCAGCTTTCAGCTTAAATGTTAAAGTCTGACTCTGTTATGACTTCAGCATAAAACTTTTCTGCCCATCTGAAATCTGGTTTTCCATGTATAAGTGAAACTTAAATTGTCAAGCTCCTTTAAGTTCATCACTTGCTGCACTGTCTAATGTTACACCCCACTGAGATATCATTTATCATTTCACTTAAATAACACTTTCCATCCTAACAGCAGTTGTGATACTAGATGGGAACTCATTTCTTCATGTAATTGTATCCAAATAAAGGCTAAAATTAAATTCACTCTTCTGTCTTTTCATTTAAAACAAGAATTTTTTTGAGTTTATATGTAAATAGTTTCCTTCCCATTGTTGCATTATGTGCAGAAACAATCTAAATCACTTGATAATTGTTACTTTAAGTAATGTATTACTGCAGAAATGTAAAAGTTGTAGAGAGCGTAAAATACATTAGAAGGCAATTGAGTTTAAATGCATCCCTGGGACTACTTTGCTGTGCCTGCAGCTGCTTTTTGCATGGAAAAAGCACAAGTCTATGAGATATTCTTTAACAGCTACTGAAATTGTACAGTGATTCTGACACTCGTTTTCCATCCCCAGATAACTTTTAGTCTAGAAAATGTCATGATCTGTAATACCAAGCCAGGATTTTATACTGAAATATCAATGCTAAGTTTATTTATTTTCTGCTTTTTTTTTTGTTTCCCCCATGGAATATATATTGCTGGATAATAATTGAACCGTCTAAGTCAAGTCTTTACAAAACATTGTAGAGAAATTTAAAGGTATCATAATTATATTATATTAGCATCTGCAAATATATAACAAAAATCTCCCTGTCACAAGCATGGCTTTGAAAGGAATCATAGGAGTTACAAACTAGCAAGTCTGCCTTCCATCCTTGGTAAGATGGGTGAACATACAATAAAAAGTAAGCTGAGTGAACATAGGGAAGAACTTGGAAAAAAGCCAGCGTGGTTTCTGTAACAGGAAATCCTGTCTCTCAAGAGTTTGACAAGGGAGTCAGTAACAACATGGACAAAAGCAGTCCAGTAAACACAATACTACACTTAGATTTTCAAAAAGGTTCCACGCTAAAAGTCACTAAAGAAACTAAATTGATATGAGATTAGAGGGAATTACATTAAATGAAGTGAAAGCTCATCAAAGGTAAGGAAGCAAAAACCAGAACCTGACAGTTCCTTTTCAGGATGGAGAAGGCTTAGCAATACTCCAAAACAACCAACGGATAAATGTTAAGACTAGTTTTATTCAATGTATTCACTAATGATCTAGAGAAGAAAGTTAACATTGAACTTTGCAAGTTTGTAGATGAAGCTTTTTTGGATAGTCAATGCTACCTAAAATCTCCAGAGATTTTGAGAGTGAGCTCTTCAGTTACAAAACTAATTGAGGGGTTGATGAGCTACAGAACTGGCAATTCACCTAGGGAAAAATAATCTAAACCATGCTTACATGATGTTGAATTTCAACTGACAGTCACATTCATGTAAAGACTTTGGAATCATAATGGATGGTTCATTGAAATCATAAACTTGAAATGCAGGGCAACAAAAAAAATACAATATAATTTTGGGTATCATCAAGAAATATTGTTAAAAACTAAGATGGCAGGTGTCATTTTGCTGCTGTGTAAAAACTATGTACATCTACATCTTGCTTTTACAACATTGCTTGCATTTACAATGTAGGAGAAAGCATCATTTCAGTGTCACGCCATGAGGATCAACACTTTTTTAGTGTTATCACAACCGAATAAAATTTAAATTCCTTATGATTTTGATGGCCCAAAAATAATATTCAGCTATTCCTTGCAACGTGCTGATGATTAATAGGCTGTCATGAGCTCTTATTTTATCAGATTTTTCATAGAAACAAAAAAGGAAAAGGAGAATAAAAATCTCAGATTAGATTAGGGAAACATAACCACAAAACCACAACAATGTTTATACACCAGCTGAACTAGCTGTAAAGCTACTCATGAAATTAAAAAACTGCAGCAATGAACAGGGAAATAACGATCTCCTTCCTTCTTCATGTAGGCGATGAGAATAATCACTAATGTTTTGACAGTTAAAGTTAGTTTAGGGAACAATTATTCAGCTAACATAACATTCTACTTTTCTTTGCTCCTAGCACACTCATTGTTTAAGCAGATTCAGCAAGATTTCAAACTTAACATTTTAACAGGAATGGATTAAGTCTGTGCACATGCTGTAAATTCGAAATTCTGGAAAGATCTACAGCACTACAATCTTCAATGAAATTTTAATATCACTTCATTTTTCTCCATGAAGTAAAATTAAGCTGTCATAAAATATAGTATTAAGCACTCTCTTAGTTTTAGTTATTACTGGCTGTTTATTACAAGTCATTATCATACAATTTCCTTTCCTCATTATCCTTTTTTGGTCATGAGTTCAGTTTAACTCAGGACAGCTAGATGAGCATTAATTACTCTCATCCCCAGGAATCAGTCAACAGCTCGTCTTCCTCTTGGGAAGGGGCTCAGTCCTGCCACTGTGGAAGTCAAGGGGACGTACAAAACAGGGGAGCTAGTTCCTTTTTGGACTTCAGGTTGCAGTCTGTTGCATAAGGAGGAGAAATACTTCTAGACATTTGCAGCTAGATCCAATAAAATACTGAGGCAATGCTAAGTTCAGTACCATTTTAAAATATCTAACCTCCAGAAAGCACCTATATGGGGAGAGTTAAATAATTCTTGTTGCAGCCAACCCATAGCCACTGGGATGGGCACTGCAGGTATGCATGCGAAAAGTGCTACTGCACATAAGGTGTTAATGTGGAGTGTTGAAGGGACTAGGACAGTGCCTTTGTCTTCCCCAGTCAATTTGCTTTCAAGTCTCAAGAGAATGAGCTTAAGGTTTGTCCACACCTTATACAGAAGCTGCTTAATAATACAAATTGGGAAATTTTTTGGACAAAGCAAAAAGATCCCATGACAGATGTGGAGCTTGGGCAAAGACCTGGGAATGCAGTTCCCCCTAGTTCATTCAGTAGATCCAACATGTAGAGACTACTTTGAGGGTAACCACATTCATTTCAAGGAATTGAACAAAAACTATCTCTTCCCCTGAAAGTAGTGTGTTGCATACATCTTCCATGTAATACAGAAGCAGAAGCTCAACTTTGAATCTGTTAAATCTATCTGGCAATCTATTAAACTGACTGGTTCCAACTCTCACAGCCTCCGTGTGTTTTCTGAAATTATCCGAGAGAAACAGATTTAATTCATCTGCCTTACCTCAGATGCATGCTCTTATTACCAGTTTTCCAAGCCAGACTCCCTTTGCCTCCCTTCTGGCACTATGACTAATACAGCTTTTACAAGCACACAGCAGCAGAGATTCAGTGCGGTGGATGGAAATTGTCCCTTACGTCTCCACACTAGCATGGAGCTTGATGGCTTCTCCATGAAAATGGGAAGCATGGGGATGAGTCTATTCCCAATACATAATATAATCAAAAAAGCTCTTTCACATGACAGTTCACCATTAAGCTGTTTTAAAAAGGTGGCCAGCACCACCTTTCTCTGAAAAGATCACCTTTGAGAGTATTTTGCAAAGGCCCTGTCTTCACAGTGTGAATGAGGTCTGCTGTCAGCAAACCTACCAAATCAGCTACCTCAAAGATCATGGACTTCTGCAAGAGTCAAAGTCACACTCTCCAAACAGTAAAAAGAGATCATTCCATAATGAGCTTCGGGGCAGAGTAGTGATGGTGGGAACTTTATGTTATGGTACTTAAATATGAGCTCCAGCAGGAGTTCAGCCTTTCAGAACACAGCCATAGTCATGCCAACACACTTGCTATTCTTTTTCTCATACTTGAAGAAGTGAGAGTACAGCATACAAAGAACAGAGCAGCTACAGTCGGGACTGTGACTGTGTAGCAGCACCTAATCTGAGTGCGGCACTCTAAGTGACAACAAAAAGCCATATGGAGTGTATTTTTAAAGATATGTAATCAAGTGTTGATTTATTTAATGATTAAAAAATCTTTGAAATGCATTTTATTAAATGGTGTCTCATCTATACTGACATTTGAAACTGTAATTCTAACTGTATTTCATTTTGTAAGATCAAGTATAAGCCATATCCAAAGTCCATATGCAAGAAGGGAAATTTTGTATTGTTTTGTTCTTATACTTTAAAAGTTTAAAAACTACAGTATTTATTCTTATGGTGATTAATGTGCATAATTGTGATTTCTTCAAAATACCTATATGTTATTCACTACAGAGTAAGAAAAAATGCAGTCTATGGCAAGTCTTTCATCAAGTCTCCTCTGACCCTTATGTCATATGATTCTGTACCACAGAAAATTAAAATATAGAGTCAAAATGCAATTAGCTGAGAGCTGAATAAAGAATTCTGAAACATAACTGGTTTTCCTATAAAAAACAGAAGTGCTAAATAATACAGCTGTACCTTGTTATCTGGATTTTACCCTGCATTACTCTGAAGGAAAAAAAAAAGCAACAACCACACAACACCTTATAGGAATGTATTGATGCCTCCATGCAAAATTTAATTGCTGGAACATACATTAAAAAATGTTAGCTTTGATGCAAACATATACATATTCTTCAGTTTCAAATTACTTGCAGTTATCTTAACATAGTGTGTGATTCTGTTATATATCTGTCCTAAATGTGCAATAGTTAAGTGAACACTATAGCCCGAACTAGCAGTTGTCTAACATAAATATTGATGAGAAGGAGATTATTCTGACTGCAATCTTGTTTTGTACCATTTTTGAAAGGACAATGCAAGTCAATGTAGTATAATGTAATTTCAATGTAACATACAATCATACAATAATGTGGGTTGCTAGTGGCATCTGGCCTCTCATAGCAGGCCACCTTCAAAGTTAGAGACTGATTTGAAGCTTGATCAGGTCTCTCATGACCTTCTCCAGTTGATTTCTGAATGCCTCCCTCCATAAACTACCTGCTTTAATTCTAGATAAAGCCTTAAAATGCATCAGGGCTTATAATTTGCCTTATTAAAGTATAACTATAGGTAGTGAAGATGCTGAAAAATTATGGATGTTAACATACATTATAATGTATATTTCACAATGTGTAGGCATTTCTCTGGGACCACAGTTTTCCTGGGCTGCTGTTGAATGTTCAGTGAACTAAATGGTTTCTTGTTTCATTTTCAGCAGAGAAAAATCTTAAATCTAAGGTATGTTTTGTCAATATCTACATTAAGTAAATATCAGTAATTTCAGGTGCAAACCCCCTTTTTTAACCAGAGATGACTAGAAATTCTTAAATGAAAGCTATCTGTAAGCCTGAACATCCTGATATATCATAAAATAGCCTGTGTCTGCCCTAAGTGAAATTTGGGGTTACAAAGAAGAAGTCTCTAGCTCCTGGCAGTTTTTTAAAAGACTACTTTTATACCACAGGTCTCAAGAGAGTACGTTATGTTCCAGGTATGGTCACATGTCCAGTTCACATCTCAGTCCATGTTAGAGCAAAACCTCAATAAATACATTATTTTCCCTTGCTCTTCCTCGTCCTCCTCTGCCTTGTTTTTATCACTAATGAAGCTTAAACATGGGGCAGAAGGAAGACAGGTAGCAGTTCTCTGGGGCCCCTACTCTGGACAACAGAAGGACCAGAATTTAGTGACTTGCCACAGGGTGCAAATATCCTGTGTCCTGGAGGCTCAGACCCAAAGAGAATCAGAACCCTGTGTCTCACGCTAACAGAACCTAACCATATCAGTTATGCAGGAGTAAGTATTTCTTGTGCTTTTTCATATTCTAAATATTTCTGAGTTAAACTCCTCATGAAGAACACAAGCTATTGCCAAAGTAGTTTTGTAAGATCAAGTATGTGATTGTTAACAACCGTATATTTCCACCTGTATAAATCTGGATTACAAAACAGAAAGGTTGCATATACTGTGTTAAAGAAATAATTTCCATATTACTTTCCCCAACTTATGTCAGAACATCTCGGCTGCTCACAACCACCAAAAATTAGAAACAAAAGACCACAGAATAATGCATAATTATAGCCTTTCTTATAATTTCTTACTTGCACAAACGTTATACCCAGTTTAAAACTGAATCAGTACTAAAATGCAATAAATGCAGGTTTTCTACCTACCAAATTATGTGACTTATCCATAACATGTAGTTTACATGACACACTACATGCGGTAAAATAATTAAGATCAGTTGTGTTATCCTTTCTCATAATTTTTTATTGTCGTTTCTATCTAATCACTACATAATTTCCTCAGAAAAAGAGTTACCCTGTGAAAAAATAAGCTATTTTCTTGGGGTTAAGGAAAAATTATAGATGACTTCCAGTTAGGTTTTAACAAGATCTTAGGATGAACCAATAAAAAATCAATGTATAAACTCTACCTTTATGAACATAACCTAATAATTATATGCACAAGTGTTAGTTGCTTATGTGCCTTCTGCTGTTCTTATTTTACCCAGAACACAGCAGCCTTGGAGGGATAGTCGCCATTCTCAGGAAGAATTTTTATGAGGATCTTTTTCTGAGGGAACTGTGACACAGAAATCACTCTGCATAATGTGGCAAGTTGACAGCAAGAATTCTAGGTTCCAGGAGCTCTTATCTGCTGTAGCTCTTATTATGCATGTCAGTTCTGCAGTGACTTTTTCCATGTTAACCTAGACAATGCATATAAGTGGAGAGCTGATGGAAAAGAACCTGATAAAGAAGTTATCAGCACTGCTATTCTGTGTCCAAAGACAGTCAGGTCCTACCTTATCTTCTTTCCTATCATACTTGTGGCAAACTCCCCTTAGTGGGGTGAACAGATTTGCTTGAGTGGGGTGACAATCAAGATGTTAAGACCTGAAAATGCAATTTATTGGGTTGCTTTTAAAAGCCAAAAACACTCTTCTGTTTTGCTGCACTAAGATAAATTGCACTGCCAGCACGTTCAGACAGTGACAATACAAGGGATCATCATATATTCCTGCCCTACAAGATCCTACACGAAAGACTAGTACTTTTGAGGCAATCCTTTCCTGTCATAAAGGTAATGTCATGGGAGCTAAAACAACTTCACTGTGGAGTAATACTTGTAGCACAGCTCCACAGCACTCTGTGACATGTTGGAAGACAGAACATGCTTCCTTATTCTTGTCCATCTAATTACTTAAGCTAGAAAAAGAAATGGCAACATTGCTTAGTCAATTAAAAATCAGTAGCCACAGAAAAATAGCAGTTGATTTAGTTCTTTTAATTAAAAATTTCTTTGCAAATTAAAAGAATAGTTTTAAATACAGTGTAAGGACAGTATATGGAGTTAAACGATTCATGGAAATCAGAATTTTGATTGAGTTCACACAGCTTAACAAGAAAAGTTATGACCAGGGAAAGAAACACTGAAATTGTTATTTCCCCTTCCTTTATTTTACAGAGAATCTGCTGCTGGACATAAAAAATGTACACAACAGTTCATTATTTTGATTTTGTGTTATAAAATGTAATTTGTTGATAAGGCACTTCACAAAACTGGAGTGACAGTAGAAACAATCAAGTTAAATCAAGCACAATAACTGTGTAATTTGGTCAGATTTGTTGGAGTTACTGACAGTTTCCTAAAGTTTTGTTACTTTTCAGCCAAAGCTGATAATTTCATCTTATTTTTAAAAATATATGGAAAACACTGCAAGAATTAAGAAAAAAGAACTGCCAAGGTCTTTATTGAATAAGGCTTGTTAGGGAAGAAAAAAAAAAAAGGAACAACTGAAATATGTGATTCATCATGGGCACTCAACACACTATCTGTTGGAGGATAGGTCATTAAATTATCATTTAATTTTTTCAGCTTCATCTCTGTTTTCTAGTAGCGGGAAAGGGTTTGATCTGTTTGTGGCTGCATCAGATTGCTGAGTAGTCATGGTCACTCATTAAAAAACTGAGACTGTTTCTCAAAGGTGAGGGGGTTTTCTCTCACCTAATTGGAGATTAACCATAATATCTAAGAGTTGAAAACAGCGAGTTTCTTGGAGTTGTTCAGCTTTTAGGTTATTTCTGTTTGTAATTTCTGAGAACTGAAAGTGCATCTAGGGCTGGACTAGTAGGTCATGAAAGATTTTAAAGGATGTAATTTTTGTTTTCTTGTGAAATTTCATCCTTGCAAGCAGCAATGGCACCTAGAATAGTCATTCAAATGGGAAATCCATTCATGGCAAAACAGTGTTCAATATATGTCTTTACGAACACTGCCAGTAAAAAATTCTTAAGAATAAATGCATATTAAGAATGATGCAATTCATTCATTGCAAAAATGCAATAAATGCATGTCTTTGAGAACAAACGTATCTTAGGCTTGTTTTACACCACAAGCTGTTTTCCTTGTGCAACACATAATTCCAGATCTTTGCAGTGGCTATATTTCCAAACCTAGAGTGAACACCAACCCTACCCATCATTAAGCCTTCCTTCAAGTTTCACTGCCTATTTTTGACTGCAGAGGAGTTAGCATGAACTTTTGGTTCACAATTCATTTTTCAGTGAAATAAGTATTGGTCAAAACAGACCTTCTGAGCAGAAAAGTATGTTTTTCCAAGTGTTTTTTAATGGACGTGAGACAAAACAAATGAAAATAAAAGTACTTCAATGGTTAGAAGACAACACAACCAATATAAGCTTTTCTTCGACTAGGAGGTGCTATTTCCTTTTGGTTGTTAAAGTTCTAACTTAAGAGAAATCAAACCACCTTTTCTGAACAATTAAATCACTGGTAAAACCCCAGCATTTGGTCACTGGCTTATCCAACAAGATCAATTGCAGTACTGTTGCCTGGTGGGACACAGTAGCTTAGACAAGTTCTTGGCATTATGGCTGGTTGACAATGGCCATCTGAAGCTCAGCAGGTGTCAAAACATCTCCACCTAGGACTCATTCTCACTTACCTTGCCATGTCCATCTTATTTCTACATGACATTTGTATGTCCAAGGTGGGAAGACTGAGGTATAAATACATGAAGATATCTAACGGGATTGGACTGTGAATCCACTGGATTCAGATTCTCATGGAATATTTGTTTCTTTTATCATGTAAGTCTTCTGCTGCAGAACTGAGCTCAGCAAATAGATTGGGTTATTTGCGATGTGTTAGAGGAAAAGTCAGGTTGTGTGTCATGAGAAACACTAGCAAAGAAATAAACAGAGACCCAGTCTGAGGCAAATGGACACTGTACAAAATGTACAGTTATGATGGACACTGTTCTCAGTGCACAGAAACAATTATTTTGATTCCCACAAAGTTATACAATGAAGGAGATATCTCTGTAAGAGGTGGAACGATTTCTGACTGAGCAAGAATGGAAAAGTACCCGGGATTACTACTCTTGCTACATAAACTTTACGTCCATACACAGTTTTTCTCAAGCTTTTTAAACTCCTTTCTGTCACCAAATGCTTTCTTAGGAAAGAAATAGCAAGACACTCTGTGTATCTATTATTATTCAGTGATAGTTAGTAGTCAATAGTAAAGCAAGCTCAAAAGAGTAAATGGAATTTAGAACACACAATTTCTATTCTTACTAGTCACCATTTGTGTTCCATATAAATTCAAATCCTGATCGGCTACAGTGTACAGTCACATGATAAGTGATTCACCATGATTTGAAGGGTTTGTTACTGAAGTAGATAAAACAGATAGAAGATGAATGCAAAAACTGAATGGAAAGAAATGAAGTGAATTAAGTAAATCTAGAAAGTCACATCTGGAACTACAGTGCAAGTCTCTTAATGCAGTACTGGGCTCCGTAGCTAATAGGCCAAATTGAGTGAAATCTCTGATCTGCCCAACTGAGAAACCTGGTATCTTGACATGAATTACAATTAAGCTAAACAGAACCTGAACAACAACAAGAGTTTGAGGAGAGGGGGGCGGTGTTTCTTTGTTTCCTTCATTATTTCCTTTTCATATCTTTAAATAGAAAAGACCTGCTGGTCTTTGTGATAGATTACAGGATATTATTGACATAAGTAACATTTACACATATTTCAGCCCAAAGGCAGAAAAAGAACATTCATACAAGATTATGTAGACAAAGAATTATTCTGATGTAAACATACAAAAATAATTGAAAATGTATGTAAAGCATTCTGATGTATTTTTTCCAACTGAATTGTGTTTTGTCAGATAACTATTACAAAATTTTTTATGTATTAGAGTTGGAACTGTGAATCTAAATATTAATTTTCTCAGAATGTCTCAACCATATAGGTTAATGTGTCAAGTTATTATTTTTACTTACTAGACAAACTTATTTTGCCAAACATATCAGCATATTTATTTCCATAGTTATGTCTCTATTAAAAGTCAACATTTCATTGCAGTTTGAACAGCAAAGAGCCCATAAGAAAAACATGTTACAGTACCTCAGATACCTGAGTGAAACCCTTTCTTCACTGAAGTCAATGGCAGCTTGTTCCAAACTTCACTGATGTTATTTGCCCTGCTTAAATTAGTAGTCATTGTTCAATAGTTCATAGCTACTCTAGATCTAAACATCAGTGTGTTACAATTTTTGTAACATAATTGTTTATGTTAGAGTTACTGAGCAGTTAATGAATGCTTATTTGTTTGGTGATATCATGACCCAAAGAGACAATGCAATAAAAAAAATGGTAGTCAATGCAATTCAACTATTTTGCTACAGATGCTCTCGTGCTTTCTCACAAACTTTTTTCGAAAGCACAATGATGTCTCTAAACAAATACTTCTAAAGTGTTTCATAAAGAAACAAACAGTGGAACAGATGGATACCAGCACTCACTTGCACTTGCTTGTCAAGGGTGTGTAATAAACAGATAAACAGTAATTGCATACTCAAAATACAAGAACGATAGGCATTATTTCCAGTGCTCTTTATTCTTCGTGGAACACTTTAAATTCACAGCCTCTGTACTCAAACTATAGAAATCAATTTTTGGGGGTTTTAAACCCAGGGCCTGTGAATATATGAAGTTCTTACTATACTTGGAACAATGTCTACAATTTCGTTTGTTGCTAAGTAACTAGGCTTGTGTGCAACAGAGGATGTTGAGATCATTACAGAGAAGAGGAATAGGAGTTATCACTGCTTAGTGAAGTTATTTAGAGTGACCGAGACAAAAATATTGATAAGAAAAACGGGAGGAAAAACAGTCACATACATGAAAACACGGTCAGAAAAAGGATCAACCTAGACCTAGATTCTCTCTCTAATAGTGCCCAGGATGGCATCCTTTGGTAAGAATATAGTAATAGAGTGAGCATACAGTAGTATTTCAGTAAACTTTCCCAACTTCCATCAGTCTGCAATTTAGGGACTACAAGAGCCAGAAGATAGTATTCTCGGTATGTGATAGTTTTTGGTGACTTTTTTTCCTGGTGAATTTGTCAAGATTTTTTCTGAACTAATATAACCCTAACAATACAACTCATATAAAAAAACCCCAAACCTCCCCATTGTGTTGGTAACTGTTTCTTTATTTTTGTTCCAATCTGCCACATGCTAACAACACCTCTACTTCTTATTTTATAAAAGGAATTGAACAATAGTTTTCCAATTTATCTTCTCTGTTCCACTCAGGATTTCATCGAGTTAGTCCTATCTGTATTATGGTACCCATTGCAAAGAGCAGAAAGCAGCAAGGTCAATTCCTACTCTTTGCAGGAGTAAACAACATTCTTCATTGATCTCAGATGCACAGAAAACCAGTGTGGCAAGCTATCTGAACTTGAAATATTCTACCTTTCTCTTCAGTAACTTGCGGATCCAAACAAGGGGGATTTGTTGCAATTTCCCTGGAGTGCAGCCACTCTCTCTCACTCCTCACAGATTAAAGGCAACAAACTTCCTAATTTTGCCAATTCAATTCTTGATATGACTGGGTTCTAAACTGTGTCTGTTTTAAAGCCTCCAAGATTAGGTTTCATTTTCTGTTGTTTATTCTTTTTAAGTGGATGCTTAGACAATCAAAATTACACTAGGTATGGGGAGGAAAATTGGATGGGAAGAGAAGAGGAAAGAACAGAGCTGAAAATCAGAAAAGGTAAAATCATTAAGCTGGATCCACAATGAACACGGTACTAAGAAAGTTAATAATTTTGTGTAATTCTGTGTTGATGACAGGAAAAATGCTGTCTACAATAGTGAACAAGTAAGTGTATGCAGTAATAGGAAGATACATACAATTAGAAGTTAACTTTGCTAACGAGCTCATCAGGAATGGGCATATCAGGGAATGGTTACATCCACAAAAGATGCACTGAGTGTAGACTACTGAAGAAATAGACTTTTTTCTCAAAGAAGTTTCTGCAGTGAAATAGCTGTTTTCATAATTTGAAAAAGAAAACATCCCATGTTTTTCTCAGCAGAGTGATTGCACACTGAATTCAAACTGACTGAAGAAAATAAAAGAAACCATACAATGGAATGTCTATTCATTATTTACACATCTATTTATAAAAATACACTTATCAATCTCTCTAGAGTCATGGATGAAATTCTTATCTGATGATATCTACTAGGCAACGCTGGGCCACACAGGTGTTGATCTTGATGCAACAAAGTACTTCACCAGGGTTAACCATGTGGTAAATTTTATTACTGTTCAACAAAGTATTCAGTGGGTTTTCTCAGAAAAATACAAAACCACATTTTTAAATAGTGTCTTTTTAATTGTTTTGGTAATATTTCTTTGGGCTTCCTAATTCCAATCATTTGATTATATCAAGTGATAGGAAGTATGTGTTAGATTTAACAATGAGACTGTTTTTGAAAGTAATATGATTGGCTAAACCAATAGTTTATGTCTAAATTGCAGTGTCTAAAAAACATTAATGTTAGTTAATGTAACTAACTATCAAAAATTTGGAGCAGCAATCAATATTCACTTAGTTGTTATATTTCTCCTTTTTTCATCTGTATGGTCTATATCAGATAATCTGTACCCCATTAAAAGTAGTATCCTTCAAAATAAGTCTTTAGATAGCCTTTCATGAGGTAAATTCAAAAACTGATGCAGGTTAAAATTTGGGGAAAGGCAAGTTGTAACAAGCCCATACAGGCACTTTTCTGCAAAACTTTCAGTTTTCAGAAGAATAAACTAAGACCATTACACATTTTGTAAGGAAACTGCAAATTTCACCTATATTTTTCGCCATTTCTAGAAAACAAAGAAGTAAAAAATTTCTTGTATGGCATTAATAACCAGATTATCAAGTTATTTACTATCTACTGTAAACATGCACCTGCTAAGGGTGAATTCACACAATATTTCAATATAGAGAAAAGGAAAAAAAAAACTCCAGAAGTT
This sequence comes from Dromas ardeola, assembly GCA_013398915.1. NCBI lineage: Eukaryota > Metazoa > Chordata > Aves > Charadriiformes > Dromadidae > Dromas > Dromas ardeola. Next base: position 35,807 of record VYZM01001156.1, on the reverse strand, counting down.
TTATTGTCTTCTATACACATCCTCGTAAGTTTTTACAAAACACTCAGGCTTAAATTCACTTCGTGTTCAGTCATAACCACATAGCTCTAGCAATTCTGTTCTATGTAATGCAGGAGCAATCAAAGGTCACTCCCCTGCTCCTTGAATTCCAAACCAGTCTCCTGACAAGGTTAAATATTTCTGTCTTTCTGTTGCACATAATAAGGTCTCTCTCCATTCCCACGTGACACACAAAGCTGACAATTAAAACACAGCTCTCTTTTCTAAGTGAGCTCTAGTTAAGGAAGGATAGCAAAATAAAGTGAGACTGTTTTGAGGGGGCTGGGGTGGTGTTCATTTTTCAATCAGATTTGATATCATGTGATGAAAGGCTTTTATTATTTTTTTTTTTTTAGTTTTAGCAATTGGTCTTAATGTTCAAAGGAATATGATGTCCTGAACTTGTTTCTGAACTTGTATTTAGATTTCCCTAGCATATGGCATTAAAAGAATCTCCATTTGAATCTTTCCTGCCACACTAATCCTGCACAGCTGCCATTGCTCAATTTACAATGAAAGAGAGTACATTTTTTGCCACTTTTGTTGAAGTAAATCAAACCACAGCAGAACTAAGTAGAACACATTTATTTGTCATATTCTGATTGCACTAAGAGAATGACAATGATCTGGTATATTGATATACTCAGCAGCAAAGCGAAATTGAAAGATTCTTCAAAGTGACAGGCAGACATGGCTGAAGACAGTTGTGTTCTGAATTTCAGATTTCTTACAATTAGAGTAAAGCATTCCATTAGTGAGATGAGATTTACATTTCAGTCAAACAGCAGTAGATTTAATAGCATCTGGAACAGGAAATGTAGGTGACTTGTGCCCAGAAGTACTCTGGAGTAGGGTTCTCCTCACTGAATTATTGCATAGGAACACTATAATTGATCGCATTTTTTAGAGCCTAAGTTCCACTTTTAAATGAGTGGAAACTGTTTGGTGAGATCATAAGCAAGTGTCGTGGTTTAACCCTGGTGGGCAGATAAGCACCACATACGCTCGCTCACTCTCTCCCCCCTGGTCTGATGGTGGAGAGGATAAGAAAGATAAAAGTGATAAAATGCATGGGCTGAGATAAAGACAGTTTAACAGGGAAGGCAAAAGCCAGATGCATAAGCAAAGCAAAATAAGGAATTTATTCACTACTTCCCATTGACAAGCAGGTGTCCAGCCGTCTCCAGGAAAGCACATAACACGTAACAGTTTCTTGGGAAGACAAATGCCATATCTCCAAACGTGTCCTGCTTCCTCCTTCTTACCCCACCTTTTATTGCTAATCATGACATCGTATGGTCTGGGATATCCTTTTGGTAAGTTGGGATCAGCTGTCCCACCCGTGCCTCCTCCCAACTTCTTGTGCACCCCTCAGCTTGCTCACTGGTGGGGCAGCGTGAGAAGCGGAAAAAGCCCTGTTGTTTAGCAAACACTGCTCAGCAGTAACAAAAACATCCCGGTGTCATCAACACTGTTTTCGTCACAAGTCCAAAACATAGCACCATAAGCTACTATGAAGACATTTAAAATCAGCACAGCAAGTAAGCCTACCTTTCAGTCCTGGCAGACAACTATCAGTGATAAAGGACTGACTTCTGGACCTGATCTTTCATGAACAGTGAAAAGATGAATAATTAAACTGTGCATTTAATTTGCACTAGAAATGACTGTGATCGTACTCTTTAAAAAGGGTAAATTTGCACACAGAGATGACCTGCTGAATACGTAATTTTCTCTGCTCATCTGCATATAGCTATTCTTTATATAGCAGTAATAACCAGGTGCATGCAGAAATGATGAGTGCAATAGTAAGAACATATTTAAATATGATATAAAATCCTTATTTCAAGTAATTACTGTTACAAAAGACTTTTTGACCATGCTATCCATTACATTAATTTTGCAGTTAATACCAAATAACACTAAAATATTCAGGCAATATATGGTTTATTGAGAAAATAAGTATCAATTTCAGTTAGCTTATGGGGAGTCCAATTTCCATGGTAGCTTCCTTGACACACTACTTGATTGTTGTAATGTGTGAAAAAAAGGCTCTTTATCTCCTTATATATTTTATTCTATTCATCTGGCCCAGAACACATTCATGCCTCACAAGTCACAGATGATAAACTGAGCATTTCATGGTATGCATATTATTCTGCAACTGCCTTTGATCAGAAGATGGGAAGAATTCAGAATGCATTAAAATTAGATACAACACTATGCTATATTTCTTTTTTAATGGAAATATAATTAAAATTTCACTTCCTGTAAAGTTTCATCCCCTATTTATACCCATGGCAAATAAATGGGACTTGTTAACACACACAAGTTCTTAAAGAAATTAAAAATTAACTAAGTGAAATTCAGCTGATAATAAAGTGAACCAACCTTATATCAAATACATGAATAAGGACACAGCTCAAATTGTGAACATTAAATGTCAGGTATTTGCAGAGGAGTACTGGTGGCAAGTTATTTCTGAAAAATTATTAGAATTCATTCATTAAAATATTTTCCAAATTTTCATGAAACCATTTGTTGCCCAATCTAATCTTATTAGATGTGGGTAGAAGAGCAAACATTTTAATATTTTATATTTGCAGTGTAAATAACCTGGTGAGTCTGTATCATCCTGTCACCAGATAAACAATGAAGAGTTGAAAGAATAGATGAATACATTGGTAGGAGTAATATTATTTTTCACCTGAGAAAGATATAGAGTAGCAGATAGCTGCAGAACAGACATATTTTCGCTTTCACATTTTTGATACTGTCACTTTCTTTTAGTTCAGTAGATGCTGCATACTGAAAGATCCATTTTTCTATCTCTAAAGTTGTTGAAAAGAAGCTTTTTAAGGAAAATAGATTGATGGGTAGGGTTTTTTCTAACTTCTGGTCCTCGTGGAGTAGATGACCAGTACAGGATATAGATGGATTAGCATTGGAGGAATATGGTTGGCTAGAATGTAAGCTATTGGAACCTAGGGTATTTGTTCCATGACATTATTTCACTTTTCATCATAAATTGAAATACTTGCTGAAAAAAAAAAAGTATTTATAAAGTTCTGTCATCTAAGATAAACATATTCTGTGTATACATGAAGGAAGAGGAATACAGAGAAACTGTCCAAGTTACCAGGAACCAGATTAGGCAAGCTAAGGCCCAGATAGAATTAAATCTGGCCAGGACATCAAGGACAACATGAAAAACTTCTAGAAGTATGTCAGAGATAAAGGCAAGACTAAGGAAGATGTGGGCCCTCTCTGGAAGGAAACAGGACACCTGGTCACCCACGACATGGAGAAAACAATGACTTTTTTGCCTCGGTCTTCCCTGGCAAGGGCTCTGACCAGACCACCCAAGTTGCACAAGGCAAAATCAGGGGCTACGAGAATGAAGAACTGCCCATTATAGGAGAAGATCAGGTTCGAGACCATCTAAAAAATCTGAAGGTACGTAAGTCCATGGGACCTGATGAAATCCATCCATGTGTACTGAGGGAGCTGGCAGACAAAGTCACCAAGGCGCTTTCCATTATATTTGAAAAGCCGTGGCAGTCTGGTGAAGTTCCCGCTGACTGGAAAAGGGGAAACATAACCTCCATTTCCAAAAAGGGAAAAAAGGATGACCCAGGGAACTACAGACTGGTCAATCTCACCCCTGTGCCCGACAAGGTCATGGAGCAGATCCTCCTGGAATCCCTGCTAAGGTACATGGAAAACAAGGAGAAAATGGATGACAGCCAACATGGCTTCACCAAGGGGAAGTCGTGCCTGACAAATCTGGTGGCCTTCTACGATGGCGCTACAGCATTGGTAGGTGAGGGGAGCGCAACAGACATCATTTACCTAGATTTATGTAAAGCATTTGTCACTGTCCCTCATGACATCCTGGTCTCTAAATTCGAAAGGCATGGATTTGATAGATGGACAACTCAGTGAATAAGGAACTGGCTGGACGGCCTCACTCAAAGGGTTGTGGTGAACGGTTCATTGTCCAAGTGGAAACCAGTGACGAGTGGCATTCCTCAGGGGTCAGCACTGGGAATGGGACTGGTGCTGTTTAACATCTTTGTTGGAGACATGGGTAGTGGAATTGAGTGCACCCTCAGCAAGTTTGCCAATGACATCAAGCTGTGTGGTGCAGTCGACACACTGGAGGGAAGGGATGCTATCTGGAGGGACCTGGACAGGCTTGAGAGGTGGGCCCATGCAAACCTCATGAAGTTCAAAAAGGCCAAGTGCAAGGTCCTGCACCTGGGTCATGGCAATCCCAAGCACAAACACAGACTGGGCAGAACATGGCTTGAGAGCAGCCCTGAGTCCTTGGAGATGTTGGTGGATGAGAAGCTCAGCATGAGCTGGCAATGTGTGCTTGCAGCCCAGAAAGCCATCTGCATCCTGGGCTGCATCAAAAGAAGAGCGGCCAGCAGGTCAAGGGAGGTGATTCTGCCCCTCTACTCCACTCTGGTGAGACCCCACCTGGAGTGTCCAGCTTTGGAGTCCTCAGCATAAGAAGGACACAGACCTGCTGGAGCTGGTCCAGTAGAGGGCCACAAAGATAATCAGAGGGCTGGAGCACCTCTCCTATGAGGACAGGCTGAGAGAGTTGTGGTTGTTCAGCCTGGAGAAGAGAAGGCTCCAGGGAGACTTTATGGCAGCTTTTCAATACCTAAAGGGGGCTTATAGGAGAGACGGGGAGGGACAATTTAACAGGGAGTGGAGTAATAGGATGAGGGTTAATGGTTTTAAAGTGAAAGAGGGGAGATTTAGATTAGGTATTAGGAAGAAATTCTTTACTGTGAGGGTGGGTGAGACACTGGAACAGGTTGCCCAGAGAAGCTGTGGATGCCCCATCCCTGGAAGTGTTCAAGGCCAGGCTGGATGGGGCTTTGAGCAGCCTGGTCTAGTGGGAGGTGTCCCTGCCCATGGCAGGGGGATTGAAACAAGATGATCTTTAAGGTCCCTTCCAACTGTAACCATTCTATGATTTTATAGGTTAACTAATGTAAGTTGTTCAGAATCCCTATAATCATACAATCTGATTATGAAAACAGAATAGAAATAACTTTCAATGTTTACCTTTGTTTTATACTGTATTACTTCTATACATGCAGTATGTATCTTCTATACATGCAAAATATTTTTTTACTATGTAGTATGAAGGTGACAAGTTCTTTACTGTAATTATGAACTTAAATGAGTAAATAGTAGCAAAATTTTTTTGTTGAGAAATTTTATACTTTTTGGTGCGATACTCAGAAGGTCTTAAAATGGCCTTCCTCTCAGTAAAACTCTATGATCTGATGGAGAAATTATATCAGTCCCAAAGGTGTCTGAGTATTACAATAATTTGTTTTTCATGTTAAAGGAGATTTGTAAAAGTTGCCCGTATGAAACTGTGATTTGTAAAGTTGCCAGAAAATCTGGGTATTAACTGATTAAAAAAGTAACTGTCCAAATGTGGTAGCAAAATATGAGGACTTTTGCAGCTCAATAGCTAGAAAAAAAGGGAAAAAACACAGGAAGGAAATCAGAGATATTTTTTTTCCATCGAAAAGATGGAAAAAAACATGGTGAAGCTATAATGTTTCCAGCGTGAAATCTCAAATTCATTAAAGTCAATGTCAATATTCCTTTTCTTTCCTTTTCATTTGGTTTCAGGATTAACTTATTTTTGCCTGTTATACTTTCTACAATTGGTCTTGTAGTTAAATGTTCACCATAATACAGATATTTTGTCCTGTTGGCCGAATTCTAGTCAGATTTAAAACAGGAGAGATAATGTCTTTAGAAATTATTTAGTGTGCCATATGATTTAATGCTTCTGCTGTATCTTGTAATTTAACAGTAGATCTTTTTAAACTTTAAAAGAATAAAAGGAGTGTCATCACATCTAGTAGTCATCTGTCCTTTTTATAAAGGTAATTTTGTAATGTCATGGTGTCATTTTATTTCTAACTAATAATTGCATATCCTTAGACAGAAAATACCATCATGTGCTCTGGAGTATGAATTACACCTAATGAAATACTTGTCATTTGAACCTCAATCTTTGAATCCTAGAATCATAGAATTGTCAGGGTTGGAAGGGACCTTAAAGATCATCTAGTTTCAACCCCCCTGCCATGGGCAGGGACACCTCCCACTAGATCAGGTTGCTCAGAGCCCCATCCAGCCTGGCCTTAAAAACTTCCAGGGAAGGGGCTTCCACCACCTCTCTGGGCAACCTGTTCCAGTATCTCACCACCCTCATGGTGAAGAACTTCTTCCTAACGTCCATTCTGAAACGACCCATGTTTAGTTTTAATCCATTCCCCCTAGTCCTACCATTACCCAACATCCTAAAAAGTCCCTCACCAGCTTTCTTGTAGGCCCCCTTAAGATACTGGTAGGCCACAATAAGGTCTCCTTGAAGCCTTCTTTTCTCCAGATCGAACAACCCCAACTCTCTCAGTCTGTCTTCATAGGAGAGGTGCTCCAGCCCTCTGATCATCCTCGTGGCTCTTCTCTGGACACGTTCCAGCACGTCCATATCTTTCTTGTAGTAGGGGCTCCAGAACTGGATGCAGTACTCCAGTTGGGGTCTCATGAGAGCAGAGTAGTGGGGCAGAATCAGCTCCCTCGACCTGCTGGCCACACTTCTCTTGATGCAGCCCAGGATACGATTGGCTTTCTGGGCTGCAAGTGCACACAGATGGCTCATGTTGAGCCTCTCGTCCACCAGTACCCCCAAGTCCTTTTCTTCAGGGCTGCTCTCAAGCCAGTCACTACCCAGCCTATATCGGTGCTTGGGATTGCCCCGACCCAGATGGAGGACCTTGCACTTGGTCTTGCTCAACTTCATGAGGTTGGCTTGGGCCCACCTCTCCAGCCTGTCAAGGTCTCTCTGGATGGCATCCCTTCCCTCCAGTGTGTCAGCTGCCCCACACAGTTTGGTGTCGTCAGCAAACTTGCTGAGGGTGCACTCTATGCCACTGTCCATGTCGCTGATGAAGATGTTAAACAAGACCGGCCCCAGTACTGATACTTGAGGGACTCCACTTGTCACTGGCCTCCACTTGGCCATGGACCCATTGACAGCCACTCTTTGGGTGCAGCCATCAAGCCAGTTCTTTATCCACTTTATACACTGAATGTGTATAGGAATCTTGTTCTGACAAAACTGTAAGTCACAGCCAAACTGCATTAATAAGTCTGTTTTTTTCTTATTTATTCTTCTCTTTTGCTGCATAGCATACACAGGTTCTGTATGAAGTATTCATCATTATTCCTGTCAAAGAAAATAGATCATTGAGTGCCAGTTAATTTTTTAATAGAATTTCCTGTAATTTAAATAATTTAAATAATGAAATAATAATTTGAAGTACTAGTAGTTTCCAATTCATATAATGTGGTGAAAATCATAAGCCTGACAGATGAGTCCATTTCACAACACACTTCATATCTCTCCAAGCTTACAGTTATACAGAATTTGTACACTCAATACCTCAAATTTTTACTGCAATGTAAAGAGTAGACTTTTGCCTTCAGTTAAGTGCAGCTATTCCATTTATATTTTTCCAAAAAAATTGAATCTTTTATTTTGAATTGGGTAAGAATAGTTTCCCAGTCCTGTGTCAATTTTCCTGATTTCCAAAAATGTCTGATTTGTGTGTAGGTGGGTTTGAGACTTGACAATTGAGACCTTATGAAATTTTTCTCTAAGAACAGCCAGTCTGCTCTTCCACTGTAGCTCTTAGTTCCAATTAGCACATTCAGTCAGGCTACAGGGGAAATGAGAAAACTGATATTCACAATTTCCTGCAATAAATTAAGACCGGGACTAGTTCTTCAATCTTATCTCATGAAAGAGCTGCAGCCTTCTAAAACACTGTTATTCTGCCTCTGTTGATCCTGAAATGTCTAATGTTCTACAGAGCTGAGCAATTTCATTAGGAACCAAGAA
>VYZM01001156.1:0-27777 GCA_013398915.1 Dromas ardeola | reverse complement strand
AAAAAACCAAAACCAACAGATTTCTTGTTTGGTTTGGATGGTCATACTCAAGTCTGTAGTCTGAATCACATAGCTGGGGCTCAGATCTTTTGTTATCTCTTGCTCCTGGTTTTCCGATGTATAGCTATATTGTTGGAAGACAGTTTGAGTGCCAAACAAACCGTGTCACTGAGATGAATCAAAATTTATTCCTTTGAAGAAAAACTTTTCAAGAAGGTAAACCGCCATTTTCTAATAGTGAATTTTAAATCAAAATTCTTATTTCTAGATTTATTATTTGCACTGAGTTATGCATTCATAATTAAGGGATGAAGTGTGATGAAAAAGAAATCTGAATCATGAGTGGTTTCAGAAAATCTTAACTCCTCCCTCACTGTAGGTCTTGGACCCTGATTTAGGTGGGATTATGATTTTGCCCGCTTTTTCTCAGGTGTGTTTCAGAAATTGAAATTAGACAATACAACAAAACTGTTTTAGAAAATAGAAGTTTTCAGAGAATTGGGCATTATTTTTTTACTTACAGGAAGATTCTATGACTAACACGTGTTAGCTAATATATGAAAAATCCCATACTTTGTACAGATAAAATGTTGGCAGATCCAAATATATACTCTGATTTAAAATCCCAGTTAATGATAACATTTGTGAGTATTTTGACTTACAGCTATACTGCATTGTGCAGGAAACTATAGTTCAGCATTCACATTATGTTCTCTGGGTAACTTTTTGAAATTATTGATTCAGTCAAAAAACTGGGTTCTTGGAAACTTAGTGAGCCCCAGAACAGTCTTAACATATAATTTTCAATCCTATCATACAATTTTCAAGCCTCTGGCTTATCTCTTTCAGTATGAAAGTTCAATGTTGAAGGTTTGGCTCATTTCAAATGATGTCTGTTCAGCTTAATGAGTATATAAACTGTTCTCCAATATAAAAAGTTTGCAGATTAGGAAACTTAAAACCAGTGTCCAAGTCTTCATGCTCTATTTACATCGAAGTTGTGTAAATTCATTCACTTCAAACCACGTAATCCACAGATCTGATCCTCTGCACAGTTTCTTACTTTATAAAAATCTTTCTTCCATATTACTAGTATAAGTGTTTTCTTCTAAGCTGTTCTGTATTTTTGAAAGAGTTCCTCATAACTACAGGCAAGGTCAACTCAGCCAGAGTGTTGAGACTGCTGTTACAGAATCATAGAATCATTTATGTTGGAAAAGACCTTTGAGATCACCGAGTCCAACCGTAAATCTAACACTGCCAAGTCCACCAATAAACCATGTCGCCACGCGCCACATCTACTCATCTTTTAAATACCTCCAGGGATGGTGACTCAACCACTTCCCTGGGCAGCCTTTTACAATGCTTGATAACCCTTTCAGTGAACAAATTTTTCCTAAAATCCAATCTGAACCTCCCCTCACACAACTTCAGGCCATTTCTTCTTGTCCTATCACTTGCTACTTGGGAAAACAGACCAAACACCTCAATACAACCTCATTTCTGATAGCTGTAGAGAGTGCTAAGGTCTCCCCTTCAGCCTCCTTTTCTCCAGACTAAACAACGCCATCTCCCTTAGCCACTCATAGTAAGACTTGTGCTCTAGACCCTTCACCAGCTTTGTTGCCCTTCTTTGGACATGCTCCAGCACCTCAACGTCCCTCCTGTAGTAAAGGGCTCAAAACTGAACACAGTATTCAAGCTGCAGTCTCACCAGTGCTGAATACAGAGGGACAACCACATCCCTAGTCCTGCTGGCCACACTATTTCTGATGCTGTTGGCCTTCTTGGCTGCCTGGGCATACTGATGGTTTATATTTAGGCAGCTGTCAACCAACACTCCCAGGTTCTTTTCTGCCAAGCAGCTTTCTAGCCACTCTTCCTCAAGCCTGTAGAGTTGCATGGGATTGTTGTGACCCAAGTGCAGGACCTGGTACTTGGCTGTGTTGAACCTCATACCATTGACTTTGGCCCATTGATCCAGCCTGTCCAAATCCTTCTGTAGAGCCTTCATACCCTTAAGCAGATCAACACTCCCACACAACTTCATGTCATCGGCAAACCTACTGATGGTACACTTGATCCCCTCATTGAGATCATTGATAAAAATATTAAACAGAACTGACTCCTTAGAACAAATCATATTCTATTGTATTCTTCATGTCTTTCTGTCTCCTTAATACTTCTGTCATTATTCTTATATACTAAACTTCAAGTGAACCACTGTTCTACCGCACCTAGGACTCCTGGTCATGGGATTGCTTATGGAGTTACACAACAGACATTGCATGAAGTTTTATAACAGCAATTGTCATGCTAGCAGTAGGATTGCAACACTACCACTGACACCAATAAGCATTTCCCAGGTAAGTAACTAGCCTTTCAATTAAAGACACACCATCATTCCAATTAATGTTAATTTAAAGAAATCACAGCTGGTGACCTCAATTCAATATCGTAAAGCTGAGTACAGAAAAATCGGGGAAAATTCAAAGAGTAAAAAATAAAAATATTTGTGGTGTGATATTCATAGTTTATTTACAGGTGTTTATGTATTAATTCCCAAGGAGTCTTAAAGTGACTTGAACCTCCATTCAAAAAGTACAAGAAGAAACACACTTTGTATGAATTTGGTCCCATTGCTGTCTACACAGATACTAACACGTAGTTCTAGTACAGTTATGCACTTAATTGTAAAGGTTGTTTGAAACGTGACTTCAGTGAGAGAAATACAGGCATGATGTTAAGCCATTTATCAAGCTTCATCATGGATTTAACTTCAGATACATGACAAGACCCACTTAATATCCTTAGGCAGATGTTTTTCTAGTTTTTGTCATCTGAGGATGCTAACATAGGTAGCACTAGTTCTTTAGAAGCACAACAGATTTATCTGTTTCATTTTAGCTATAACTTGTTTAATTTCCTCAGGTAAGGAAATAATTTAACGCAGCGCTTTCTCTATGATCAAGTCTTTTGAATAACACAGCACTGTAAGTTGATTGGTACTGCTGTAATAATTTTTGCTTTATTATCAGGGCAAATATTTCAAAGTCAGCTCTGATTTCCGTTTATTTGGTCTGTTTATTTACTAATGCAGCAAACTCCATGAGCCCTGTGTCTTCTTGAGAACAATCGGATTGGTTTATTGTGATAAGCAATACTCAGCTTTTTGCTTTGCAGTTTTTTATTCATGTATGGGATCACTGAGAGGGAAAACAGAAGCAATAACACTATTCCTCCTGTTTCTGAAATACTTTTATGGAGCGCAGAGAGGAAAACATATGCACCACGGCAGGCTGGGAGCCAACCAGCTGGAAAGCAGCTTTGGAGAGGAGACTCTGAGGGTCCTAATGGACAAGGCAAATGTAAGCCAGCAATGTGCCCTTGCAAGAAAGAAGGCCAATGGTATCCTAGGCTGCATGAGGACTAGCATTACCAGAAGGTTGTGGCAGATGATCCTTCACCTCTGCTTACCACTGCCAAGATCCTCCTTGAGGGCTGTCTCCAGTTCTGAGCTCCCTCAGTACAGTAGAGAAATGGACATACTGGAGGTAAGTCCAGAAAAGGGCCACAAAAATTATGAAAGGACTGGATCAACTGTCATACAAGGAGAGCTGAGAGAGCTGACCCTGTTCAGCCTGGAGAAGACAAGCATGGGGGTGACCTTATCAATGTTTATAAATATGTGAAAGGAGGGTTTAAAGAAGCAGAGTTAGACTCTCCTCAATGGTGACCACTGACAGGACAAGAGGCAATAAGCACAAGTTGAAATACAGGAAATGCAATCAGAACAGTACTTTTTATTACTGTGAAAGTGGTTCAATACTAGAGCAGATTGCACAGAGGTATTGTGGAGTTTCCATAGCTGGGTATATTCAAAACGCGACTGGACACAGTCCAGGACAACCTGCTTTAGCTGACACTATCTGAGCAAGTGGATTGGACTAGATGATCTCCAGAGGTCCATGCCAGCCTCAACTACTCTGTGATTCTGTGAAAGACAAGGAACTGAAGGCATTTGAAAAGCATATCTAAACAGAAATAAGTAGATGTTAGATCAACTTTGTGTTCACCAGCTTTAACATTCTACTAAAAATACGACTCAGTTCCTTCTAAAAGTCATACATGTTCCTTGTGCTGGCCTGTTCTTCATGTCAGATAAGAGTCTTATTAAACTACTGTAACCCTTCATTGCAGTCTTCCTGCAGAGCATGTATTTAGCTAATCAGTTAACCCAATTCAGTTGTACAACAATGAAAATTGCATGTCCCCAGAGAGTCTTGGATATAAAGAAACATAATTGAGTGTTTATATCATGTTTTCTGTCCTAAAGCATAACCTAGTATATGACCTAAAATTCAAACAAAGTTGAATATTCAAAATAAAAGAACATAAGAAAATGAGTGTTGTTGCATGTCTTCCATTAGCTTCTCCAGGAAGCAAAACTTCAAATTCCACCTTCCAAATAGTAACATTTTAAAATAAATAAATAATTGAACTAGTTATTCTGAGAACAATAGCATGACTTGATGTTTTCCTGAGTATTTATCAGGAATAAAACTATACTCTAGATTCTGGGATGTGTTTTGGACTGTATTGTGAGATGAAGATAACACTTGCAAACATTAATTTTTAGTTTTCTAATGTTACATTAAAAGAGGTGTGGGATTAAATTCAAACCAGCATTTTATCTCAATGCATGACCTTTTACCGTTTTCTTGTCTCCCCCTGTCCTGTTGAGGAGAAGGAGGAGTGAGATAGGGGCTGGGTGGGGGTCTGGCAGCCAGCCAAGGTCAAACCATCACAGGTGTATGTGTGTGTACACCTGTGTGCACGTGTGTGCACATGTGTGCATGTGCCTACTGGAAATGCACACTCAGCCTCACTACCACTTGGTCTTGGGGGCATGGAGCTGCAGCAGTTTTGTCTCTGCCTGGCTGCCAGGTTTTCCCCTCCCTAACATAATACAGCAGTGGAACAATTAAGGCACGTCTATGCTGGCATTATCACTAATAGGAAGTAATGAAACAAGAGTGGGTTTCTATTTTTAAAGTTAATGCATCCAGCTGTAGTCTTTACCTTAATTGCAATTGAAGAACTAGAGTTCTTTCCATCATAGTTTTTTTTCTTGGAGGTCCTATTTTATAAATTTGCCTGTTTATGTATTTTAATCTTTATTCCTTAAAATTATTGTTGAAATTGCATTCCTGAGTGTGTTCCAAGTGCCATTTATTGTGCCTTTCTTGTAAATGCTGGCAATCAATTTCTATACTGAAAATCTTTTTGTTTACCAAGGGAACACTGCCAGTCTGATTTTGGCTAAGAATTATAGGTGAAGTTTGATTCCCAGCCCAATTATAATGCATAGCAATCTTTGCAACACTATTTCAACTTGACAAAAGAACAGTCTTGCTAGATCTTGACATTCAAATCAAGTAATTTATGATTAATGGAATGAATCAACAGGAGAATTGAACTGCAAAGAATGCTCTGTCTGCCAATTCCATAACAAATGTGTTTGTAAGTAATGTTTTATAACACTGCTAGTGGGGACTGCTAGTCTGTATCACTGAAATAAATTAACAGGAGGGCTTTGTCTAAAAAAGTGAGAAATGATATAAAGTGCCATTGTCTAACACAACATTGCAGTATCCAATTTACTTAGAGTTTGGCAGAATTTCCCTGTGAGTTGGGATTAACAGATTTCTCCACATATAGCCATCTTGCCCCTTCAATTAAGGGAGACCAAAGCAATTCCTAAAAATCAGAAAAGCTCTGATAAATGTGTTTGTTAAAAATCTGATCACTTAAGTACTTTTGAATTTAGATGTACATTCTCCTGAATATTGATAGCATTTTTTGTATCCAGTCAAAGAGGAATTTTAGCATATTATTAATCTAGCATAAATGTAAACTATTAAAAGTATTCCTACTTGCATCTTCCAAAATGCATTGGTTTTCTTAAGAGAGTGAAAGTTTCCTTGATCCTGACAGTGAGAAAATGTATTGTCTTCACTTCCTTAGTACGATCTTCCATAAAATGTTGCAGCATTAATAATTTAATAAGGGAATTTTAAGTCCCAAGTGACCCATTAAAGGTCAAGAACAAGTAATACCTTTTTTAGGTTGTTTCAGTCTAAACAGACATCATCTTAAACAATTGTGACCATTTGCATTAAAGAGAAAGAATAAAGAAAGCCTTATTGGGTAAATTCTCTAATTCAGAATTGAACTGTTTGTATCTTCACCAGCAACGACACACACAATGCGAGCTTAAAGTAAATCCAGCTACAGTTACACACAGCCATCCCTTTTATTAAGTAGTAATCAGGGAGATGTATGTGTATCTCTAATGATATACCATGAAATAATCATAGACCAGACTCGTGATTTTTTTTTTTTTACATGCTGTATTTATGTGACAACACTCACATGATATGCCAGATACTCAAGAGATTTGGAAAAGGTCAGTGGAAAAGGTTGCTATAGATTCTTTCAAAATTATTGGCAAGCTTTGTATCAGATTAAAATGCTATATACTAGAACAGGCCAATGGATATATCTTCCTCTCATGGGAGAAAGCCTGGAATAAATGTCAGAAGAGAAGTGTGGAAGGAAAGAGGCAATGCTGAGAGCACACCATACTTTCATACCAATGTGTTTTTCTGTCCTTCATTCAATCTTCTCCTATCCCCAGCTCTTGATAATCTTTTGCACTGTTCACATTTGAATAACCATAATTTTCCCTTTCAGTGCACTAAAATGATAACATTCTTTTCATCACCAAATGGCACACAATATATTGTTCAACGAGTTTAGATAGGGATTGTCTGCTGTTGATGAAACTCTGTCCTCTCAGCCATTTGTTTGTTTCAGCACATGCATTTTTCCTCCTGATCAAAGTTTAATATTTTCTGGCCAGCATCAAAATTTTTGGTATGGCAAATACATTCATGGGTATGAAGAAAAATAAGACAGGTAACTTCCATTACGCTGTTTAGTGTGTAGTGCAGTGAAGATTTCCTTTCTAATGGTGGTTTCAAGAAGAATTTATTTTGTTTAATTGTTTCTTTCATATCAACACTCATCAAGTAATTTGAAATATTTAGCTGTTGCTCTTGTTTAAAGATTTAAAAAATACAGCAGTGGTCTGAATTCTATCGGATCCAAAAAACCATCTACAGTAAATAAAGGATTGAAATTTTTTCTAAGACCTTATGATGTCTGCCAGGAGACCTCCCCACCTATCCAGATATGGAGATGGTGTTTATTGTGGTTTGCATTGCTTTAGATCATAGAATGAGAATATGGGGTAATTTGGTAGCCTGCTCCAAAGCTAAGTTTCTTGCAAGGATAATATTCCTACAAACTGGACCTTTCTTCTAGAAAACAGCTAATACTTTTTGACTGACTCAAATTCTGGAAATATCACACTCTCTGTCCTTCACAAATGTTGTAATTTCTGTGTAACACTGGTGAATGTGATTCATGATCAAGGTATAGAGGTATAAAAGGACATATATACTGGATTTTGTAATGCATAGACATATTGAGCTGAGATGAAGAAAAAGAGGCTGATAGGTAAAGGAAACCTGCTTGGTGACTATTATGAAACAATGGAATCAGAAGACTGAAATAAGAAGTGAAGATGATGGAAGAAAGGCAATTTACAAAAAGTGAGATTAGAAAATGAGAGAAAAGGTTATGATTTAGGAATGGCATTTTGAAAACTATTAAGGTAATAACGACAAAAAGTAACCAGTAATCAATAAAAAGAATATTCTTAGCAAAGTGATTAAATTAAATTTAAATATGATTGTACATATGGGTTAACTGCAGTTGAGGTGGATATTAATTCCAATATATCTGCTGTGAAATTCTCTGTTGAGATACAGTCCCGATTCTGCACTGTCCTGCCAATATACATCAGATGAGAGTGCACATCAATAATCCTGTAATTGGTATTGCATCTGATAACCTAGCTGTGATTTAACGTGGTAAAACAGTACTGTGCAATGTACAAACAAGTAGTACTTCTATCTGTATCAGTATTTACATTGCAATGTAAAAAGATCCGGTAAACGATTGGAGTTTTTTGATCTGGTCATTCTTGTTCCTAACCTTCTGGTTCATAGTATAACACACACTGGTGTGTAAGTATTAATCAACTTAATATGTCATATAAAGCAGCATGCATGGTAAATAGTTCACCAATATTTGGCCTCTAAGAACCTACTGAGTACCTTAATGTTAGAGGAAATCAAGAAATTTTTTAAGACTTTCTAGTAGAAAAACCTGGACTTTTGTAAGAAAATGTTTATGGAAAGTAAGTGTTTTCCACGTAAAACACTTTTATTCGAAAAGAATTTGAAAGGAAATAAAGTCAAAATGCAGAAACAAAAATAACTGAAAACTTTTGCTTTAAATTTGACTTTCTGGAAATCAGAAATAGTACCTTACTAGGACTTTTATAAATCATATTCTAGTTCAGCCTCAGTTTGGTTTCTCAAACAAACCTTTTTTTCCATGATACAGTTCTGCTGAAGGACATCAATCATGCCCTGGAGAAACAATGTGAAAAGCCACTTTGTGGTACATCACAGATATACATAATATGTGCAGGCAGCTCATCCTGATAAACAGAAATTAAGGAACTAAAATGAAAGTGAAGGAGTTGCTGAAATAAAAACAAAATAAAAATAACATTTCTAGATTTGACCCTGCCTTTTTGCCAAAAATAAAATCAAAATTATTATGTCCATCATTGGGTTCTTCTCTGCTTGGGAAAACTCTTGAAGGTATATTTGTATTTTTCCTCTATCTCTATTCAGGCACATCTTCTCAGTCAAGAAAGATCTGAGCACACAAAGGAGAAGTCATCCTTGACCAATCTGACACCCTTCTAAGATTAAATGACTGCTTTTGTAGACGGGGAGAACAGTCGATATTGTCCACATTTACTTCAGTAAACCTTTCAAAACTGCATCCCATAAGATCCTGACAGAGAAGCAGACAGTGAGGTGGACTGAACACTGTCTGAACAGCCAGAGCGTACCCTTAGCAATTTTGTTCTGATGACACGAAACTGGGAGGAGTGGCTGATAGACAATAATGTATCAGGTATATACATCAGGCTGATAAGTGGTTGTGTTACCATCCAGAGGGACCTTCACAGGCTGGAGAAATAAATAGCTTGAGAAGAATGTCATACAGTTCAACAAGGGGAAGTGCAAAATCCTGCTCCTGGGGAGGCACCAGTACATCCTGGGGTTGACCGACTGGAAAGCAGCTTGGTAGAAAAGAACCTGGGGATTCTGTAGGATACTAAGTTGTACACAAGCCAACAATGTGTCCTTGTAACAAAAAGCAGCTAGTGATATCCTGGGGTGCATTAGGAGGACTGTTGCCAGCAGGTGAAGGGAAATGATCCTCTGCTCAGCACTGGTGAGGCCAGACCTGGAGTACTGTCCAGTTCTTGGCTCCCCTGTACAATACAGATACAACGCTAGAAGAGATAATGTCACAAAATGCCACTAAGATGAATAAGGGACTGGAACATCTCTCACACGAGGAAAAGCTGGGAGGGAGGGGACTGTTTAGCATAGAGAAGAGAAGGTTTGGTGAGGTGGGGAACTTATCAATGTGTCCAAATACCTGATGGGAGGGTCTAAAGAAGAGGCAACCAGGTTCTTTTCAGTGGTGCCCAGTGATGGGACAAAAGGCAACTGGCACAAACTGAAACACAGGATCTTCTAGATGAACATCAGGAAACACTTTTTTACTGTGAATGTTACTGAGTACTGGCACAGATTGCCCAGAAATGTTGTGTAGTTTTCATCCATGGACATATCCAAAACTCATCTGGACATTGTTCTGGGCAAGTGGCTCTAGGTGACTCTGATTAAGCACCAGGGTTGGACCAATGAAATCCACAGGTCCTACCTCAACCGTTCTGTGAGTATGCGGTAAGAGTCTCTGTATCTTGCATGGCCTGGATACCAAGCGAAAGAAGAGTTTCACAGCTCTGGGGCAGACACAAGATGCAGAAGACTATATTATTCCATACAGTGCAGAAGCAGAGAAGATCTGGAAAGGTAAGACCACTTTAATCCACCTGATATATCTATGTTGACTTAGAGTATCTTCCCAATACGAACTTGTATTTGGTGTTGTAGTCCAGTAATTAAACCTAAGATTCAGAGGGTAAATGCAGTTATGGTTAGTTGGTCATTGAATGTAAAAAAGTTATGATATAACCAGAGCTATGGTTATACAAATGCACTTTGGAAGGAGGTCTGACAGGTTTATGGTGAGTTATCTGCAATTCTGTATCTTCAGATGATGATCTGCAGTGTCTTACGGGACCGCCTTTCCCTGTTTATTGTAAAAATTTGCAGGCACGTGCAGTGTTTAGGTCCTACACACCATAACGCACACATGTTAGGGTTAGGGCTTGTGTCTCACTGACAGGTGTGACACATACTTTTTACCAATTCTTTAAAGAAGAGTTCTTTAAACAACTGGTAATTTAAAGACAAAAACTTGCAATAAACACATATTTGCTTTACTCTTGTAACTTGCATATACTTATAGACTTGCTTTCCTAGTGATAATTTTGTAATGCCTTGTAGTGTATATATGTATACATATTTCTTCTTACTAATAGTTGTTTTTTAGTAATTTCAAATAACAAAATTCTCAGAAACCCAGACTTCCATGTCTTTGTTTATTACCAAACGCTGAGAACCCCACAGCCACGATGATCTTTACACACCCACAGGTCAGATAACCCTCATAGGTCATGACCATGACCGCACAGATTTCCATACTGTGGAACTACCGGAGGGTTTGTTTGGTTACAGTTTCAAAAGGAGGTTGTGGAAAGGGGAGAATAACATAACATTCTTGAGGCTCTTTTAAAAATTATGAATTTTCAGAAAATTATTTATTACTTCTTACATGCCTGAACTGTACTTTATTTTCGTTTTTATATTTTTTTCGACAAATTTTATAGTTTCTATTGATCAGTAGAACAGATTAGATAACGTTTTGTCTCTCATTTACTTATTCTGTTGACTCTTTTGTGCACATATTGTCTTTATTTCTGCTTGAATTACCTGTATCATCATGGAACTACTATTTGAAACCTCCATTGTTCTGAAAGCAATAATTAATAGCATTATTCTTATGGGTGTCCTTGCAGGTTTGAGTAAAGGTGGCAGTTTTTGTACTAGCCAAGGTTCTTTTCTGCAGTTGTTAACATCAGTGTTTACCCTTGTTCTCCAACATCCAGTAGCTGCAAATAAACTAAAGGCGACTTAAGCAGCCAGTAGAACAAGAATTACCATCCCCACTGGGATTTCTGTCAGCGCTGTTCAGTGAATTACACAGCTGAGTAAGAGGCAAGGGTTACAAGAACAAGTACTGCTTGAAGTCTGCTATAGAGAACAAGTTTTGACACAGCATGTGTAACAGAGGTTCTGATATTGTCCTGATGCCAGAGATTCCTCCCAGTGCACACGGGTCCCTAAGACAATAGGCCAGACGCTTTAGATACCATACTCTTTTTAAATATTTCAAATATTATACATATCTTCTCAAGAGAAAATAGCTACCTCTTTCCCTGGGCTGCTTCAGGTCTCTTCTGAGCAAGAATCTATGCTTAACTGTGATTGATATGGTAATTTGAGATGGCACAGGGGAAGGGGGGAGTTGTTTTATGCTTGGTTTTTTCTCAGAACAAATAAAGTCATTAAGATGCTGATAGCGTATATAGTATTTTTTCCATTTTAAAGGAGGATTAGATCAATAATTTATTCCTGCAAGTCTTCAGTTCTCCTTGAGGATGTTAAGAAAAATCAAAAGCTTTTTTCTCAATGAGGGTTTTTGGTCAATAAAGGTGAAAAAGTTTAAAAGTGGGGCAGATTGGGTGAGTCTTTTAAGCACTGTGTTAACATTCCAAAACAGAGGTGATGAAGACCTCCACTTCCTTATCCTGCTGGAAAGAGTCTGTAATTTCCAAATGCCATCAATTTTTATGTTTTTTTCATTCCTTACAACCCTGCCAAACTCCCACAGAGTGGCTTCAAATCAGGGTCCCATGACATTTTACTTGTTTATCTCTATACAATTTCAGCAGTTTATCTATACTGCAGTGTGCTTTTATTCCCTCTTGTTTGCAGGCAAGTCAGAAATACAGGTTATTATGGGATGCTAACAGAATTTAGAATCATAGTTAGAATCATTTAGAATTGGGTTAGAAGGGACCTTAAAGATCGTCTAGTTTCAATCCCCCTGCCATGGGCAGGGACACCTCCCACTAGACCAGGCTGCTCAAAGCCCCATCCAGCCTGGCCTTGAACACTTCCAGGGATGAGGCATCCACAGCTTCTCTGGGCAACCTGTTCCAGTGTCTCACCCACACTCACAGTAAAGAATTTCTTCCTAATACCTAATCTAAATCTCCCCTCTTTCACTTTAAAACCATTACCCCTCATCCTATCGCTCTGCTCCCTGATAAAGAGTCCCTCCCCATCTCTCCTATAAGCCCCCTTTAGGTACTGGAAAGCTGTTATACGGTGTCCCTGGAGCCTTCCCTTCTCCAGGCTGAACAACCACAACTCTCTCAGCCTGTCCTCATAGGAGAGGTGCTCCAGCCCTCTGATTATCTTTGTGGCCCTCTACTGGACCAGCTCCAACAGGTCTGTGTCCTTCTTGTGCTGAAGACTCCAGAGCAGGACACAGTACTGCAGGTGGGGTCTCACCAGAGTGGAGTAGAGGGGCAGAATCACCTCCCTTGACCTGCTGGCCACTCTTCTTTTGATGCAGCCCAGGATGCAGATGGCTTTCTGGGCTGCAAGCACACATTGCCAGCTCATGTTGAGCTTCTCGCCCACCAGCACACCCGAGTCCTTCTCCTCAGGGCTGCTCTGAAACCATTCTCTGCCCAATCTGTTTCATAGGAAAAACTCAGGAAAGGGATCCTGACATTCGTTCCAAGGCATCTCTGCTTCATAATTATATAAGGTGCAGGTGCCCAGGTGCCGGAAGCGGTTGGCTGCTGGGCGGCCTATGCGAGGAGCAGCCAGGGCTGCTCTAAGTCAGATGCAGCCGGTTCCAGACAGCTCCAACCCACCCACTCCAGGGCACAGCTGAGTCCCTCAGCCAAGGTGGTGCTATCTCTAGGAAAAAGTATTTAAGAAAGGGGAAAAAATGTCGGACAGGCAAAGGAGAAGGGGAAAAAAAGAAAACAGCACTCTTCGGGGACACCAGGATCAGATAAGGAGGTGCTCCATGGTGGAGCAGGTATCCACACTGCAGACGATGGAAGACCCTACACCTGAGGAGAGGCATATTCCTGAAGAAGCTGCAGCCACCACCTTTCGGCAATACCAGAGCAGAGGAAAACTGTGAGAAAGAAGGAGCAGCAGAGAGAAACTGCTGCTTGCTGACCACAGCCCACACTCCCTACACCACTCAGGAGTGCAGAATAGTGAAGTTCAGCCTCGGAAAGGACAGAAAGGTGTTTTAATGTTTGTCTTTTTTTTTGTTTTTTCTCACTACCCGAATCTATTTTCTTAGAATCATAGAATCATAGAATGTGTTGGGTTGGAAGGGGCCTTTAAAGGTCATCTATCCAACCCCCCTGCAGTAAGCAGGGACATCTTTAACTAGATCAGGTTGCTCAGAGTCTCATCAAGCCTGGCCTTGAATGTCTCCAGGGATGGGGCCTCTACCACCTCTCTGGGAAACCTGTTCCAGTGCCTCACCACCCTCATTGTAGAAAACTTCTTCCTACTGTCTATTTTGACAACAAATTAAGTTAATTTCCCCAATTCAAGTGGGTTTTGTGCATGATGGTAATTGGTAAACAATGTCCCTGTCTTTATCTGAACCCACGAGCTTGATCTCTCCTGTTTTTGCTATTTTCTTCCCCTGTTCCTTCAGGTGGAGTGAGCAGCTGGGTGAGAGTTCGGCTGCTCCCCAAGGCTAACCCACAACAATAGTGTAAAAGCTGCCAGGAATAGTAGCTAGACATTCACATAAGTCTAGTACAATTTCTGTACTTCTGTTTGAGTCAAACATTTCTCAAGTACCATTTTATCTTCCTTGACTAAAAGGAGACAAATTATACTGTTCCTTGTTCTGTAGATTTTACAGTGTCTGAAGTAGCGTGTGTTAAAAAGACATCCAAATGATATAAAACCAAGAGGATTTTATACCTCTTGTTCTTGAGTTTATATTCTAGCATTAGTCTCTAGAAAGAAATTCAGGCTACTTTGAACCCCCTGACATCACTGTATATTCTGTGAATATTGCTCTCTAAGGTCTAGCAAAAGAAATCTAATAAGTTTTTAATTGTGGCAGAGGATAGAGTTTACTGTACTGTCGAGGCCAATCAGTCAGGAAGGTTTCCAAGGGAGGTTTTGGTTTAAAGCAGGACTCTACTTTTGAGGGATAGATGCATGCTGGTAATTGTGAACATTTATATTCTTTAAGTAGCAAATAGGTGAGTATAGGAAGGGATAGGGTAGCTAGCAATTATAGTCATTGTTTTTCTTAGATTATTCTACCTGGAAATGAAGAATTATAATACTATAATAGTCTTTTTTATCATTTTCCTTCTCACGCTAGCCATTTAACATCACTATTCAACAAGCACCAATAGCACCACTATTCAACAAGTTAAGAGTCATTGGAAGACCTGGACAAGAAAATAGACAGGGCTTCACCTAAAGCGGGATGAAAGAATATTGTAGTTAATGAAAATATGACTAAGAACAGTCATTTTCTTGTGGATTGGACATAGGCAGGCTATGAAAGCAGGAAGCAGTTGTCTGGCCCCTTGATGTATTTACATTCTCTGTGAAAATTGTGAAAGGTGTACGTATCGTTTTATTTGTCTTTTTTTACTACATTTGTATATTTTTGTCATCCCTACATCACACTCTGGAAGTCCTTCTAACATGTCCAGCTATTGCAGGTTCATCCTCTTGGTGATGACTTTGCACAGTTGTTGCAGAAGAGTCAGAGATCACTCAGACAAATCTGATCTAGTGATCAATTTATTGAGTTCTAAGCAGTAAATTTAGGTATGTGAAATATTTCTTAAGAACAGATGGATTGGCAGTCAATACTCTACTATTTACTGCACTTAAGGTTAGTATGGGATACAAAGTTTATGGCTTAATCTTACTATACCTATCTTAAATGTTACATGAATGCAAAAAATGTCACTTACCAACCCATCGATGTCTGGTGTCAAGTATGAGATCTCTCAGCCTCGAGGGGTAGCCTTGAGAGGCATCAGTACTCAAGGGGAGATCACCACTGCGCAACCAGCTGCTGTGGAGGGAGAGCTCAACAGATCCTGATGGCTGCAGATATTTATAGCTTAAAGTGGTAGATTGGTAGTTAGATTTCTGCTGTGTTCATGAAGTTTTGGCCATATATCAGTCCAGTCTCCAGCGAAACTGGTTTTTTGATAGCGGTGCTGAGTTCTCACTGATAGCTTCACACAGTAGAATTAATTTAGATTATGCCTACCTGCTGAGCATCTGCCTGGACCAAAGTTCAGTAAATTCAAACAAGGGCAGTGCAGCCGTCACAAGGGTAAAAGGAGTGAACTTACTGATAGGAACTGGGGTTGTATGAATCTGGCCATGAGCATCCTTGAGGCCCTTGATATACAACTGTAAATGTGCAAAGCATACAAGCAGAATGTGAAAGTAAGAAACCTGCATGCCTCCGTCTTTATTTCTCCTGAAAATGTTCTTTCTCAAAAATTTCCATTTCAAGATCTCTCATGATTTAATTTACATTTGCTTGTGGCTAGAAGAAAGACAGCCTTTTTATTGCCACCTTCTCAACCCCCTTTCCCTGGCTTTGCTCGAACTGCCCCAGCCTGCAATCTCTGGGCAATCTCTGACTCCTTCAAAGCCCTTCCGGTCTCCTCCTGACCAGCCTGAAGCCTTGCTGTTCTCTAATGCTTGAGAATCCCTGTGGTATCTTTTTTTCTCAGCTTTAACAACTCTGTAGGAAGAACTAGCTCTGAAATGTTTCTTCTTTACACCATTTTCCGGTCATGTAGGTGGGGTTTTTTGTTGGTTGCTCGCTTTTCTTCCTTTCCTGACTGCTTCCTCTTTAGCCACCTTTCATTGGCTCATTTTGTAACAAAAAGCCATTACAAACAAATGTGAGAAGTCTATAACATACTCTCTACAATAGCTGAGAGTTCAGCATGGCCCAGCATGAGTTTCAAGCATGGTCTTTTTAAATCAATGCACAGTCATTTTCTGGGGAAGAATCCATGACATTAAACTGCCTGAAAAACAGCGTAAAGACTGAAAACTCTGGATCTAAGTGCCCCATGTTTTGGAAAAGTCAGTATCTAACTGCGCACTGCATCAGCTCCAATCTGGTCCTTTGTATTTCCACTCTGGGAGAAGAGGCAAAAGAGTTACGCTTACAAAGCAAATTGTAATTTTGAACAATTTTTTCATAATGAACATGGACTATATAATATAACTAAAACAATGTATTATATAAAGTACATTACAGGTTTAGAAGTTATTAATTTTAAATACTTTCTCAGGGAATAGTGTACTGGATTTCTCATGAATAAATTTGTAAGGTTAAATCTGTGCAGATACCTACAGATGTTTAGCTTTAATGTGAACTGCTTTATTTCTTCTACATACAAAGCTCCCATTGAACAATATATAAAGCAGAAGTAGCTACATAGTGTTGAAGTAATAATAAAGCAGTAATTGCTTTATTTTATTTGCTTTTTAAGTGTAAGAAAATGGACCCTTTTACATAGTAATTACAACACTTTATTTCAAGTTCTTTCTTAGCCTCTGGCCACTAAATATGTTTTTCCAGATTATTATTCTTTTAGATCTTTCAGATTGCATTAAAATTGCCATAGCAAAAATGAACAATACAATCCAAAGAGTCTGACCAATGGCAAGCACGATTTAAATTGGTTGTTTTATATCCCCTTTGGGCTTCCATGATGTTATTCCCTTTCTTTTTTTTTTCTCAGGTTTATATTTTTCCGTAGTTAAGCAACTCATGTCACCTGTTCAGCTGTGTGCACAGCATTGACACCCTTGGAATTCAAAATGCAGAGATCCCACATCATTCAAAGGCAGGCAAACAGAACTGACAAGGAAAATGGACTAATATGCCCATAAATGTAAGTGAAGCAGCAGTTTTGAATATTTTAGAACTTCTTGCAGCATGCATGAGTAATAACAGAATTTCCCCCCTTCCTACAATAATTAAAATCCATGATGGGTTTTTACTCTGTTGTGATATGGTTCAAATAGTAAATTGACAACAAATTTTGCTTACAGCACAGAGGCACTCAAAAACATCATATGTGAGGGACTTTCAATTACCCTTATGCATACTAGTTCTAAGTGTTTACATGGCTTCATGAATTAATGACAGAACACAAAGTCTTTTACTTCTGAATTACTGTCCTGAATCTAACACAAGTTGAGAGTGAGTAAAGACTATATGTCTGCTTATTGGCCTTAGAAAAGAAGATTCTTATATTCTTTTAGTTCCTAGTGAAAGTGTCTGCATAGTGCAAGAGCAAATAATACAATTGACAATAACTGATGGTATTTAGAGGATCTCACTTCAAATTCTGGATCCATTTCTGAATTTTCCTGGAGTTTTTATGAATCTGAATTAAGATTTGACTAGATGAATTGAAGTAATTTGTACATTAAACCTAGAGAGCCTAAGGTAATAAGTACATAAGACATATCATCATGGGCAGTAACAGTACAAGAGATTCTTTATAGACATTTATGCTTATGCCACTTTCCCTCTCTTCTTTGGCATTTTGAAGATAAGTTCCCCTGCTACTGTATAGCATTTTCACCCATTACAGATTCAAACCAGTTCATTTGCAACTGCAAGTGGAATGGGACAGGATTTTTTATTGCAATTCTTGCAGGAGGATGAATTTCCTCCTACATATAATCAGTAGTATAGAGATTTATACTGCATAGTGAGTATTGAATTGAAACTCAAGCTTCATCAAAATTAGTGAATGTCTGGATATCTAATATTAGTGGTTTGGTTTCAGCATAATTCTCTTTGTTTCGTAGCTCATTTTGTGCTTAACAGAGGAGATAAAACTACAAAAAAACCCAACAATTGTATTTATTATAGTAACAAAATATGGAGCAAAAATTAATGTGTGGAGACATTATGACACTAACCTTGTGTTTACTCTGGATTAAACATGTTCATCTCTTATTTAGTTAAGATTTCTATGAGCACCATTGAAAAGATGATGGTATGAAGTAAGTTACAGTGGACCTCAAAGATCAAGTTAAAAAATTTTAAAGTATGCAGGCAGGTCACTTAGTCCTGGCTGGAGGTTTGCCTAACTAAACGAAACACAAAAAAATACTGTATGTGATGGGAGAAATTGCTTGATTTAATGAATAACACGAGTGTGAAGCTGGAAAAAGTGCTGTGAGAAATTAGTGGTTTTCCCAAATGGTTATGGGGAGTTATGTGAGAACTGTGCAAAATTCACAGATAATTGGAGGTGAGTATTGGGTATGTCTTTGGGGACTGGAGTACTACAAAATAAACACTGCCTTGAAGTACCAGGGAAGGCTGAAATTACCTACGTAACTGTAACAGAAACACCAAATTTGAGTACGGATGTAGTAACACTGGGACCAATGGGGAAAAACAAGGGGTGGGTTGTTTTTTTGACAGGAGACAAGGGAGAAAAGGAAGAGTCTGGGTGAGTGCGGGAAAGACCGATGAAGAGGAGGAGGGTAGGAAGGCCGGTTGTTGGTGAACAGGCTAACGCTCAGTATGCCTGTCTGCCTGGGCTTTGTGCTTTTGTCTCCTTTTTAATTTTTGTGTGTGAGTGTTATCTCTAGCCTTTGTGTGTGAGTGTTATCTCTAGCCTCTGTGTGTGAGTGCATGTAAACTTTGAGCTGGACTGCTTGTCAGTAGAAGGATACTAGCTTTCGGAAATATCACAGATCTGAGCCAGTTATTATGTCGAAAGTCCATGTTGGTATTCGATAAACCAGCGAAAGTCACCCTGCACGTGAAGTGAGGGAGGGAGGATGCATGTATATAGTGAAATCAGTCTTGATCAACTAGAGACAAGAAGCTGGTTCTGGCTGTCTGTGGTGTTCATGTATGTGTGAGCATTGTCAGTGTTTACATGGGTACATGTAAGGGCACTGCTCTCTGTGTTGGTCTGTGTGTGCTACCATATGCGTATTTTGTGCCTGTGTATTTGCACCTTTGGAATTCACACTCAGAATCCACACTGGCAGGATGTGCAATCAGGAACATCAGGAATCTGTCTCTAACAGAGGAGCAAGGAGAAATGCCTTGGGTCCCAAAGCCCACTGCATTTGGCCACACCCTAAACAAAATTAACTTAGTATTTAGCTACAGTTACCAAGAGTTGCTAACAGCTTGGGGTTCCTCCCTCTTCCTCCTTCCTCCTCCCCCATTTTCAAAAAAAACTGCTTTTGAATATAGTTTTGCATAAGCATTGGCTGAAATAACACACGTTAGTGGTCTGTGTTGGAAATGTCTTTCAGTGTAAAGGCACCACAGGTTTTTTTAATGGCTGAGTAATTCCCTTTTTAAGTTAGTCCATTCCATAGATAGTAAATCCTAGACTTCATCTCTCCTAAGGTCAGTGTCTGCGTTTACCATCTGCACAGGTTTTAACTACAGAGTCAGTAAGCAGCAGGAGGAGGCTTTAGGAACAGTCTTTGCGTGAATGGTGCTGAGTTGCTTTGTTCATACAAAGAGATACCTAGATCAGACAGGGAATAAACCAAAGCATTATTTCAAGCAAATTTTTGTAAAATGTTGTTTTGAATCAAGTTATCTGTCATATCACACTTGTATTAGCTTTGCTGAACTTCAGTGGTACAATACGAGACCGCTAATATCTCACTGAAGAATTTTTCAGTGCCTAAAGTACAGCGTTACCAACTCCTTATTCAGGAGAGAAGTGCACTCTTAGAATGATTAGGCCAATGGCACAGCCAGCAGAATTCACAAGGACTGAATTTTCTTCCAAGTTAGCAGCTTGCTGGCATTTATATAGTCCTAATTCCTACTTAAAGGAGGAAGATTTAAGAATTTAAATCATTAAGGGCTGCCATTAGCTGTCTCTGGTGTTCCGGTGTTCAGAACAGCCAACCCAAAATGCAATTAATTAGTGAAATGCTCAGGAATATGAGTGAAAACAAGAAGGTATTTGGAAGTCTGAAAGGTAAAGACCTTATATCACTAAGGTTTTCATTGCAAGAGATTCTTGAATTCATAATGAGGTTAAGTAACCTTGTGTGTTATGGCCTAGCTGTGAGATATTGTTCTGCCAGTGAAAGTCACACTGATGAAAGTATGGCCGAAAAAATGCTCTATAGGATTTCCTTTCATACCGTACCTGGAGGTAGAAATCATCTATAAAGAAGCAGCTGATTAGGAGACAATCATTGGAGGCTAAGCAGGCAGTGTATGACTATTCTTCAAAATGAAATAGGCTTGAGGCCAAGTGGGCACAGTCTGTACCCATGCTATACATAACACTTATCTTGGGATTTTTCTGAGCCCCTTATAGTCTTCCTATGGCCCCAAAACAATAATATTATTTCTGGAAAGTGTGTGCATGCTTTTCCATTATTATTATTATTATTTTTATTATTATTATTTCTTTGTTTGCTTTTTCAGTTCAAAGCACGTAAAATAATATGAGAGTTGCTCTGTAGCCCATCACCATGAAATTAGCAAAGCATGAAACTAAGGGTCCATTTTGAATGCCTAAAATGTGGCATGAGGCCATGTGAAAGGCGAGTGCTGGAGGGCTGTATGTAGTAAAGCTGGTGCATTCCTCTCTATGCTGCTCACTGGGAGGAGTACCTGACACCTATTGACTCTTCAGTGGAGCTGGGCATTTACGTGGAGCATACTTATTCTCTTTTGCCAAAGCCATACCACAGAGGGGGCCACTAGTTAGGCAATGTGCATGATCAGTGGTTACAATCATGCACAAACTAACTTTGTCCGTTTTATTTAGCAGCATAGACTTAGCCTCAGATTCTGAATTATATGATAGACCAGGCTTGAGATATTTTATTTTACTGAACTTAAGACCTGAAGTAAAAGTGTGTAGCAAATTGCACTGCTTGTATTGGATCACTATTTTCTTTTGATTTCCTGTTAACTCATATTTGCAGTGTAGTTTGGGTGTGAGGAAAAATAACACAGTATTGGTAATATTGATGTAACCAAATAATCTCGACTTTTGTGCAATACTGAAAAGGAATCACACCTCTGGCAAAGAATATCGTCAAGTCTAACTTCAAAAGAATGATGATTACTTTGCATTACTCTTGACAGTTCTATGACAATTCTGCACATGAAATGACACATGTTAAATTTGTGTTGGGGATGATGAAGATCAGGAACAAAATGGCATACAAAAAGGAGGTACAGCATAAATTCTCAAAGGGAAGAAACACCTTTTGCATGACTTATTTTGCAGTTTTGTGACTTCCAACTTTTACGCTGGCTATGAACTCAGGTTCCCTGACCAGGCTTAGTACTGAATGAGGTGAGCAGTTCTCCTGAAGAACCAGGACAACACTTTGGTTATCTACCCTGCTCTGAGATATTGGGTGACAAATGAATGACTCTGGAAACAGCCTAATTACAGCACTGTTTAGGTTGCATGTGGGACCTAGGTGTAGGGTCCAGGGTTATAACCTGGAAATTCCATAGAAATGGCCTTGTCTCTTCAAAGCAACATTGTAAGTGTCATTATCCACTTTTAAGTGATAAAATTATGTTCCTGCAATAAAATCATGATACACACTAAAAAAATGTTCTTTGTCACACTGTGTTTGTGGTACTTCAATTAATTGCCCTCTTAATGAACTGCAGACTGAGTTTAGAAAAGAACTGGTTTTAGATCAAAAAATGGAAGGGTGTGTGGGTTAAATGGTGATAATACAGAAAAGCCTGAAAATCTTTTGTCACCAGAAGGAAAGAAAGGAAATCTGTGGACTGCATTGTCATAGGAAAACCAGAATTTCCAATCAGTTGAGGATCAAATGACTGGTGCTAGCTTTTCGGTCAAAGCCACCAGATTTCCCTAAAAATTAGTTTTATAGAGACTGAGGTTTCAGGTGTGGGGGTTTTTTGATGCTCAAATTGTCGTATGACAATGGGTGAAGAGGGACATGATGGCTGGAAAAAATGGAAAAATTCTTGTTGTACAGAGAGAGGTAAGTGGAGAGGGAAGGGATGAGAAAAGTACATCTCATAACACTCTAATTTTTAAAATTCTCACTGACCTGATTAAACTGTTCACATGTCCTTTAGTCATTGTTTCTTTTGGTTGTTTAAATTCAGTTTTCTACCTCATGTAGGTTGGTCTTTCTAAAGTCATTTTCCTTTCAGACAAGTTTTAACATTTCTAGGTCCTGTCTACCACAAATACCAATTTCTAGGTTTCTATAACTATCTAACTCTAGAAGAAATGTTAGTAATAGTGTATTGAAAGGAGCACATGTCATTCTAAATCTAATCAGCCTGTTTCTGTTTACACTGCATATACATTAGGTATATACATTTTTAATCTAGTAGTGGTCCATTGCAGCAACATTTTGGTTTGTGGTTTAGCATTATCTATATGGTCAGAATAAAGT
The DNA here is from genome assembly GCA_013398915.1 of Dromas ardeola. Classification (NCBI taxonomy): domain Eukaryota; kingdom Metazoa; phylum Chordata; class Aves; order Charadriiformes; family Dromadidae; genus Dromas; species Dromas ardeola. The sequence continues at coordinate 5,047 of VYZM01001156.1, read as the reverse complement.
TCTCCATAATATCTAGGAAACTGATAGTATTGCTATTATTTGAGGTGCTTGTCCAGCATGTTTCCTATGTTCCTTTCACATCTAACTTCTCTAATCATTTAAGTGTGATCTGATCTATCTTTTAAATTATGGTCTCTCTTTGTTACTATTATCATGGATTCCTCCACTAGTATCTCACAATATGGTCCAGAGTCTTTCTGGACAATCAGCAGTCTTTAGAAAGTGTACTTAAATCACTGGAGCTCCTAGTGGGAACATAGCCTGTCCATTGTTTCCAGAACTAAGGCTGACTCTTTTAGTCTCTATACCAATTGCCTCATACATCCCAGATGCCCTGTTGGTCTTAAGTTCTCAGATGTCTACTTCGCCATAAATACTCCAATTCCTAACTTTACAGTGGCTGAAAAGCAAAGCAAATTGCACTTAATAATGGAATATAACAGTGGTCATTTTCATCAACAAACAGGAAAAAACTCCACCTCAGAATAAAATCAATTGAGGTTAACATTTTGTAAAATAGAAAAGAAAGATTCCTGAAACGTATCTGCCCTAATTCACTGATACCTCGGCATCTTTTCTGTGCTTGGAAAATTCTTTCTGTTGTTTTCCTGTCCCTAAGCCAGTCTTATCAATACAATGTTTGATAGCTTAGTTGCAAAGTAATGACAGTCCTGTTATTTTATTCCTCTATTAACATGCCTGTCTTCACACATCTTAAGTGTTGGATAAGAAATCCATTGTTCAGTGGAGAAAGTTGAAAGGCAATGAATTATGTCATGGCCCCAAGGTGGTCTTTGATGGTTTTTCAAACCTCTTCCTTCAATAATCTTTCAAACAAATGGGCTGGAACGGCCACATGAAACCCACTCTGATATGCTGGCATTGAGCAAATTTAGGTATCTCTTCATCTCAGAATACGCAGTTATATAAAATAAAAAAGTCTTGTCAGGTTTTAGGAAATATTGATTCAACTAAACAGTAGCATGCTGGGTAACCTCACAGATTTTGCCAAAACTGTTGGCATTAAATTATTAAAACACTTTGACACATAATACAGATTGATATAAAAAAGACACAAACAAGAATTCTGGCTTTTTTCGAACAACACATCAGAAATTTTATTTCGTGATTTCAAAATTGTAAATAATTGTGGGATTCCTACAGGCTGGAAATCTACACTAATTATAGTTATATTACCAGTGGGAGTTCACAGTTTAATTCAGTCATTCCCAGTCTGTCCTAAAGCATTTCTTTATAGAGTAAAATACATATGGAAAATACATATTTTAAATATATATGTATATATGGAAAAGAGCTCAGCAAGTGCTGTGGGAAGAGCCAAAGGAACACATTTGACCTCAGCATCATGGGTTTCTCTTCAGAAATGAATACAGCTTGCCAGTGGTGAAGAAATGTCTCTGTCTACTCACAGTAGTGTGCTCTTCAGTTGGCCTGACTGCAGGAGATGCCTTTGTGGGTCTATTCAAAGCAGTCAAGGAACAAAGGGAGATTGCTTTGGCCTCAGGCTGATTATCTGTGACTAAGGAGTGTTTGAAGAAGAATGACTCCGTAGGTGATGGATCCATCTCCCACACTGCCAGACAGCTTCAGGGGAACTCTGTATAGAGTCTTCTCCCTTGCCCCTGCTGCAGAGGTACTTCCAGAAGAACTATGCTGACCTAATCAAATGCTCATATAATGCCTGGGATTTTAACTGCCTTTGAAGTTGATGTAAACTCAGTTTCCTACTTCTGTGTTTATTTTGATTATCAATCAAATATACACTAATTTTTATCCCTGTTTACATCCATATTTTTATTCTTCAAACAAGACAATTATTCATTTCAGTCCCTTGCTACTGCTCAGTAAGCTAATCTCCAGCCAGCAAAACACATTTGAAAAAGATAATAAAAACATGACACTGAGCCCTGAAAGCTGAGAAACAGAGACGGGAAATTCTAGGAAAAGAACAATACAGACTTCAGAGCTCTTGGTGCAAAACACTTCACATTTCGTCTTGTGGTGGGTTGAACTTGTCTGGCTGCCAGACCCCCACCCAGTCACTCTTGCAGTCCCCCTCCTCAACAGGGCAGCAGGAGAAAACAATATGGTAAAGCTTGTGTGTTGAGAAGAAGAGATCACTCACTGATTATCATCATGAGCAAAACAGAATTGATTTGGGGAAAATAATTTTAACTTGTTGTTAATTATAAATAAAGTAGGATTGTGAGAAACAAAAATACTCCTCCCTCCTGCTTTTTCCCAGGCTCAACTTGATTTCTTTGTTTCTTACTCTTTTACTTCCTTCCTACCAAACAGCACTGGGCGTATGGGAAATGTGGGCTGCTGTTAGTCCGTAACAGTCCCTGTCTGCTGCTCGTTCCTCCTCACAATCCTCCGCTGCTCCAGCACGAAGTACCTCCCATAGGATAAAGTCCTTCAGAAACTGCTACAGTGTGGGTCCTTCCCACATGTCATTGTTCTTTAAGAACTGCTCCCCCATGGCTTCTCTCCAGGGGGTACAGTCCATCAGGAATGGAATGCTCCAGCAGGGGTACCCCATGGGCCATAGATTCTGCCAGAAAATGTTCTCCTGCATGGACTTCTCTCCACAGGTTGCAGCTCCTGCCAGGAACCTGCTCCTGCATGACCCCTCTATGGGCTGCATCTTCCTTCATGGCATGTCCACTTGCTGCGGCATGGAGTCCTCCACGGGCTGCAGTGTGGATATCTGCTCCGGTGTCGTGTTCCATGGGCTGCAGGGAAAGACCTGCTCCACCATGGTCTTCTCCATGGGCTGCAGAGGAATCTCTGCTCGGGCATCTGAGTACCTATTCCCCCTCCTCCTCCTCTCACCTTGGTGTCTGCAAGCTTGTTCCTCTCATAGATTTATCACTCTTCCCTCTCACACTCTGTTGCACATTTTTACTCTTTGAGTAAATTTAAATGAGTTTTTACAGAGGCACCACCAGCTTCACTGATGGGCTCAGCCAGTACAACCACATATATACATGAATTCATAACCAGACACGCATGTTACAGACAGACTGTGACCTGCCACTGTGTTGAAGCATCCAGGGTTCATTGGATTCTGGGCTAGTCAAGACCTAATATCTTTATTCAAGCTAAACTGTTTAGTTAGAAAATTCTCTCTCTCTCTCTCACACACACACACAAACATACACACACACACACACACAGAGCCTTGGTCCCACATCAGAAGCACAAAATGCTATGGACATTCCTGCTCTTGTCTACGAGCCACCTCTGGTTATTTCTAAAAAAAATTCTTACCACACTGCAGCCATACCAAATCAACTTAGGTCTTCCCAGTTGTTGTCATCAGGCGTGTTGCCACTGATGGTTGGGTTACTGGAGACCAAGTCCACAGCAAGGGGGTTTTAATCTCTTCTTTTAATCAAGCAATAATAGCACTTGCTATGCCTGTGTTGCATGTGTGTTGTGTTCAAGAACAGCTTATATTCCAACTATGAATTAATTCCTTACTTTCGCCTTTTACATTTTACGTGTGCTTAACTATTGTTGTGTTGAACACTTGCCTGTTTTCCGTATCTCATTTTATATGAGGCTATTTCCTTAGCTCTGCAAGTTTAAGTAATTTTAATGATATGTGTTGACAACGTCATCTACAGGCCAAGGTTTGCTGATGATAATTTTCCACAGCTCCAGTTGCACTGACCATGGCTCACTCAGCTTTCCACCCCCTCAGCATCGTTGAGTGTGTGCCCTTCTTCAGAGTGGAGCCCTTCAATGCACTGCCCTTGCCTGCAGGGCTTGTCACAGACACAGACACAAATAGCAACAACAGCCTCATCCTGTTTCCCTCCCTGGTTGACCAGGATGGAGTTCTGTTAATGAAAACAAATATTCGTAAGTACAACATGGATCCTTCAAGCAGCTGGTCTTACACACTCAATCTGCCCAGTAGCTGGCCCACGAATCCTGGTGTCTCAAGCTGCCGGTACATAGGAGGTTCTGAGGCCACAGCCCCACTCCAAGTTGTTGGTACAGACAATCTCACTCAGACCCAGGCACACATACACACAGAGGTCTCCAGCAGCTGGCTGTCCACAGTCACCAACTCTTCCCATGATCTTGCCCTTATAGACATGAACACACACCTGGCTCCTGGGCTGCTCCACCTACTCACCAGCTAGTCCACCTTGATCTTTGCCACTGCTTATACACTCGCTGCACATCCACACTCACTGCAGTTGCTGGCATCATGGACACACTCTGACCCCTGCTCCCACCCCAGTGACCAGCACTTGGTTTCACTCACTCCAGTCTCCCCAGTTGCTGGCACCCACACACACAGGTCCTCTAGCCTGCAGTCCCAGCCCAGTAGCTGGCACACAGACCCTCCCTTACTCCAGCTGTTGGCATGACAGACAGATGGGCCCCCATGACTCAAGGACATACGCAGGTTGATGGTGGTTAAGCGCATACACTGATCTCTCCAGTCGCTGGCCCTACAGACAGATGAGCCACCTGAACCATGGTCTGACTCCAGTAGCTGGCACTCAGACCCCATACACACACATGCACGCAGTCCCTGCCTGCAGAAGACAGTTAGAAATGGAGATTAATGAGAAGACAGGGCAAACAGTGCTAACCATGCACACAGCAAGGCCAGGCAAGCCTAGCAACCAGCCCACTGTTTCCACACAAAGGGTGCAGTTTACCCCTGTTTTTCCACTGTTGTTCCTCCCCAAGTCACCTAGGTCCATACCTTTTCCTGCTTTTGGTTAATCCCCTAAACTTCCCATGGTAAATCATGTGCAGTCCCAGAATGCTCTTCCCCTGCATCCCGTTAATGTCTCCCATACACCTAGGCACTAACTCACCACCAGTCTGAAAGTTGCTACAGAGAGCTTCTTCCATTCATGATGTATTTCACACCTGGATACCAGGGCTAAGCCTCTCCTGAGAAAAACCCAGGATGGGCCTGGACAAGGTGTGTCTTCTGAGTCCTAAATTTTTTTCCCTCCTGCCTGCTTTTATGCCCCTGTGTTCCTCTGGGCTT
>VYZM01001155.1:190268-202696 GCA_013398915.1 Dromas ardeola | reverse complement strand
GCCGCCCCGGCTCGGCCGCCGCGGCTCGCTGGGCTGTAGCTGCCCTCCGGGGCCGCCGCCGCCGCCCGGGGCTCCTGCTTTCGGCTTTTTCTCTCTCTATTTCCCGCCCTTCCCCCCAGGCGGAAAATCTGCTGCATCAGCTACAGGAGAATTTTCAAGCTCTGGCCGAAAAGATAACGCTGAGAAATATCCTCTTTTGAAGGCGGGTGGCTGGCTCCCCGGGAGGGGCTTCGTGTTCCCAGGGCTGCCGTTCCTCCGCCCTACCGAGCTCAGTGTGGTTCCCCCCCCCGCCATGTAAAGAGAGGCTTTGCTTTTTAACATTGGAATGCGCTTTTTTTTTCCCTAAACATCAACTTAAGATAGAGTGATTGACGTCGCTAAACACCTGTGATCCAAAGACAGCTGAATTGCCCCACAAGACCGTTTATTTTTCCCTTTACTAAGAAGGAAAACCTAAAAAGGGCTTTAGTAAAAGTAGTATCAACTCCTTGTGAGCTAGTCTCTGTGCAGCAGTTCTTGCTGTCAAGTAAAATAAGCAACAAATTACGTTTAAAGATTCTGAAGTTACAGTAAAAAAGCAACCACTTTCAAAAATGCCACCTGAATCAGCATATCGCTGCATGTTGTTGCTTTAAAAACAACTTTTAGCCGCGAAGTGTGGGAAGGTGAGCCCTCAGAAACAGAAATTAAGACTTAAAGGGGCTCTGAGCTTTTGCATTAGATGTAATTACAGAAACTACCTCTGCTTTCTGAAACTGAATTCATTACATTTTCAATTTTTTCTGAAACTTGACCTTTCAGGAAGCGGCTGCTTTAGTGTAAGAGAACTCTTACTCTGATTGAAGAGAAGAACTCATATTCTGATTGTGTAGGTTGACTGTATGGTATCACCTAAAATAGTCCCTTGGAAATAAAACAATCTCTTACACAGAAAATACTCCAGGAAGGTATTTGAAAATATTTAGATTTTTAAAGAAATTCAAGCAAGAAAAACTTGCTTCTCTGTTGCAAAAGAAAGTAGGATCATCTTGTAATAATACAGCTTTGTGCATGCTTCATCTTGCGTTAGTGTTGAACGTGAATAAGAGGCCGAGACATCTGGAAGAAACCTTCTCGTTTTTTCTCAGAAGAAAAAAATATAAAATTATAGAATTCTTATGTATAAAGCTATCTTTAACTTTTTACTGGAAGAAATGGGCGAGCGCATTGATGACCTTGAGAAGCATGTTGCTGACCTGATGACAGAGGCTGGAATAGAAAACACCGATGAAGAGTTGAAAGTAAAAACACTTACTAAGTTTTACTGTATTTTATGTATTTCCGCTTAGTTTTGAACTGTGGGCAGCACCTAGCATGAAAATACTGTTTACATATTAATCATACGTGCATTTACTTGGATTTTAAAGTACACTGAGATTTTTTTAAAAAATACTTAAAATTACCCTGGATTTTTTGCCAAGAGCCCAAAAATGCTACCACTTTTTAAAAAAAAAAAAACAAACCTGTAGCTTGGCACATCTGTTTCAGGCGAGTGTCACATACAAAGGGTAGTGCAGACTAATCCCAAATACGTAAACTGAGGCTGCACATTTAATAAAATGTGTGTGGCATAAAGCACTCCTGCCCACCTTTCCTGTCCCTCAAGTATGCTAACCTCGCTGACTGAGGATTTTCGCTGGTGTAAATTTATGTACATCTGCTTTTAAACCTGCTTCAGCTTCCCACTGTGGCTCGGAGCACACCTCTTAAATACCTTCACCCCGAACGCAGCAGTTGTTTGTTCTTGCAGCAGTAAGATGGGGGATGGACGGAGCAAGGTTAACTTCAGTATTATTGTCAAACACTCTGCAATATAAAATCATGCTACAGTTCAGGATTTTATATGGCAATCTGTTGCAAATGCTGCCCCCCTGCCCCGATGGCTGCCTTAGTCGGTGTTAAGTATTTACAAGAGAACACTGCTTCCGTGTTCTGTGGGTGTGGGTGATGTCTTCTTCCTGTTCCTACAGGCTTTCCTGATTCAAACTGAGGCACATCACTTATTTTTGTCATTTAGGGACCACTCACCCAGTGAAAGACAGGATTTAGGCATTTATTTCTTCTGATGCCTTTTGCATGATAAGCGATGTAATAATTTTCAAAAATACAGAAAGACAATCCATGAAGATGTATTTTAACTGTACAGAGATCTTCCTATTTTGATGCTGAATCACATTCATGAATAATTAAACCACTAACCTACTTATTCACTGTTTGTTTACAGCACTGAAATGAGGATGTGATCAAGAAAGATAAAGGGAGAACAGCACCACACTGAATCTGGGAGATTACAATCTCACTGTCGCTAGTCACAAAAAGCGTCAGTGACAACAAACATGCTTACATCATGTCACAATAGAATCTCAAATTTATTTTTTTTAAACTATTGCCCCAGGGGGAAAAAAAAAGTAGAAAGCTGGGTTTATTCATCTGAATGGGACACTGCACTTCCTGTAACTGGGAAAGAACAGTTAGTGTCACCGGGGAGACAAAATCACTACTTTGGATAGAAAACTATAGCCTACGTAGTGAACTTATCCAGTCACAAACTTTTTCAATGTATGAAAATGTATTTCATGTAAATATTAAAATTTTCATCCTATTTCTTTGTTGCCTTTTTAACTTAAATGTTCTCAGAATAACAGTATCCTTCTGTGACAAAACTCTTCCATTTGTGTATGCCATTTTGATGCTCCTTGAAATGTTTTAGATTACAAAATGCACCTTATCTTATTTGATGTTATTACAAAGGTGCCTTTGCAAAACGTCATATGTACAATGAACACAGACTGTTCTGCACTAAAAGAAACAGGAGTGTTTGCAGAGATCACAGCTGTTCAGTTGTTACTCTTGCCACAAGCCCACGCAAAGCTGTGCACACCTGCGCAGGTAACATCATCCAGGTATGCATGTTGTGCCAATTTCAGTTCTTTAACATTAGCCATTTTGACAGAAGAGCCTAAAGACTTTGAGACAGATAGGAATTCTAGTTACCAAACATGTCCTGAATGCGACATAGCAGAGTCAAAGAAAACAGGACATCTGTTTAAGGTTCTTGTACGCCAAACGTTGGCTCTTTTGGCAGGAAAGATTTTGTTTGAATGGGAACCTCTTGTAACAAAAGCAGAAATGGAAGCATTACCAGGTAAATGTCCCTGCCCAGGGCAGGGGGGTTGGAACTAGATGATCTTTAAGGTCCCTTCCAACCCAAACCATTCTAGGATTCTATGAGTCTGAATAGAGTACCTCAGCTGATGAAGGACAAATATGCTTTTTTAAACCTTGGCAGGTGTTAATACTTATCATGTCTTACAGATTCTTCATTAGTATCAACAAATTATTCTAATCAGTGCTGTAATCTGTGTAGATTTGCATGCAATGTCAAACTGCGGGGAGAGGTTGCTATGCTAGAGGGCAGGCTGGAGAAATGGGCCAACAGGAACCCCATGATGTTCAAAGGCAAGTGCCTTTGAGTAAACTCATGCTGCAGTGCAGTTGCGAGGGGTGGGCTGGCTGGCGTGCAGCTTTGCAGGAAAGGAGGGGGGTCTGGTGGGCAAGCTGAAAGTGAGTCAGCAGGGTGCCCTGCCAACACAGGCTGCAGCCACCTACTGGTCAGTGTCAGCACAAGTAGGTCATTCCCCTCTATTCAACTCCTGTGAGACCACACCCAGAAAACTGTGTCAATTCTGGGGCTCCCCAGTTCCAGAAATATATTGTTATGAGGCAGTTAAACAGACAGCCAACAAGATATGGTGGAGAATGAAATATATGAGGGTTTGAGAGAATTGTTAGTTCAGCCTTAAGAAAAGACTACGGGTTGCTTTCTGGCTACAAGTACCCCATCGTTGAGCATGAGGAACAGTTCGACTCTTGTTGGAGGTGTATTACACGAGAGAGTTAATAGACACAAGCTGGAACACAGGAAATTCCAGTCAGATGCAAGGAACGCTTTTTTCAACTCAAGCAGCAGAACAGGCTTTCCAGAAAGGCTAAGGAATCACATTCCTTAAAGATACTCAACACTGGACAGTCCTGGGCAACCTGATCAAGTGGGACCTACTTTGGGAGGTTGGACTAGACCTCCAGTAGTCCCTTACAATATGAATGAGTACATAATTAATAACCACTACAAACCAGATTAATTTAATTTTACTTTCTTGACTTGTTCTAAATCCTCTAAAACATACAAATGGTAAAAAAGTATATTCCCCTTAGTCTTGTGACAAACCGGACCAAAAGTACGGGTATCTCCTTTCTGCATAGTCTGGCTTGTTTTTTCTTAATCCTGTAAATATGCATGTATCAGTTTAAAAAAACAACAAACCAAAACAAATAACCCACAAAAAGCCCCCATAACACTGGCTCCATTACTCAGAACAAAAGTTGTCAGAAATGCAAATGGCAACTTCAAAACCCATTCCACAGTGGAATCCAATCCAAGTCTCATGAGTATATATGCATTTTAGTATATCATTCTCAAATTTAATTAGCTAAAGAAAATTAAGGTAAATAAGTGAAACTCATTTTATTCTTTAAAAAAAAACAAAACTATAGTATAGTTTTCCCACATATTTGTGTAACAAAAGCAAACAAAACCAGTTGAAATGTTTTTCTGCAAACAGGCTTTTTGTGTACAAAAATACATCATACCAAAAGGACAACACAGAGTAAAGTCTTTAAAAAATAAAAATACCATCCAAAATTCATCTACAGTATTACTGCAGTCAGAGAGTTCCAGGCTTCGTGTCTTTTACTTTTCCAAACGGAATCCTAACCTTTTAAATAATTCAAAATATGCTCAAAGTTGAAGGATTTGGGGTTTTTTTTCTTTTAATTTATATATGTACACACATACACAAGAATAAATTTAAGTGGATGTAGGGTTAAAAAAAAGGCAGCCCCAAAGAAGTGTCAGTATCTGTATTTAGTGGAATAATCTTTTGGCGATACCACCAAACCTCGACCTTTGCGGGCTCCTCTATAAACAGTTTCTATAATGTCAATCATCTCTTGCTTATCTTCCATTGCCCAGTTGATCTTGTTGTTATTACCTGTACCTAAATCAATCATGATGTGTTTGTTCCTTTAAAGGGAGAGAAAAAAAAAACAGACAAGTTAATATAGTATTATAATTCAGAAAGAAACTTTATACTCCCCACAAGAATGCTTTGTAGGATTCAAAAGAAGCCCTTATAATGTAAACAGGCTTGCAAAATAAGCCTCAAAGAAAGAGTATCCACTCCTGTCACTCAAGTTGACATTTTACTGCCTATTTCTAAAGCCAGAACAAAGACTGCAAACATGGCCCCAAGATTGCTACTCAATGCAATTATCCTTCAGCATATTCCCCATTGTTTACATTCTTTCCCACTACTAACACCAGAGAGCATTCCATGCTTGTCGGTAGCACATTTTATCTCATCAATGTAGGCACCTTGGCTCCAAAAAACCTCAATACTTTGGGTATATCTTTGAAGCAAGTTTGACAAGCTTGACAGCCGTATCACTGCAGTATTCTATACAGGGAGTTTCAGATTTAAAACTAAGAGCAATGGATAATAAAAACAGTTTTCACTATCACTAATTTGTATTCTATTATCAAAACACTGTACTAGGCTAATTGGAAAACAAGTAATTTTCCTATTTAATCACTTCACTCTTTTGTAGAGCAATGCAAATATAAGCATCAGTATATGATACGCAAGATATGCAAGACACTGTATTTGACACACAAAAAATTTAACTGAGTTACATTCTAGAACCATCATGTACCTGAAGAAAAACATGACAGTACAGGGATCGTACAACTCGTACATCTTGTTGAAGTCTGGTACTTCCGTAATATCCACAAGATAAATAACAGCAAAGTTTTTTACCTAAACAGAAGAAAACAGGAAATATAAAAGCAACATATATTACCAAAACTTTGATTATTTGTATTACAGATCAAGAAACATAAGCTTTCATTATTGCAAAATTTATTTTCCAAAATACTAAGACATAAAATCACAGTAAACAGTCTTGCCATTATTTTTAACCACAACGACCAATTAACATGGAAAGTATTTTTAAATATAGCCAAGATGCTAATTTGACATCCAGTATCAACTAGAAAGATACTACGCTAAATCAACATCCAGAGAAACAAATGCCCTTTATATACAACTGAGCCCTCATAGTGACATGCACAGCTCTATACAAGTAGAGTAACTGCTTTGTGCAAGCCAAGCTGACACATTTTGCCGCTGTCGCCAGCTGCTTATAGACTTCAGACAATTAATGATCTAAAACGCCCTGGTGCTTGCCTCCACGCATATTTTCCCCTCTAAACCATCTAATTTGTTTAACAAGGCTAGTTAAATGAAAATAAAACTGGTAATTTAATAACAAAAACTGAATGCTTTTGGAGAGGTGTAAAGGTGAAACAGGAGCTTAAAATGTAATTGATAATCATAGAATCCATAGGGTTGGAAGGGACCTCTGGAGATCATCTAGTCCAACCCCCCTGCCAGAGCAGGGTCACCTTAGAGCAGGTTGCACAGGAACGCATCCAGGCGGGTTTTGAATGTCTCCAGAGATGGAGACTCAACCACCTCCCTGGGCAGCCTGTTCCAGTGCTCTGCCACCCTCAAAGTAAAGAAGTTCCTCCTCATGTTGAGATATATAAAAATATCCCATTTAAGCCATGTCCCAAAACTGGCAAGAGGTAAAGCCTTGAAAACCTGAGTTAGTCATAATATCAAATTCCAACACCCTCTGAAGTGATCATTCATGCCCATTTCAATTTTAGATGAAAGATTTCTAAGATACTTAATGGGATGTGCATAGTCAACAATTTAGCTGAGAAGTGACTAAAGTTACTCCCTGGTTAGCCTTAGGTGGCAAGAGACAGTTGTTCATGTTTTTTATTTAAAAAAAAACAAAAAACAAAACCTGAATAGCCATTTTAATTTTCTCCTATCATTTCTTCTTCCATCCTGATGACATTTTTAGCAGCAGCGGCACAGCTTCACTGTGGGGAAATTGCTACAACACATTCAGCAATTCTGACAAACTAAACATAATCTTTGAACAATTATTAATTTGGAGATTAGAAAATAATTTTAAGTTAAACCAAGCATTAATACAACATTCTTAGGACCTGCTTTGTTCACTGAAAGATTAGTCCAAGGAGATGATATGTTTCACCAGAAGAGCACTACAAAAGCATTGCTAAACCAAAATTCTACTTCCGTGAACTGTGTTCTCCACATAATACTGGAACAACAGAGCTTTTAAAGTCACTTTTACACTATATACATTTAATTCAGTTGAGCTGTTGCAGAACCAGAAATGCATTTAAGAAGAGAACCAGAGATAATGAATGCATTAGCTTATCTTCTGAAACTCAGATACTATTTAAGTCTTAAATAAGTTATTACATATATCTTACTCGAAAGGACTGGATCATTCAAATCACCTTTGCACAGCATATATGCAAGCATAATCCAGGTATCTCAGACATTAACTGAATCTTCCTTCTCTCCTACATGGGCGTAAAAGCACAGCTGTCTACTTTTATAGAAGTGAAACTGATGACAGTCACCTGCTCAAAAGCTAGTATGAGGTCTAAAGCAGACCTCAAAGCTAGACACAGACTCTCAAATTTGAATTCTAAACTTTAAAAGTGGCTCTATTCTTTCCCCCTTGCTTTCTTAATTTCAGATCTGACAAGATTAGCACTTCAAAACCACTTAGCTTGCAAGTGCACTGGGTAAGGATGTGTTTGGTTGAGTTTGGACACTGGCTGCCAACGTTGCCTGTGACATGGGCCTTGCCATGTAACACTCCAATCAATATATGTAGCAGCAGGAGGTCGGGATTTAGGCCTAAGAATGAACTAGGTAAAAACATGGGTGAGAGGCTAAATATGGAAAGAGTGATGCAGAAGCACTGCAGTGGCCATAATACCTACCATTTAGTGGCCACGGCAGACTGGGCAGGCTTGTCACCAAGGGGTATTTTATTTCAACACAAGACAAGCCCTGCAGAACTACTCAAATGTCTCTGCACAGCATTGACCAGTTTTACCGCCTGAAGAGGCACCTACTGTCACAGACACAGTATCAGGCCCAAGACACAGCAGTACAGAATCAGCTTCACAGCAGTACAGGGCAGCATCTGAGCCAGCTTCGCACACAGCCAGCTCTAAGTCACAAGGCTTTAGCTTAGGATCCATTTTAAGCAAAAGCAGTTGAAGTATTTCTGGATTCAGGAGTTGATCTATACTTGAGCGAGCAAGTCTGTGGAGACAAACCACAGCTTAACCGCTCCCCATCCACTGGGACATGAATCCATCCCCCAGACAGAGTTGCCAGTTCAAAAACCACATTCCTATATAGAAGGCAGTGGTTGCTAAGAAGTTTGCTTTCTGACTTCTGAGTTATAACTGGGGATACAGTATGGAGACCTCAAAACAAGAATTAGATACAACTCTCAGCAAGCAAACCACACCAAATAAAAGCAGTTGCAGCTGTAACAATTGAGACTACACTGAGGTTGTTAATGTAAACCAAAATTTTACTGTCCAGACAATATGCAAAAAACCTTGTGGCATTTTAGAAATTGAAGACATAATAACACAAGTTTATTCTGAAAGTACTTAACCTCATGACATACAGTAATATTTAGTAAATTTATTGCAGTAAGTCAGCTGCTTTCTGGAAAAAAAAAAAAAAAACAAAACAAAATAAATCAACCCTCCAGTGACAGACCTCCTTTTGGACAGCTCCGCACTTGTTCAACACCTGAAGATAAAAACATTTTCAGCAGAAAAGTAAGACAGATATTAACTTTTGAATGTATTTATTTCTGACCCTCTAAATTTATTTATCCATCTTTCAATTCAAAACTTTCTCTGTCTTACTGGGAAATTGTAGCTGCTGTCCATGGGAACAGGATGAAGGACAGCAGGAGACTAAAAGCCAAACAGCAGCATGGATTCAAAATTTTATCAGACTTACTTTCATCCGCTGGGCTTCAATTTTTGGTTGGGGTTTGTTTTGGTTTTTTCCTTACTGTAGCTTCACAGATTAGTCTTCATTACTCAACACGCATATACAAAAACCAGAAGTACCTTATTGCCTAGCCAGTTACAGTTCTGTGAAGTGTTAAAATAGGCTTTATCTGATTGGGTGGACTACTATTAAATCTTTGAACAGAATGGCTCAAGACTATAATGCAGAGGAATCTATAGGACCCTTAACATCAGATACAGATTCTGTATCCTATCTTGATCAAGAACACACATGTTGCTGGTAAACAGGAAACACAGATATAGAAAAAAATCATATGCCAGATTAAGTAAATCTCATCTGTTGTCCAAAGTTCTCCCTCCTGACTTACTTCATTAACAATGTAATTAAAAAAAAAAAATTAATGCATTCCTACAACAGGAGATTCCATAGCAAGATGATCAGTGACTAGGAATGGCAAGAATCGTGACATTTCTTTAGATTTCTGTTAGGGCTAAGTAATACTCTTTTTTTTTTTTTTTTTTTTGGTTAAGATTCTAGCACCCCATGTTACTATATGGCTCAAAGTGCATACAGCAAATACCTAAGTAAATCTGAGATAAGATTTAAGATTCCATCTTCTCATCTTCCTGACCAGTTTCTAGACAATGTTTTTTATTTTTAGATATCTTTATGGACAATGAAATCACAGGGAAAAAAAAAGCAGAGGCACTGAGACTAGCTTTTGCAACAATTCATTTGGGGTGAAGATGGCTAGCAGACTTCCATTACTGAACTGAAAGAGGCTGCAAACACAGTAAGTACCAACTTGAAAGTCTGTAGTACTGTCAATATTTATTTGAAAGTTTTTCTTGCTAATTATGCTGTAAGTTTAGCTGATAAATTTCTAGGGGGAAAGAGAAAGACATTATGCCGCTAAGAGCAATAGTTACAGCTAACAATTTTGAAAACTATACAGAAGTAAATGGATTACCTTTGCTCAACTTTAATTACAAACACCAGTAACTATATCATCAATATGTTTTTTTATAGCTCCCTCTTTCCCCGCCTCCCCTTTCTTTTCCTTCCTCACTTTTCATGTAACCTTAACAGAAACGCAGATGCACAACTAATGTTTGAGCAAAAGCTATTTACACTTCCGATTACATTTAAATAAATGCAAAACGTTTGGACAATCCTCCCTAAACCTAGATTGACCCAATACAACATACTGGCTAAAGTGACCCAGCTTCACAAAAGGTTATCTTATTTACAGTGTTCAGTCCTAGATAAATCATGGCTTTAAAGTATTTCTTAAAAAAGGGGTATTAAAGTAATTCAGCAGCCAAAGCCCTGTATTTCAGGGGACGGGTTTTTATAACTGTGAGCTTCCTTTTAAAAAAAAAAGTGTATTTTTAAAAAGAGGTGTTCCAGAGGAATTTTATGAAACTCAGTTCTTAGATGTTTGGTTGAAAACCTGACAAAGCAAAAATCTAACATGTTACAATTACCATTTGTTTTGAAACTCAGTGAAACCTTGCTTCTTCTTCATATAACACTGGGGGTAAAAGAACGGTCAATTGTAAGTGGAGTACATTTCAGTAATAATAATCGGCTTTGTATTTTCATACAGTGTGTTCTAGTTTCTTTTCCCCCGAAAGGATTCAAACTGAAAAAGTCCTGTTTTCCTATTATAAAGTACAGATAAATATTACTGCTACCCAAAACTATGCTGCAGACTGAAAGAATATTGCACCATGGTAACAAATGTAAAATATGGCTACATTTTGTTCAAATGTAGCATGCAACTATAGCATGTTAGCATTCTGTATTATTCTGTAGTATAAACACCTGTACAATTGGAACTTTTACTCACTCTTTAAAACAGCAGAGATCCAAACATGGCTTGTAAGCAAGAGGATGAGGAAGGATCTCCCCCTTTAATTTGCCATTTCTGCAGAGGGAGATTTTTAAATAAGAAGTTACATTGTTCTTTCTTCCCCCAGTCACCCCTAACTGACAGTATGTCTGCCAAATTGCCAAGCATCCTGCCAAAAGTCGATACTAACAGTATCTGAGCATAAGACACTCCCACCATGTTAAACACAAAATGACTAAATTAAAACATGTCACAGCTCCTTACTGTATTCTATTATGTCTTAACATTTGGCTATAGGTATAGATCTTTCATTGTAGGAACTTTTGAGGCTGAAGTTCATTTATTTAAATGTAACATTAAAAGAGAAAGAAATACACCACAAAAATAACTCTGTATCAAGTTATACAGCATGTATACAATTGTGCATGAAGACAGCTTTTCCTACCCAAATTACTATTTCTGGTTCAAGTTTTTTTGCTTCGTTTTCTATGTGGTTCAGTTAAAGAAGAGCTGTCAATTTTCTACATCTATCACTATGCAAAAGACTATGCAAATACATTAAAAGATAAATTATAGCTGGTTGCCTACATTAACAGTATAATTTTTCTTCAATATTTATCTGTCTTAAGTGAGCGACCAGGTGTTGGCAGCCATTCAGTTTCCATCTGAAAACAGCTTCAGAGTTTGGCTCCTAAAATTTAATTCAGGCCATGCAACTCAATGAAATGCCCTCTGCCTCCACAAGTAATATAACTGATAGATTAATCAACAACGTTCTGTACATTTTAGGATCTCGACATTGTTAAAAGTCAAAATGAAAGTAACTTTTCAAGTTATTCAAATGGAAATCTGAAGCTACTATACATTCTCATTGTAAAGGGACAGTGCTGCATTACCCAAAGCCACAGCAGTCCTACTACCAAGCACTTGTTTCTGCTTGAATGCTGAGGTTCATTACATGACGGATTATTAGCAGGCAGCAACTTTGATTTCAGAACTTGCAACACTTTTCACCCCGTTAAATGCTACAAAGATCAGTGTAGTAGGTGCCTTTAAGAGACACTCACGAAAGCAGACCAAACAGCTTTCTTGCTGCCTCCTAAAGCCGGAATACCCCTCCAGAAACTGAGTTATAACCTGACTCAGGCTTCATAGAAGCCATCTG
This sequence comes from Dromas ardeola, assembly GCA_013398915.1. NCBI lineage: Eukaryota > Metazoa > Chordata > Aves > Charadriiformes > Dromadidae > Dromas > Dromas ardeola. The sequence goes on along the minus strand of VYZM01001155.1, from coordinate 190,620 downwards.
AAACACCGAGCGCAAAAAGCGACCGTCTCATGTCACAGCTCCGGCTCACCTTCTCAGCAATGCTGTATAAGACTTCATCCATTTTCATGCAGGTGGGGTCCCAGTCGTGCCCAAAGCGGATGACCACGACTCGGTCCTCTTCCGAGAGGATGGCCTGGTCCACCTGCCACCCGTTGTGCAAGTGCGGCAACATGTACGACATCCTGAAGGGCGGGTGTCGGGCCTGCGGGACGACACACACGACCCGGGAGCTGACAGCCCGGCCTGCCTCCGCGCAGCGCCGCCAGCCCCCCGCAGCGGCACCCCCACCCCCACACACCCCCCAAGCAGGCCCAGGCCGGCTTTTAGAGGC
>VYZM01001155.1:168390-188182 GCA_013398915.1 Dromas ardeola | reverse complement strand
GGCCGCGGCGTGGGCGGGAGCTGGCGGCTGGTCCGGCCGCGGTAGGGTCGGATCTGGGGGAGAGACATCGTGAGGAAGACACCAGCCCTGGGTAAACCCGTGGCGGTTGTTTAGGTAATTCCTTTTCTTCTGCAGAGAAATTAGCGGGAGGGGTTTGTTCTGGGTAACGCGTGCTGTTAACTTTTAAAACAGAGCTAGGAAAAACCGGGAAACTTATTTTGCTGTGATTTGGTTGAGGTCAAAATGATGCGTCAGCGCCGGTCAACAAATCTGCAAGTAAGTAGAGAGTCAAGCCTCCGCAAAAGAAAGTAGGCCGGCTTAGAAAAACAGTAACACTGAAGTTAATACTTACACGTGGTTCTTTTTATTTGCCCACTTGTCTCAGTCTGATTAGTATTTTCAAAGTTTTCTCTGCATTCTGAGGGACAGAACTTACCAGTACACCTACATTATTGTCAGTGTTATATTTGATTTCGTGCATACTTGGAATCAGATAATCTTACGTAAATGGAAGATGTGAGGAGAGACAGCTTTTAAAAAAAAAAAAAAAAACAAAACACAAAAAACCAAACCAAAACAGAGAGTTAGCAATACGGCAGGTGATACTAGTCCAAAACCAAAATTGTCATATCCTTAACAGGTGTTACATTGAGCACACTGGACAAGACATCTGGTATCTGAATAATTATGCTCAGGAGCAAAGGATTCGGTCTATTAAAGCTGATTCCCTTGATGTCTGGCCAGCCAAATTTGGCTTATAAATTTATTCATCCAGCTATTGCTTCTCATGGACATCGCTGTCACAGGGGAAGTGTGGATTACAGACAGAGGTACAAGACATGTCCAGGTAGTGCTGGAGGACGGACACTAAGTGCTCCTCAGACCAAGGTTGGTATCTGGAGAGCCCGCTTCCCTCTGCAAGGTTCCTTTAAGTGGTTTTAGTTTTCTGCTATCAATATAATTTTTTAAGATTGTACCTGCTACTAGCAGAACCCCAGTTCTTGAAGCAAAGGTGCAGTCTATTAATGGTTCACATGCGCAACAAACATGGCTGAAATTGCGGTGTGTCCACTCAGTGTGTCCACACTAATGAGAAGATTAATTACGTGCAACTAGCCTGTTTCTAGTGCACCAGCTGTTTTGTTTAAAGCTAAATCAGCTCTTTCTGTGCTGAACGGTGGCTTCCTTATGAATCACCTTTCTGCTTGTGAAATTTAGGAAGTGCTTCTGAAATGAACGCAGGTCTGAACTCTGGTTTTCGTGAGTGGTGTGTTGTAGTGGAGGTGGAAGTGGTGATGAAAACAACTGATGTAATACAGTGCTGCCTTACTGGCATCTGCCAGTTAGTTGATCATATCTGGCACCCAGTTTTCCGTTACTTAATAGCATAAGGTTTAGTTGCCATCCAGTCTGAGTAAGTTGCTGCAGGAGCATCAGGTTCTGCTCATGAAGAAGCTGGACGAGGCTGTCACAATGTAGCATGAAATCTTGTCTTTCATTCTATGCGTCATTCATTCTAGAGGATGAATCTAGCTTATTCTTCTGAGGTCATGATGTGTAATACTCTCCGAAATATACAGATGACAGCTAGGGAAATTTGCACAATTTTCACAACCATGTGGGGCTGGCAGGGTTCAAAATACTTCAGTTGGCAAGAAAGAGATTAGATATATTTAAGAACGTGGTATTCCTTTGCAATATTCATCTCATTGCTTTATTTGCTGCTGTGCAGAACTGGTTAGTGTTATCAGAGACACTGTTCCTGGTGAAGTGCAGACCTGTCCTAACATGGAGCCCCTTCTAGCCCATGTACAGCAGCAGACTGGAGCTGACGCAGGAACGCAGGTCAAGGCTAGGATAAAGCAGTATTACTGGTGTCAAGATCGTAAGCATTTAATAGATGCAGTTGGGGTAAGTCTGAGTTTGCTCAGGACAAGGGTAAATACGGTTTGACAGAAACATCCAATTTGCAATGACGCCTTCTTGTCACAGGTTTGAATTCTGGTTACTCGCTGAAGACTTGTGTGAGAGGACTGAAGCAGCAGGAAATTCCTGCCCAGCACTGTGTGCCCAGAATAAATCAGCATACTGCTTTGGAAAACTGTTCTGATTCAGTTAGCACAACGCCAGGTTTCCTGGACCCAAGTCTAGGACACAATATGGGATAGAGACCTAAAGCAAGTGGAGCACAGCAAACAGAATCGTAGGAAGTTAGACATGAATGTTGTTAAGGCATGTAGTGAATCTTCAGCTACCATTTTTGTCAGTAAGGGCTGCAGTTCTCCCCTCTAATTAGGCATGTGGCTATCTGTGGTGCCCCTGTCTTATTGCAGGATACAATACATTTGCATGGGTATTGCAGAGAGGACTGGTCTCAAAACTGTCTGGGCAGGGGAGAAGTTCTAGTATGAAGGACTGTGCAGTCAGTAGGACTTACAGTGTCACCTCTAGTGCTCTTCCCCACTGGTTCAGCATATAGGCATGGGTGTACTAAATTTTGCAGGAGGTAAGTTCAGGTACAGATCTGGATGTTTAAAACACTGAAGACAAGCAGTGCAGCAGCTGTCCAAGGATGGCCCTTCATTGTGCAAATTTGTTAGACCTAAACCATTTCTGACAGATGTTTGTCAGACCCATCTGAGCCTCAGTGCCTCCCTACACCACCTGCAGCTTCACCAACTGGAGTCAATAGGCAAGAAACTTTGAGTTTCTAGTAGCCTCTGTTTCATACCACTGTTTATAGAAATAAATCTGTGAATAAGATTGAGAAGCTACCAGACTTGTATGAAGTCAATATTGATTCAGGACTAAAATGAAACTATTTGAGAAGAACACTTTGTAAGGACTGTATTTAGATCAAGGGAACGGATATTCCTCGGCGTTATAGTCTAAATCAGCATTTAGTGAAAATACTGGGAAGTTGTCTAATGTGCCACACTAGTACCAAATGACTGGATTTATTCTGTATCATTAAAAGCACTGTTGAGTTCCATCGGTTTCGTGTTTTACAAATGTGAATTTAAATGATCGCTACAGCATCAGTCCTTTAAGGGTGTTCTAAACAAAGGATTATTTTCTTCTCTTCCCCTGTTGCAGATCATGGCAGAAGAGGAGCTGCCAGGCGTTTTGATTCTGGATATAGGAGGAACTCATGGTGTGCTAGAAAACCTTGCAGCACTTTTGAAAAAACACTTTTGCCTTATCACCATGAAAGAATTTCTTGAAAACAAAAAAGAAATGAGCAAAAAAATCCAGTCCGTTTTCGTGTTTGAGTGCAGGCCAACTATTGACCAGGAGCTTCTAGAAAGCCTGCCTAATTTAAAGGTAATTGGAAACTCCGGGGCTGGAGTCGATCACTTAGACTTGAAAATGATTTCTAACTTTGGCGTGAAAGTGACCAACACCCCACATGCCGTGGCAGACCCAACAGCAGACATAGGAGTGGCCTTGATGCTGGCCTCTGCCAGAAGACTAGTGGAAGGTAATGTTTTAAATTTTTCTGGATCTTAGCTACTTCTTTGGCATATCTCACTTTTACTATGACACAGATATCTGTCCGAATCAGTATTTGAGATGCTTTTACAGGGAAAAAAATTTCTCAGGCCTCCATTTTCAGAGGCCTCTGTCCCTCTTCTCTTTAAGGCAATAGTGACAAGAGTAAGGCCTTTGTCTAAATTATGCACTTTAAAGTCACTTTTGATACCCTGTTTCGAATAATTTCTGGGGCTTAATTTTCCTCTGGCTGTTCACTGGGTGGGTTGTTTATAGCTGTAAAAACTGAATACAAAATGCATCCAAATCAGATGTCACCACTTCTCCATTTCCCCTTGGAGCAAGTGTTAGGAGCTATGGGAAGGAACAAAGCATTAATGGCCATATCCCCATCTCTAGAGCAGTAATTAATATAACTCGTCATTTTTTTCCTGCTTCTGCCAGTGGGTTGTAAACAATACAACCAATGGGTTGTATTTCCAGAAAAGCATCAGCATTATTATTGAAATAGCTGATAATTCTTTTGACAAAGTTATTCCAAACTGTACCAACAACATTAGTCTGCGTCCTTAAAGGCAGGTCCTTTCCCCACATGCCCTTGCCATGCAATACCTGTCAGGGGAAGGAAGGTGTCAGCAGAGACTACCACAAGAGGTTGCCTTTGTCTTAAGGGACTCAGTGTTTCTGTCACCGTTGCTCCACCCCTGAGTAGGAAATAACACGTCTTTCCCTGTGATGTTTTCTCGTTATTGATGTTGAGTACTGGCATAAAAACTTGAGTTCTTTACATAAAAACTCATGGAGATCCCTGGCTGAGTTGGAATTTGCAGCCTTCACCCCTACTCAAGCAGTGGAGCTGCTTTGTCTTGTGATCCAGGAGAGAAATGGTGAGATTTACCCTAGGTAAAAAAAAGTGAAGTCAATGATTGCAGGATGGTAAATGTCAAAGAAGCTATTTTTAAACTTCCAAGAAAATACTCTGGCCACAGAAGAGTTAATTCCTTGAGGAGCCATTCTTCCCAGCACAGTACCCACCCGGGAGCCAACCTGTGTTACTGGCTCCAGCCCTGCCTGTTGCAAGGAATGGTGTCATCCCGGCCTTTCAATAAACTGATCAAAATTAGCAAGGATGTTTTGTAAGGGATGCTCCAGAGCCTCGCTGCTGTGATGGTGAGAAACTTTTTCTTTCCCACAAACCTACATTTATGGTCGGTTTGTACCCATTTAGTGTGTATTTACATTCAGGCTGCCAGATTGCGGTTTCTCCAGACACGAAGTATTTTGCACTTGACTGGCTGGGAGTGGAAGTAACCAGAGCGACGCTTGGGATCATCGGGATGGGCAGCATTGGGTACAAAGTGGCTCAGAGAGCCAGAGCCTTCAACATGAGGATCCTGTACCATAACAGGAACCGGAGGTAAAAACATCTGGTTTCTGCATGTAATTAGTCAGGGGCAGTGACAAAAACCACAGCTCTGCTCTGTCTCCCTGGTCATCCTAGGCACTCGTGACAGTTATAAGCAGCATGAGGAGCACTAGCATGCCACCGCTTCCTCACTTTGTCTCCCTACTGCTCCCCTCGGGAAACAGCTGCCCCTCGCCTCCTGTACTCGCTCTGCCCTAGTCAGCAGTTTGCAACAAGAGCTGTGTAACCTTTATGAAGATGTTGTCCAAGCAAACAAGGCCTTGTGCCCTCGCTGTGTCCCCTGTCCTGCCAGACTCTTCTTCAGGCTTCTGGCAGCATCCCTGGCCCACCCAGCCAGTCACCCCTCTGTGCCATCACGCTGGTACCAATGACAAGTGTCTTAACTTCTCTCAGTTTTATAGTTCCCTTTCTTTCAGACTTCACTTCCCCTTCATTCTTTTTCCACCTCGAGTCCTAAGTCACATGTCAGGCAAGGAGAGACTCCATAGAGGTTGGCATAGACCCATGAGAGAAGAGTGGGGTCTGACTCTGTCCCCAGCCTCCTATACTTAATATCGCCTACGTGCTTTGCTTTCACACATACATCACTCCTTCAGTGTCCTGCTGCTCCTCTAGCCTCTTGCTTCCTCTGTCCCACATCCTTCCTTCCTCCCTTCCACCATCTGTACCTATCAATGTCTTTTCCTTTACCTTGGCCTCAAACCTCTCGATCACCGTGCTGTTCCAGATCTCTCCTAGGGTTGATTGATTGTTAAAAAGAGTTGTGTCAATTTTTTCTTTAGAAGGAGGGAGGAGGAAGAGGCAGTTGGTGCCCACTACTGCGAGAAGATGGAAGACTTGCTGCAGCAATCTGACTTTGTTATGCTGGTTGTGAACTTGACTCCTGAGACTCACAAACTGATTGGGAAAAAGGAGCTGGGGCTGATGAAACCCACGGCTACTCTTATAAACATCAGCCGAGGTAGGACGGTCTAAAAGCACTGTTTCTGGCTCCACCGTTAAGGTTGTGTTTTGTCTGATTATGTTGATATTCTCCCCTCCAACCTCAGTCTGTGATATCCCTGTGTTGTTTGAGTCAAAAAGTAGCCGGCAGTCTACAAATGAATGATTTATCATGGATCAGATGCTATGTGTTCAAAGGTCCTGTGGAATTTAGGGATGCTCAGCAGATGTTCTGTTCTCTTTAGCCTTATCCTAAAGACAGCTTTTTTAGTGGAAATAACTGAAAGGTTTATCATCACCAATGATGAATGGGGTACAAGGAAAAACATAATTTTCATTTGGAACAGCTTTGTAGAAAAGAAATCTCACATGAGATTACAGATTTGTTGGCACTGAACAGGCATATAAGAGAGAGATTATAGTTTCAGTAAGCAATGCAGAGATAAAAGTGGAAGGCTTGAAGAGGTTAAATGATTTGTCTGTAATAATACAGGAAGTCAGTGTCAAGATGAGGAAAAGACTGAAAGCAGTCATATCCCAGGAAAGACCTTATGCAGTGGACTGTAATCCTCCTCTAATTAAAGATTAATAAATAAAATTTCTGTTTTGTTTGGTTAATGGTTATTAAAAAGACATTCTACTTTCTAACAAGATGAAGGTCCTGTAATTTTTCTGACTAGACCTTTGAGACCTGTCCACATTCCCAGGTAAAAACGTGTTCATTAACTTGTCACGATAGCAAGATTTCATTTCAATGCAGGTGCAGTTATTGATCAAGATGCGTTGGTAGAAGCTCTCCAGAATAAGGTTATTAGAGCTGCTGCTCTGGATGTGACATACCCTGAGCCTCTGCCAAGGTAGAGAGACCTGTTTTCCATTCTGTTAATCTGAAATGTTTTAAGTGGTGTGCGAAAGTGTGCTCATAATCTTGATCTCCGTAAGGAATCTTTCTCACTGTTTAAGGGCAAAACCGCAGCCTGTTTCGCACAGTCATAAATAAATGACAAACTATTTGCCTTGCTCACGTCTGTTAGTTCTTTGCCCGCCTAACTGACAGGCAAGGCAACGAGACCAACAGAGAGGAAGAAGAGATGGGTAAACAAGCTTCCCACAGCTTTCTGCTGGTTCTGTGCTTGTGGCCCTTTTATCTCAACATGCCATTGCAGTTTCCCGAGGTTCAGTTCTTAACAGCTAGCGTGGGATAACTGAGTAAATTCCCTGTGTAATACATTCTGTTCTTTCTGTTTCTTGCAGAGACCATCCTTTATTAAAATTAAATAACATCATCATAACCCCTCACATTGGAACCGCAACAGTCCAAGCTATCCGTATGATGGCAGAAGAAGCAATAGCAAATATGCTGGCTGTTCTCAACGGCCAACCCATTCCAAGTGAAGTGTTTCCCAAATGACGTGTGCCAGACGTATCACTAAATCTCATGTGTATGGGAAGGCACTATTTCTTACAGTACCACATTAAAAAAAAGCAACCTGTTCCTGCACTGCTCTTGTTGTCATGATACTGCAAAGCTGTCATCTCATTAGACTTGATCTGTACTGTTATTTACAATTCTGAAAAATAAAGTGGAACTAATAAAAGGGATTTGTTTAAAGGTTTTAAATTTAGTAGTCATGCACTTTGATATCTTCAGTCCATTATTTCAAAGAATACTTGTGTTCTGTCCCCAGTACTTGCTGCTAGATAATGATAAGCAAGTACACCAAGCAGTTTGTGTAACACTCTCAAATATATTAAAGGTGAATTGACCATTAATTCCCTGCAGAAATTTGACTGTATCCTGAAACATTTTTCAGCCAATATTGAAATACTGTATTTTTATATCAAAACATTGAAGAAAGCAGACTCCTTTGAAATGATCGTAGGCCTAAATGTAAGAAGAGCTCTACTTCATGTAGATGTTAAATGAAAGCAAAGCCAATCATTGAAAAAGTATCTTTGATCTTCCTGATGGTATCCTTTGAAAACCAAAATAAATCCCAAGAGATTTAGTTCCTCCATGCAGACAAAAATGATGCTTGTATCTTGACTGGCCATGAAACAATAGTAGGTCTGCCACTGAAATCACATGGGTGAGGGTACAGACTAAAGCAAAATTAGTGATCAGTCCTCAATTCCAGCCCAGAGCCAAGCTTTTTCTCACATTCTTTTTCCTATGAGCAAGCTACAAAGTCAGAAAATTCAGTAAAATGTTTGTCACCTCCATAAAATCAGGAAGCCTTTCCATTAATTTGCAGTATGGTCAGGCTTCTTGAAGGGATGGTAAAATGAAGTTTTAGCCCAGGAAGTACAGACAGGCCAAGAGTTAGACATTCAGATGCAAATAGTGAAATACTACTAGCAAGTCAACAGCAAGTATTGCTATAGGGGATTCCAAGATCACCAGCCCTTCCACAGCTCTCCCTGCAACTCTCCCCAAAATCCCTATGGAAAATCAGTGATAGCTCTAAATAATCAATTTTTAAAAAATAAATTAAAAAAAAGCTGTCCATTCACAGGCCCTCTGGGAACCACAAACGGACGGTCAGTGATTCCTGAAAAAAACCCCCACGTTTTAATTTAAGTGCATAAGTCCTTCTTGCAAAACACTTGCCTAAGCATCTATTATTTTGTTAACTTAGGGTAGCCTCAGGAGAAGGTATTGCAATTAAGAAGTCACTGTTGTCTCTTCAGGATAGGAGGCTGCAAAAATCTCTGGAATGAAGCATTTAAAAATTAACCTAGTAACTCAAAGTTCATAATGAAGCTGTGCAATTTATTTTCACAAACGAGATTTTGGTCCAACATTTTTCTAAACTATTTAGACACGGTAATTTGTGATTTGGGGTAGGGAAGAAGATTTATTGCACCAGACTATTGATGGTCTGAAACTAAGTGATGAATGAGAAATAATTGTGTGTTGTTATGAGCCTGCTGGCAGTGTGTGTGTGAGTGTGTGCATGTGTGTGTAGTATACTTAAAAGAGCTGCTCTCTTGTCTTGGTTTGTTTACCTTCCTATCTAAATATGTCGTTTATAAGATCTCTTGTCATAGATGTCATGAAACAGGACATGAAAGTGATTTTTCTTTAAAATGTCTGGAAATAATTATACGTCTGTCTTGTGACACTTTGTGTCTTTCTTCTTTGTGCAGATCATGGGAGGAGGAGAGCTACCTGGGCTTTTAGTAAATGAAATCGGTGGCATACATGGGATACTGCATGGCCATGTGGCGTTCCTGAAGAAACATTTCTGCCTCATCACCATGAAGGAATTTCTTGAAAACAGAAAGCATATGAGCAAAAAGGTCCAAGCAATTTATTTGTGGTGGCACAAACCAGTCATTGACCCAGAGCTCCTCCAGAGCCTGCCAAACTTGAAAGTGATTGCAAATTCAGGAGTAGGGATGGATCACCTGGATCTGAAACTTGTAGCTAGCTTTGGTGTGAAGATGACTAATGCTCCACATGCTGTTTCCAGCAGCACAGCAGATACTGGGATGGCTTTGCTGCTGGCATCTGCTAGAAGACTAGTGGAAGGTAACATCTCACTTCTTTTGTGGCTTCTAAAAAATCATACAAGATTTACCTACCATTAACTCTAACTTTTCCTAGAGTTATCTGTAGTGCACGTAGTTTCACATAAAATGTGAAAATCTAAATATGTTGTGTTGGCAAATAGAATAATCGGTATTTTCATGTATTTTATATATTATAAATATACCTAAATTATTACATTATACACAAACATACATAACATATATTTCAACCAGGTATAAATAAAATCATAAGAATTTCATTTTCACAGGTCACCGGCCTGGATTGAAAATACTCGAGCAGAATCTAATCACATTTGATTCCAGTGCAACTTTTTGCTTTATGGACAGGGCTTGGTCTTAGAAGCTGTGTCATGGTTTGGGCTGGACTGGCCACTGAAACGATATGGCTGTAGACTTAATTTAATAGTTTCAGATGAACTGAAGTGTGCTTCCTACATATGAAATCTTTAAATTTCATTACCTTCTTCAGCAGTGAATTTTCAGTGACTTTGACATTTGGCTGACATAAGACACGCTTCTTGATGTGATAGTGTTACAGTGCTATTGACCAAAAATGGGGGATGCCAAAGATCAGACAATCGCAGCAATCACAGGCTGGCAGAAGAAGAGTGTGGGAGGCAACAGTGGAGCAGAATAAGGGTATATGCTGTAAATTCAGTCTGACAGAGGCATGGGCATATTCTCAGGGACTGAAATGGATTGGTGCAGAACTGGGGGATTTAAGGAGCATTAGAGAGCAACAAGGCAGCCTACTGCGGTTTCTGCTAGTAGTATCCTTTCTAGTTTCTTCCACAATCTTTTCTTGCCATTTCCCCAAGTAAACCTACCCTTGGCTTGGTTAGAATGCCTCCTGTTTCAGGAAGAGATGTATCCTATTAAATTTACCGACCTTTGATTTGCCAGCTGTACCGCAGGATTCATAGAAACTCAAAGGAGACTTGTCTCCCCCTAAATCTGTTTCTGCCTCACAAAGAGGAGACAGATTAAAAGGGAGATTAATTTTTTGTTCCCATCTGCATAAACTGTCCTTGGTGACATTTCTGATAGCTCTGCCCTGGCATGACTGAGTTTATCCTGAGGCATGTTTTGATACTTTCACAATATTCTTATGTTTTTAGAAGAGCTAGCAATATCAGAAGACTGAAATATCAGAAGCCTGTCACCTCGCTAGCAGACTAATAAGTGCTGTCTCTGTGCATATGAGTTTATTTTCTGTGTTACAGAACTACACAAAATTTTGCAGGTTTAACAGATAATTATGGAAATTACCAAGTAGCAATTTTTAAAGAAGTCATATTTTGCTTTCCATGGAGAGTGGCAGAGGCGAACAGGAAACCTGTTCTTACTCTAAGTAGCAAAACCAACATCTCATGTTATTCTCCACATGACATTTCCAAATTCTGCAGTGTTACTGGCAATAATTATTTTGATTGCTGATGCAGAACAGGGCAATATTTTTATGGGTCTAAAGGAATTTTTAGGGAAGTTTACATTAAAAGGCTTTTTGTAGTAGGGTGAGAATAAATGGGAATGTCACATGCATGTGGAGGGGAAAGAAGATATATTAGGGAGTCCCCTAGGACGTTACAAAAACCATTGCTATTTAAAATTGTGTGTTTGTAACCTTTAAAAGTGTACTATAGTAGCACAACAAGCCCAGACTCTTTTGCCTTGTTCCTCTGTGCTAGACCCCATTAATTTCTCATGTTGGAGTGTTTGTCTTGCAGGCTATCACATTGCGATTTCATCGGGTATGGAGTACTGTGAAGCTGATTTTCTGGGTGTTGAAGTTACTGGAGCTACTCTGGGGATTATTGGCATGGGCAGAATTGGGTATAAGATTGCTCTGAGAGCAAAAGCATTTGAAATGAACATTTTGTACCACAACAGGACACGGAGGTAAAGATATGTCTTGATCTTAATTACAGCAGAAACTCCCTTTTAGATAGTCAGTATTTCCTTTTCAAGGAATTATGTCAGGAATAGAGCAAGAAATGGGGGAATAGGGCCAAGATTAAAACAAAAGAGAAGAACAGAACTGTTGCCTCAAATCAGTCATGTAAGGAATTACTTGGTGATTAAACACTTTGGAAACTTAATTTAGGTTTTATATTAGAAATTCCAATGTTTCCTGAAGATGGGAACAGGAAAGGGAAAATCAAGCTTATACCTTTTTTATTCTTATGATATCTTACTATAGTGACACATAACTCTTCCTTTTGTTTATTTTTTCCCCATATTTCAGGAGAGATCTTGTTGAAACTCTGAATGGCTGGAGTACTAGGAAATGTATACTTGGTGCAATATGAAAACTGATTAACTTGAGAGCTGTTCTTGAGAAAGCCTTTTTTCTCTTCAAACCAGTAGGAGTTTTGCCAAGTATTTAACTGGATTTCACCTCTTATTTCTAGCCCCTCCTAACTTGCGTATCTGGGAATCTGATCCTTGTTAGAGGTTCAGCACAGGGGCCCTCCAATGTAAAGGTGCGCGAGATCCCCATGTACTGCTCAAGGCCGTTGCAATCAGGCAAGGTGCAGCCAACAAGCAGAACAAATGTTTACTTCTATAAACCGTGATCTACCCTGAGACAACGTTTACTTCTCCCTAGGTGAAGGGAGAAGCTGCAGTGCTACCTCACGTGGCTTTCAGTGACTTTCTCCATATGCAGGCTGCAGCAGAAGGCTCTAGCTATCCCTAAACAAATCACAAGGGTAGATGAGGCCAGAAATCTCTAGCCTGGCTTGGCATTCCTGTTACTTCAGAAATTATAAAAACAGCTGAGCTTTTCACATTAAAAAAAGTACTAGTGAACACCCTCCTTAAAACTTTTCGGAATTTCTTCATAAACCAGAAAAAAGAGAAAATAAGGCACAAATCCATTTTTTTTGCTGCAGATTATCACTAACTCCCTCTGTTTAATATTTTTCAGTCTTTAATGTAAGAGTGCAACAGAAATTAAAAACCTGCTTATTTTAAAGTACATTTACACTTCAAGCTTACGTGCTGCAGCGACATGCACTCTGCCAAAACTGGCTGTAGTTCCAGTCTTTACCCACTTAGTCACTGTTTGTTGACCTGGGCACTGAAAGAAAACAATGAAGTGCATGTGTTAGGAGACACATGGTCCAAAGTTACACTGAAGTTATTTTCTTAGTGTGACTTATTTCTTTATTTCTATATTAGGGAGGAGATACTTCAAAGACATTCTCTTGCAATCGGGAGCAGAAGATTGTACACACAATCTCCTATCATTGCTTCTTTAGTTCCCAAAGTTCAGGCAGCTAAATTTACAAAGAACAGCAGAAATGGCAAGCATCCTTTTCTATTGTGAAAAGTTCAAACTAAAACTCTTTCTCTACTTTGGTAATATTTTGTGTGGAATACTTTATCTTGTTAAAGTCCTGGGGCAGCCAGGAGCCTGCCCAAGAGCTGCCTTGCTGATTCCACTCATCAGAAAATGACAGGCCCACTGGAGGATGCCAACAGTATGGGGACCACCAGCATGCTCCGAGTTCACACAGATGAGTTCTGGTGGATCCCCCTAGTCTGGTTTGAGCGATTGCTGTGTCCTGTGAGGTGCACCTACCCCACAGGGGATCCTGGGGAATGCTGCCATCTGTTCCAGTGCTTCTTAGCCTTAGTCCCCTTGCAGGCTTTAAAAGAAGCCCCTGGACCCTGCACTGCAGTGGCCGAGAGGCAGGCATGCCATCTGTCCCCTGCTGTAGAGCTTGAAGCTTTCCAGAAGGGCCTGAACAGCCAGCTGAAACTAAATTCACCTTTTTTTTTGCCACCTGTTTGCTACAAGAATGTGATAATCCTTTAGTTTGTATACCAGTGACACCACTGAAGAAAATATTTTCATGCCTGATGCCCTGAAATACACGGTGATCCTTTTTGTTCCCCACCAGGAAAGAGCAAGAGGAGCAAGCTGTCGGCGCCACTTACTGTGAAAAGATAGACAGTTTGCTCCAGCAGGCAGATTTTGTGATGGTGGTGGTGAGCCTGACACCTCAGACACACAAGCTGATTGGGAAAAGAGAGATGGAGCTGATGAAACCCACGGCTACTCTCATTAACATCAGCCGAGGTACCATCCAGAACCGCTAACGGGCCTGAGGAGAAAGTGTGTGCCAGCTCCTGTTGTGTTACAGGCAGCGCAGGACAGATCAGGCATGGCGAAAATTCCTCTTTCTCCCCTTCTGTTCTGTTTTTGCTCTCAGATCATTACCTGCAAATGGCACTCAGAGACACTTTTATTCCACTCCAGGTGCTGTAATTGACCAAGAGGCGCTGGTGGCGGCTCTGCAGGCTGGTGTGATCAGGGCCGCAGCTTTGGATGTCACCTACCCGGAGCCACTGCCCAGGTTGCCATCTCTGCCTATTTCTCAGCAAGGGTGCGATGGGTGAGCCCTGCCGGAGGCAGGAGGCATCCCTGCAGCAGGGCAGGGGTCTGGCATCCCCTGGGGTGGAGGTCTGTGTAAAGTGCCATGCATACGAATGGGATGCAGCCCCGATGTTGGGTCTGATAACAGGTCAAAGGGAAGCCAGGAAGCAGCAGGAGGGGGCTTGTGTGCCGAGAGGAGCATTAAACCCCCTCCCTGGAATCACCATATGAAGCTGCAGCACCGCTTCACTTACAAATGGCTTTATCTGAGGGTGCCACTTGCTGTGAATGGGTGGAAGCTGCTTGAGTCATTTTAGACCTGCTGCATTGCCCCGAGGTTTCCCTCCCCAGAGGCTTGTTTCCCGATACAGGGCTGAGCTTCTGTAAAAAGACACCTCTACCACAATGGTGCCTCACGGAGTTAACTGCGCTGGCTGCATTTTGGGCTGTGGGGAGTTTGGTTTTGTTATGTCTGTGTGCCAGGACATCACTGTCCATTATGCGTGGAAATGGTCGCTCAGGCCATTGTGTAAGGTTAATGTGTCAGGAGGGCTTAATCCTCTCTTGTGACATAGTTCAAATTCCTGCCTAATGGCAAAAGTCTGTTTCCGGACAAAAGAGCACAGTATAAACTCTTAACATGTCCTTTTAATGTCCAAAATTACTTGAACACACATAATCAGGTTCTGTGGATATAAGCGGGACTTGTGAAGTTATATTAAATTAACTTCATATTTAAATACAGTGCAAAAGCCAAAGTAGGACTCCTCTTTATGTGGACGAACAACAGTAGGTAACTTAAGTATCTCTTTTTATCGTTCTTCCAGAGATCATGCATTGTTAAAGTTAAAGAACGTCATTATAACGCCTCACCTCGGCATTAAAACACACAAGGCCACCTACATGATAACAGAGGAAGCTGTTGAAAACATACTAGCAGCTCTTAATGGTCTCCCCATACCCAGTGAAGTACTCCCTAGCTGATGTGCAAAACGATATAACAGCACTCTCTTTATTCTTCTCTTCCCCCCCCCTCATCAGCTCTAAAGGTTTTTATTCTTATGTCTTCCCTATTAACAGAAACCTATTCCAAGTGGGCACGGAAAGCTCTGGCTTGGTCTCACATGTCGTTAAAAAACAGCTTTTACATTTTAATTTCCTTGCAAATTGGAGGAATACATTACTTTTAACTTTGAACCATGTAGATGCATGCAGGCTTTAAAGTGGCTCTGGGAAACCCAGCTTCTGATTGCCTATGCGCTTCTTGCCAGGCTCCCTAGTGCTAAAGAGTATGTCATTTTAGATTGCATAATTCACTTTGTTCCCATTCTATTAACTATCAAAAACAACAAAGTAAGCTACCTGGCTAGAAATGTTACTGACTTTCCATATGGAAGTCTCCTGAGCTCCTGAGACACAAAATGCTGAGACAAGTCAGTTTTCAGAAACGTACTGAGAATCATTTATTCAAAGCAGACTGGATTTTAGAAGACAATTTAAAGTACTAACACTAAGGAAAATTAATCTTCAAGATGAACATGCTACTATGTGCAGTCAACCTCCAGATTTTCAACTTTGTGCAAATATTTGGAAGAACACTTGGAGCCCTCTAAGCCTCCAGCCCCATTCTGTAAATTAGTGGGAACGCAAGTCTGTAAAAACACACGCAGCATTAAAATCCAAATCTATGTTTTCCTTTGTATCACTGCCTCTGGACATTTGCAAGAATAATTACACTTGAAACAGGGAGCTTCACTAATGTAAAGAGAAAAAAATACTTTGACAAATTGCTTTTGTTACTGCAATTATTATTATAGAAAAAAATCAGAATCCCATGGCTTTCCTCCACTAGAAATAGCACCTATATTACAATTAATCATTCAAATTCCACAGGAAAGGGTCTCTTGAAATAGAAGAATGCTAATCCGCCTCCCTAAAGCTTTGTAAGAAACAGTTTGCTGTCCTCTCAGTTGTCTTTATTTCCTCTGTTGTCTTAATACAAGTCCAAAAGACAAATAAACCAATACACAACTCAAAGTGGCAGTGCTATGCATTTTGTTATGTAGTATGACTTTATGAATAGTACGATTATTTAATCTGTCAGTAAAATTTATAGCAAAGTTAGCTGCCATTAAGTGCAGCTAGGATTTTGCCTGTAGTCTCACGCATCTTTACAGAGCCATTTCCACTCCCTTTTTCTTGCAGAAGGTGCTTGCCCAAAGACACTTCCTTCCACCAGTTTATCAAACGATGATGTTAACAATTCTTGCAGCTCTGGGAAACAAGGCATTGCAGCTTTTCAGGAGCAGCAAGTTGGCCGGCAACAATTTCAAGGCTGTCCCAGGTACCTCCCTGTTCTTTGAGGTGCAGGCGCTCAGTATGCCTTCCATTGTCACCTGTATGACCTTGACAAAAATAAGTTTATCCTTGCAATATAAAAGGCTAAACAATAAATTACAGAACTGAAAACAAAGCGACAAGAAGGTAAAACAGCAGAGAGAAAGAAAACCTACCATTTATTAGATCAATATCCTAAAACGGGAAAAAACACACAAGGTCTTGCACATGCAAACTTTCTCCAAATGTGAAGCAGTGAACATAAAATCAGATACAGTACTTCATTTCACATAAAACAATAGAACATGCTTGGCATTTGCTTGGAGTTTTACTTCTACGTTTGCAGATATTTCAAGAATCTGGGCTGATTATTTACAGAAGCATTCCCTGCCGGTGGGGTGCTTTAGACAGGACGACACAGCCCTAGACAACAGGATACCTGTCAGTCATTGGAGTGACGGGTTGGCTCACATACATTGCCTAACGACTTGGCATTCCACAGACTGGAAATCATCACTTGAAGGACAGCTTCCCAAAATGTCTTCAGGAAGCAACTGCCTCTCTTTTCAAATTGCATTGCAAAAAATGTCCCTTTGTTTCATGCCTTTCCTTAATCTATAAATATTTATTGAATAGTATCAAATTAACTGACATACGGTTAAGGAAACCTTCTTGTGCTTACTAGACACTGTTTCACATTTCTGCTTAGATTGTGCCAGGAAAACACAATACATCCGATCTTACAATTGCTAAAAATGGATCAAAAAATGCAGTGGCCACAGGAGCAAAGAGATGATCCATTACAGTTCACCCCATTGACTCAGATTTGTTTGAAACATTTTGACGGGCAAACAGTACATGATCTGGCACAACGTGCTGCTTCAGTAGTCTGCTGGGAAAGCTGGCTGCACCTACGGCAAGCAGATGGTTTGGTGGTAACACTTTATGATGGTTTAGAGTCAGTGAAAACAAGTGCATCGCTTGGGTTGGCCTTGCCTGAAACAACAAACTCGTGAATATACATTTCCTGCCTCTGCTTTTTTTGTCCTATATATGTTCTGGTCACATATAATACTGCTTTCTAACAAATAATGTAGACATGGGAAATGTATGTTCTTATCCAGTTTTGTACTTAAGCATCCCACCTGGGAAATGTATTACATTACATTAAACAGAAGCCTTTTAGGCTAACGCAATACTTCAAAAGTCTAATCCTAAGAAACAATTATTATGCAAGCACCTTATTAACACTGCAGACGTCAGCTTGCCCTGCAGTATTACATGGACGCCAATGGCAATATTTAATAATGGGAATGAAGTTCACAGACTGCGCAATTCTTCTCTCCCCATACCCACAGACATTCATTTCAGAGAACTTTGTCACGATGCTGGTACAGTAGATCCGTTTCCATAATAGAAGATTAACAGTACACTGCAACACTAAGTAATTCAGCTTAACAACTACATGAAGGTCTGTAAGATACTCTACAAATTACATCGACTTAAAGCATGATAGTGCACTGGTGCAACACTCATCTTGTTTTACCTTAATCAGACTTAGCTTATGGTAATCATTGTTTGATTGCTGTCCACACTCTCCTCTGTGACATTCTGTGTCCTAGTAATTCGAACAGCTCTTCAATCACTCAAAATATGAATGACTTCCTGACTGTTTCTGTCACATATGTTTCTATACAGATATATCTCCTCCTGAACCATAACTTGAAAATTAGACGTTCAAGTTACACAAAAAAACTTTGAAGCCATCTGATTCTCTCCACATCTAACCATGTAACACACTTGTTTTCTTGACATTTGATATGTATGCCCTGGATTTTTGCTTAAAAAAGAGTAACAGTCCTTTGACTATTATTTTTTTGGGGTCCTCTGACTAATTGCTCCTTCATTTTGTTCATTCAGATTTGTTGATTTGATATAAAAAGCGAAAAACTACCATGTTGTCCTTCCAAAGTTGGGGGTTTTTAACCTTCACTGCTAAAATGTGTTAGACTTCCTTCATGCACAGCAAGAATGACTTGTGTCTTTGAGAGGAGCTTTACAATGGTCCTTTATCTCAGCTATTGTAAAGTGAGCAGTAAGTTAAAAGATCAACCATTATGTCTTATCAGCAAACTTGGAAGCAGTTGATGTGGAACAGGGAACATGTAAGTATTTTTGGGTTTGTTGCTTTTTTTTAAAGAAGAAAATTCAAGTAGTTTTAACTAAGAATCCAGTTAATATATTGTAACTCCATCTTGCTAGTTAATGAATTTTTGCTTTAAAGTTTAACTGCCTGAACTTGAAATCCATGTAAGCAAATGATACTCAAAAATCATCACCAGGATAACAAGAACAATTTATGGGTTTGTATAATTATTACAACATTTTATTGTACTTTATCTTTTCATTAGTCATTCTTTTGCAAAGCACTACAGCAGTAGGGAGAGAGACAGCACTGCACAATTACTGGTTATTTCATGGCACGGAAGGAGAGAGGTCCCTGGTGCCCACAGCCCCAGTGTTTCCCAGCTCCTGAGCTGTTCCCACCACAGGAGCCAGGCACCTTCTCAAATGCCTGCTGACCACCTGCACGGCAAGGGGGAATTGCCCCAGCACAGGTTTCATGAACAGAGTACTGAAGCGGTACTTGGCAGCCTCCATCACCGGGGATTTACAGCCCGAGTAATCTTATCAGCAATTTTTTCGCGCTTTCCTCAGCTGGGGTAGGTGCAGGACTGCCTGTAGCCAAGTTAACCAGCTGCAGTGACTGAGGACCTGCCCCCGCCCCAGTTGCTTGGCCCTCGAAGAGAGGTTTTGAAGGCATTCTTAGAATCTTTGGGGTTGGAAAAGACCTTCATGTGTGCAATGAGATGTGTCACTGGTGTCTGCCAGCCAGAGACAACTGACCACGTGCAAACTGGAACGTGCTCTGGAACCCTCAGTACAAGAAGGACATGGACCTGTTGGAGCGAGTCCAGAGGAGAGCCATGAAGATGATTAGAGGGCTGGAGCACATCTCCTATGAAGACAGGCTGAGAGAGTTGGGGTTGTTCAGCCTGGAGAAGAGAAGGCTCCGGGGAGACCTTATAGCGGCCTTCCAGTACCTGAAGGGGGCCTACAAGTCAGATGGGGAGGGGCTGTTTGCAAGGGCATGTAGTGATAGGATGAGGGGCAATGGGTTTAAACTAGAGCAGGTAGGTTTAGATTAGACATTAGGAAGAAGTTCTTTACAAGGAGGGTGGTGAGGCACTGGAACAGGTTGCCCAGAGCGGTGGTGGAGGCCCCATCCCTGGAGATATTCAAGGCCAGGCTTGATGAGGCTCTGAGCAACCTGATCTAGTTGAAGATGTCCCTGCTTACTGCAGGGGGCTTGGACCAGATGACCTTTATGGTCCCTTCCACCCCAACACATTCTATGATGCTGTGATTCTAAATAGCGTAATGACCAAACAGGGACCAGGCCACAGCCGGCACTCAAAGACAGCGTGGAAAAAACAGCGTGCTTGACGTTAATGCAAAATCCCGAGTAACAGCGCCGAAGCACGACACATTTTTACAAGCATACAACTACTTGTGAGCACCTGTTGCTCTGCCCCGGCTCCTCCGAGGGGTCTGGGGTGCACCTCCCGCCGCCCCCCCCCAGCCGCCGAGCCCGC
>VYZM01001155.1:142101-161784 GCA_013398915.1 Dromas ardeola | reverse complement strand
CAGGCAGGCGGTACCGTGCCCCGCCGGGCTGGGCCGGGGTCCGGCGGTGCGGTTTGTGGGCGCCGGGCGCGGTTGCGGGAGAGGGGTTGCGGAGCTCGGGGCGCCGCCGTGTTGCCGGCGGCGTGGGGCAGAGCCGCCCGCCCCGAGCCGCGCCGCCACCAGCAGCTCCGGTGCCTGTGGGGCTTCGGTAGCGGTGCTTCAGAGCTTCGGCCGCTACAGAGACCGCAGCGCTGTCCTCCCCGCCTCGGCCCCCCGGTGCAGCCCCAGCCGCGGGCGGGAGGCGCCGCTCCCCGCACCGCTGCGGGGTTGGACGCCGGCGTGTTGCGCTGCGCCTGCGGGCGAGTGGCGCGTCCATCGCACGGGGAACGCGGCGTTTCTCTGAGCTGCCGAAAGATAAACCTGATTTCCTTTCATTTCTCCAAAAGAAAGAAGTTTTGGTACGACAGCCCGACCCTGGGGTCTAAAATGGTAAGTGCGAGCTTTTAAGGTGCTGGGTTTATCTGTGCCGGGAGGAACTAGATTGTGGCTAACTTTTGGAAAAGCGTTTTCTGGGGGAGAAATAGCAGGATTTTGTGAATGAACACTAGGGCTCCACTCCCACTGTGACATGCCAGGACTGCTGTCAAGAGAAGCCGTTTGGTTCGCCGTGGCCCTTTCCTCTTCTGTGCTGATCTTTCACCCGCGCCAGCACCAATGCGCTCCTGAACGCTCTTGAGAACACAGTGGAGAGCCGATCCAGATTAAGACTTCTGTATACCAGCTTAGTTTTACTTTTGTGGAAAACAAGCTTTTATGTTTGTTTTTCAAACAAGCAATGCTTTACAGTTAATAGATACTGTATTTTAGAAAACGGACTTACTGAGCTGTGTGACTTGCTACCAAATAATAAAGAAACTAAGAAACCTTGACATACATGAAGGTCAAAGATTTTGTGAACAGAAATATTCTTTATTGAAACACCTGGTACATAAGAGCTATATAAAACCATCACAACTGCAATAAAGGCATTCTAAGAGCATACTTAGTAAAGTGCACAAAACTGTATATAATTGCCAAATACAAGTTTGTAACTACTGATTAATGTGTTGGTTTTTTTTTTTAAAGATGTATGAACCAACCAAGTTGGCCTCTGTAATGAAAGATGAGCAGACAAAAACTAGGAAAGAAGATAACATACGCTGCAGAGTCTTGAATGGTCTTATTCATAAAGCTGTGGCAGAGATGATGACTACCTGTGAAGTTAATCATGAGCTTTATGATCTCAAGCTGGAAATCTGCAAGGCAAGTGCCAAAGCTATAGCTTGCGTTGAGCCGCTCTGACTACGCCTTGGGGTGGGCACAGCACACTAAAGGAACTTCCCTGGGTGTTGTGATGTGTGCAGGAATTTTACCGCATTGCTTCTGTTGTGGCAGAGCGCAGCAAGATTCACCTTGTACACTAGGGGAACTTTGCCACTACTGTGCCTGGCTTAGTAGACATTTGCCACTATAATGCAAATGCAACTTGGGCCAACTAAATGGTGATTCTCCTGGTATGACTTTTTTTGTTTTGTTACTCAGACATGTACTGTTTGCCTTGCTCTTTCAGAAGGAGGAGCCTGGTCTTGCCAACATAAGTGTATCTTTCCAAGAGTCTTTTCTTTGTGCAGCTGTGGGAAAGCTGATACCTCCTTGTATCCCTCAACAGCATTCTTACACGTGGCAGAAGACCTAAGTGGGACATGAACTTAGTTCAGAAAAAGGCAAGCTTAACAAAATGGCAAGCAAAGTTCCAGAAAGAATTGGAATTTTTACCTAATTGTAGCTAGTGTTGTCATAATTTGTGCTTTTGAAAGGGATGTTGAAGCTCTAATTCAGGAACTAAGTCGGTCTCCACATTGTTGTTTGTTGTCTGTAGTTTTTTCTTCTGCATTTGCTCTTTTGTTAAGATTAGATGATACCAATGCTTGGCATAAAAGCTTGATGGACTTAACTTAGTTAGAAGCATGGAAAAAAAATTGCACCTAAAAGCTGCACCTGTGACAAGGGGTTTGTCATTTATGATTGAAATAGATGTTTTTGCCAACTGAATTCATTCTGTGTTCAGGCAAGTGATGAAAATTACCTGGGCAAGGTGAATCTTTTGGCTCTATATGTGCAGTATCCTTCATATAGTATTTCTCTCTCTCTACGGCTTTGAGGACTGCTTGTCTAACTCGGATGGTGTGTCTGCACATAAAAATACTGGCTGGTGCAGGCAAGCCACAGCACTTTCAGGAGGCATTGCTGTAAATGAAACAATTTAAAACATGAGAGAGAGAAAGAAACAGCCTTCTTCCAAATATAGTCCAGATTTTATTATAACTGCGTAGTGCCTAGTGTTCGTGCTGTATAGGGACATAGCAGAGACTTAGTCCTGATTTATTCTTGAGCTGATTCTGGTCTGATATTGTTACTTCCGTTATCAAAAGAAATCTTCTAGTAGGCTTTCTGCAATCCATCAGAATTTTTTTTTTTGGGTATCAAAAGTTAAAATCACGTAATGGTAATGCAGATAAGAATCATGCTTCAGGCCCAATACATCAAACTTTTATCCACTCAACATTACTGGAGTTTTGTTTTTCTGCCGACATATGTAGACACCTGTTTGTTTGAAGATGACCTCTGAACTGTGCCTTCCAATGCGTAGTTTTTGCTTTCTCCTCCCTCTTTCTCAGCTCCTTCCTTTGGTTAAGCCGGAGAGGTTATTAGAAGTTTGCTGAGTGTACTGTCATAGTGAGAACCTGTAAGACACTGCTAGATGCCATGAATGACTGTTATAGAAATCTTTCAGAATCCAATTTGTGTTTCAGAAGTTTATTCTTCAGGAAGTTTCGGTCTATCTCATGTGTGCTTTGGCCCCTGCACACCATGCATTTTCAATTGTGTGCATGACAGCTATGAATATTATCTGGGAATGAGCTGGAGGTTCAGGCACTGGAGGTTCCCAGCAGGCTTTAGAGCTGGAGAGACTCTCTACATTACAGTGCCATGGAGGGTGTCCTCTTTTCTGTCAATATCAAAACCAAACTCTGGGTGACAACAAGCCAGGCAGTGTCACAGGTCCTTCTTTAGTGGAAACTTACACTTTCAACTGTATTCCAAAACAGCATGCCATAAATTGTCATTCTGCATTGACTAAATGTAGCTCTGTCAGTAACATACAGGTGTTGAAAGACTTCTCCTCTGTTTAATTTCAGCTGAAAGGGAGATTAGGCAGTGACTTGCCTAAATAGAAAAAGTCTTTTCAGGTACTGAATGTAAATCTTATTTGGTGCTAAACTCTATCTCTATAAAGGCACCATGTAATTTATGGTTCTTAAGAGCAGAGATGGGATAGGAGATTCTCCTAAGAATTTACATATCCAGTTTGGGTCACTGTATGCTTATTCATGAACTAGAGACTTTGTTGTATATGAAGTATGTGTATATATCGTTTTAAAGAAACATCTGTCTTTTTGCAGGTGTCCCTGGCATCAAACTTTTCAGCATGTCGTGTGTACTGGAATCCTGCTGCCACTATGGAGAAAGAAAGTTATATTGAAAGTGTGCTGCAGAAGAGTGCTCCACGTATACGGTAGTGCTATGGGACAAACAATTAGGCCACTTCATAAATTCATAGCCACGTACTAGTACCATTTATTAAGTATTTCTAACAGTCTATATCTGATTTAGGTTTTTAGATATTTGGAGTCACAGTATCTCCTGTGATGAGCCTCACAGGGAAGGATGGCTGTGTCAGACCAGCTGTGTATTGTCCTGATGAAGCACAGCTGGCTCATTTGGCTTCTGTGTTTTCCTAGGATAGGACTGGGCTGAGCAGAAAGAAAGAGGAGTCTGGATGAAGTTTCACTTCATTGTACTAGTGATGGACGTGCTGTGTGTTAACAGTACGCCAGACTGTGATGCTGCACAAGAGGACTGGCAATTACAACAAGTGTCCTCTTACAGATTCACTGCGTAATTCTGATCACTAGCGATAGTTTGTACCTCCGTAAGGGATAATGGATATTATAGAAATTTTTCACAATACTGATAACAAAAAATAAATGCCGGGATGCTACTTTGCATTGTGATGCTTTTACCCATTTTTGGCAGAGGGTCCAGAGATTTTTGTCTCTCCCTCTTTCCTTGGCTTACCCTCTGCTATCCAGCCAGTCTGTTGCAGGATCAGGACTTCACACCATGGGAAAGGTGACATTGAAGCATACTTGTAGAGCCATTTCCTTTCCCCCCGTTTCCGTAGGCTGTGTAATTCCTGCTCCAGCACATTGCTCTCTTCTGCTTCCAACAGCTTCCAGTCTTTGGGAAGGAATGTTACTGGCTGCTAAGACGACAAGGGGAGCCCTGTCAGTCCTTCCTACAGCTAGCATGTAGGACTAGTTGTCTTGCCCTGCTGTGAGGGCTTTATCCTCAGCTGCTCTCACTGCTACAGTGGGGATAAAGGAAGCCAAGTGAAGTGGGGAAAGACCTGCTCCAGCCTGTGCATATAGGAGACAAATCTAATATCACCAATACTCAGTGGGATCTGCAGCTAGTATTTTTTGTATGTTACACATTCAGAGTTGGGATTCTTCAGTGATGAATCTAGGCTTAGCACTAACCTGAATGGATACACACTAGGCTGTAAGTTTTGCAAACCATATCCTTAAATTTGCAGTACTGCTGGAATTAATCTAATGTATTTTATCTGTCCTGGAGGTGCTGTACTGTTACTTATACTGGTGAATGCTGTATTTTTGCCAGGTATCTTCTGATGAGTCGGCAGATTCTAGGAAATGTACCCCCAATAGTATTTGTAAAAGACAAAGAAGCTGCAGTTGTAAAAGAGGTAATTGTAATCTTTGACTCAATGTACAAATACAATGATATGCAAACATGGTGACTTAGCATACCATAATGCTTACGAATATGGAGAGAGCTGATCATTCAATTGCTCTACCAATCTACATTAAATATCAGTCTGTGTCTATCCCCTTTCCTCTGCATGTTCCAAAGCATTTTAGCAAAGAATCTTGAGTAAGACTGATGTTTATGTACAATGTAGAAGACTCCTTGTAGCTATTGCCTTATGAACTTTTTTGGTTGCCACTATTAAAATTTCTGAAGTGAAGTTTTCAGAGAAGCTTGTAGGCCAGATCATTAGGCCAATAAAGAAAACCTAAAAAATGAAATTACAATTTTAAGGGATAATATAGGATAGGCAGTTGTCTGTTGCCTGGTGTACATGATTATTGAAATGAGGTCTGAGGAGCTGTCTTCCACATTTTAAATGTTACGTGGTTTTAAAATTCCATTGAATCTAATTAGTGAGTTTTAATTTTTTTTTATCCCAAGCTTTTTCCATCTGCATATTGTTAAAATGTTTCTAGGGAAGTGCAGATCTTTGCATAGAAGGTGTAAGCTCACTCATATGACTTCTTTTTTCACTTGTAAAATTATCTCTACTATTTCACGTTTTCTGTCAAGATGTTGATAGTTTTAATTAGTTGAAATATTGCTAGAATAATGTTTTCTAGGAATTTGCTGTCATTAAGATTGTGAAGTGAGACGTCTTAAATAGTGAGATTTCTAGAAGAGAAGGGTGACACCAATGAGCGGAATTTCATGAAAAATGTGTCCTCAAGCTGTTGATGTGAATGGAAAGAACATTAGTTGAAAAGAGCATGTTTGTATTTCTGTGCCCTGAAGTGTCTTATTCTTAGATGTGTTACTATTACAAGCAATTACTGTTAGTGACTTACGGGCTCATACAGTGTGTATTAGCAGAGCTGGAAGGGATAACAAGAACTTCAGACTGTCTAGAAATGTAGTGACCTGCTTGAACTTTCTGTGGTCAGTAAAATTCTGAGTTCCGTGCCAATATACCGATCCACAGTGCAAATGTTTTTCACCTGCATTAGCATCAACAAAAACCACAAGAATAGAAATGAACTAAACACTCCTGAAAGCTGTTTTTATTCATTATTATGGTCCCCCTAATCAACACAAAAACTTCTACACAAGAAGTAACAAGTGATTATGGAAGCACTTTGTTATTACTGTTATTACTCTATTATTAACATACGTAGATGGAGCTACAAATATCTACTTCTGCAGGTCCTGCCTTTCAGGTCTGTTATTGTGGAACCTGTTTCATTAATCACGGTTTCTCAAACTTTGTTAAATGACCACTTACTCTTTTTGATGAAGAAAACCCCTAGACCACCTTATCTTCAAGTTCAGTGCACAGGCATCAAGAAAGTTAACCACGTAAGACAAGCAAAACCCCTCCTTGTACAGCTTCTGCCAGTGAATGTTCTAGGAACCACTTAGGTGGATGATGTTTTCACGCTTTGCAGATCACCAGGTTTATGTAATACACAGATTCGAATAACAGGGCTTGAAGTAACATAGCTGAACCTGATTTTGAAGTATTGGAAGACAGGGAAGGGCCATCCGATTCAACTCCAGAATAATATGCTGATTAGAAAGGAAGTAATGTAAAGAAAAGTAGGAATAAAAATTTCAAATGAGATAAAATTTTCACAATTATGTACAGTTTCTAAGCACTGAATATACTAGATTTGTAGCTTTTACTAGTTAGGTGCCATGTTAAAAGGGAGTTGGGAACTCAATATTTACATGTAATAGAAATACAAGCTTGCAGAAAGGGGGAAGACATGAAAAAAAATCTCAGTGTAAGGATGTTATGAAAAAGGATTTGCAAGACCGAAGTAAGACCAAATAAAAATTATATATGTCACACAATCCCTAGCCAGCTGTTCAGAACATGCATAAGGCAAAAAAAGCTTTGTAGGAATCCTTGGATCACTTATGCTATTTGACACAAACTTCCCAGGCAAGAAGTGTAAGCAGTTCCATGTAAATGGAGGAAAAGGCTATTTTGAAATGGTTTTGCTGAATATTCCAAACATGTAGAAAATAAAATATTTGCTGTTAGATACTTGTCTGTTTCTTGTGTAGGTGTGAGCAAAGTAAATTTAATACAGGACCTTTAATATGTATTGTCTTCATGTGTTTACAGGTTGAGGAATTATTGTCAAGTGCTGATTTTGGACCTCCAGAAGAAGAAGAAACATCTCAAAATGATTCTAGGTGGATTTTTTGAATCAGAATTGTACAAGTGTCTGTTTTCACCTCTGTTGGCCAACTTAAATTGGGTATTATTTGACATGACAGAAAGTATATTTTAATTAAATGCGTACTTTGTTATTATCTCAGAATTGAGCAAATGGTGTTACGAGGAAATAGAAAGTAGAAGAGAGACTTTTTGGACGACCTTGCTGAAAAGGCATCTCAGCTTTTAAAGAGATCAATTGGGCCCTTTTATTAACAGAAGAGGCTACAGGATAGCCTAGGACAAAACTAATACGTAATCATCCCAGAAGTTAAATGTGGAGGACTGCATTTTATTTTGTGGCTTAAGCTTTCGTTACCAAAGCTACACCCATTTATGAAAATTAAGGGAAAATATTTCTTATTATATGTGCTCTGGTATACTTTCATATTTTAGTGCGGAGACATTTTCATAGGCTATTTTGCCATTGGTTCTTGTACACAGGTACCTTGTGGCAGACCACAGGTTTGCAAATATGGAAAGGGAAAGTCTATTTTTTATATATAAGTGGGCCTCTGTTAAGCAGTGGAAAATGACTGAATTGTCAAATGTAACAGCATAGTGTATACGCTTTCAGAGGCAACTAACCCATCAGGTGATATCAGAACACATTCTTAGAAATAAGCTGTGTTTGATGTCTATACTCTGAGTGCCATAGTCATCAGACTTGTTACATGCAGACCCAATACTTGTACTTTACTTTTATGAGAGAAATTTTTTTTAGAATTTCTAAGAATTCAAGACTCAATGTGTTTGTGATAATTAGATTTTTAAAAATTCTTTGCAGCAGTGATATTTGTTTCTTGCTGGTAATTTTCTCATGAGGATAAAAGCTCTACATTTACTTGGCCACTTTTTTTCTGGTATAAGTTTGGTTTGTTATAAAGGAGTTATAAGTTTACTGACAATCTCCCTAACTTAACAAAAAGTAAGTTAATTTAGCCTTCTTCTATGAGGGATTTTTTGGTATTGAGGGATAGGGCTGAACAATCTATTGGAATAATGATTCTGTGGACTGGATGCTCTCAAAGCCAACAGCCTTGCACTTGTGTGCTGCAGTCTGTTGGTGGAAATTACTTTTGTGCCTTAATGTCTCACAGGACGGTTCATCAGGTGCAAATAAGAAATAGCTTCTTGGGGGAAATCATTGTTGTGACAGACTTTCCCACAGGGCACCTAATATCTTCCTCTGTTTGTGTGTTTGTGTCTTGTGGAAATACTTAAGTCCAGCTTAAGGTGTCATATGCTGTCGTTAATACGTTTGTCTGACATGTTTTGGGCACAGGCTGCTGCTTCTCACTTCTTGGAAGACCTGGGAGAACTCTTAACTTCCCTGGGGCTCCCAGGTCCAGTGCTCACTCTGTTACCTATGCACACCTTTTCCCAGAAATAAGCAGTTTTGTCTGGAATGTAGTTGCTTTATTGGCTTCCTCCATTAAATCTGTTGACACGCTGACAGGCTTATACACAGCCTGTCCTTGGACTGATGGTATGGTTGTAGGTAGGTGGTATGGTAGGGAGCGCAATGTTGAACACAGTGCATTAAGAAAGTTAAACTGAAAACTCCGGTTTATTTCTGTGATACACAAATTGTCACAATTAGCATTGCCCCTTAAAATATACACGGGGGAAAAAACCTACATTTGTTTTCCTTTCCACAGTAAGCTGTTCTCTTCAGCAACTCAATCTTCAGATTCACCCATGCGGTCTAACCTTTTTGGTATTGATCATGAACTGCTGACTAAGCAGATAATGGACTACAAAAGACTGAAAGTGTCAAGAGATATAGAAAGCACTGCCTGGACAGAAGAGCAGGAGCAGCAGCTTTCTAAGATTAAAAAGAAAATGAAAAAGAAAAAAACAAGGAATCCTCCTGATGATGACATTACGCCACAGAAATACTTATTGGACAGATATGAAGCCGATTACTGGAATGATAATACTGACTTGGTCTTGGACTATGAGCTGGAGGATGAATTACAGGAAGAGGTAAATGAATTGGAGGCAGATGATGGCAGAACTCGAAGTTAGACTACTGATAAACTGAAATGAAGTGAAAAAGCCATTCCTTGCAAAATGGAGGCTGCCAATAGCAAAAAAGACTGCTATAGATACTGAAAGATGAGTTTGGTACAGACTATTTACCACTTCCTCTTTCAGACTAATAGGTTTGCCACACGTGGGGAGGTTTGCTAGCACAAGGTATGTAAGAAAAACAAAAATGCTATTTGTGACATTCTGTTAAGCAGCTTTCAAGCTGCTGCAGTTGTAGGACTTTCAACCGGAGAACAGTTTTGTAATAACAAAACATACATAGTGCAGCACTGAGTTAAAAATTCTTGCAGTTTTGTTGATTTTCAAATAAAATCATGGTTTCTGTGTTAAAATAATTTTTTTTTTTTTGAGTGATCTGGATAAAAATAATCACAAAGTGATGGTATCTGTTATTCTAAGGTCAGGAAGGAAGAGGGAAGCAAAATAATGATAGTGGTGTTCAAGGAGCAGCCTTTAGCGCACAAAAACCATGATAGGGTATCCTCTAGAGGAGCCAGTCTAATGGGGGAACTCTTTCCACAAAAAGGTGAATAAAGTTACAACCTTGAAAGAAAATAAATTTATTTATTTTAATATTCAGAAATTTACAGTTGTGCAAGGGGAACTGCAACCAAAAAAGAACAGAGAAGTGCTCATCTGTTTAGTAGAACTGGGCAAAGCATTGATCATGACTAAAAAAACGTGTTAAAAACTCAAAGGCAGAGAAAAAGCAGCAGGGATGTGTGACCCAGCACAGGCACGATGAAGGAACAACCACAAAACCATGAATGAAATGCAGAGTAAATTTGTTTTCGTTACCTTGCCAACTGGGGGATGCCCTAAGCAGCATCTGGGCAGAAACACACAAGTGGGAACGTAGGCACCGTTGAGCTCTGTCCATGCTAGAGGATCACTGACCCTGCCGTTTTCTCCTGTTTATCAAGGATTCATGCAGGCATAGTTTACCATTGTGCTTTGATCTTTCCCGCAGCAGGGGAGGAATCTCAAGCATGTTCAACAGGGTGTCTCTGAATCTTACCACAGGCCTGTGTTAGCTAAACACAGATGTTTTACTTGTGCAACACACACGGCCAAACAACAATTAGTATGATCTATGTGTTTTTTTCGACACCCCAGCTGCAAGTCACTTGAGCACATTTACAATCCCTTTTGCCAGTCTTCTGTTATTTTCCCACAGGGGAAGAATGCCCTAGTAACGGTTTGAGATTTGGAAATGGATGGAGAGTCATATAAAAAGTGAGAATAAAGCTTCCTGGTTCAAAGCAAGTAAAAAACAATAGCATGAGTGCATAAAGTCAGAAGGGGTGGAGCTTCAAAATAAGTCATAACTAACAAGGTAACAAAAAGGAATTCTACCAGAAATAAAGAATATTTAATTCCATTAGTTAATGGGGAAATAAAGAAAGAAAATGTAGGGAAGGTTGCACTGCAGTCTGTTGCTCTAATTTTTCAAAAAGATTAAAAAGACAGGGAGTATAAGCTCCAGAATATAGAAAATAGTCTAAAGGATTTTTAGGTTGAAGAGAGGAGTTCATGTCAGCAAAGAACACTGAAATTCACTGTAGGTTATTTAATAATCCCCATGACGCATATTCTGAAGATTGATTGCCTGTAAGAATACAGAGAGGATATGAGCTATGAATGTCCATGGGATTTTCCTGTGAGCCGTTTAGAGCTTGCATTGAATAAGGCTCAGGATCTTACAAATGCGTGCATCACTTTTCTTAGGATACGTGTTGAAGCTGTAGCTCGCATTAGTACTTGCTTAACCTGAAGTAGGTGAATAATCCCACAAATTTCAGTGTGCCTTGTTCAGGCTTTCCAGGAGTTCTTCCTAAATTCCACGGGACAGACGCACTTTGAAATAGCTGCTTTAATTTGTTTTCCAGTGAGTGAAGGTATTTATCATATCAGAAACTGTTCATCTGCAGTATCACTGTGAATCAAAGCTAGTCATGGATTTGTTGCAACTTGGCAACAAAGCTCTTAACTTTCTGAATGAACAACCAGAACCTGTTAGTTGGTACTTGATAAATGAATCCACAGAATACTAATTTCTCCATCTTTAGTTTCTGATGTATAAAATGTGGGACTGTCCTGACTCTACCTAAAGGTTAAAAAAAAAGGAAAAAAAAACCCTAACACCCAAACAACCTACATATTAGGCTTTTGAAACAATGAGAACAAAGTTGATTACCTCTGCTTCTTGTTTAGCTTGTACATCTATAAACTAGGTTTGCAGTTCATAGATTAGATTTCATCTAAAACCAACCAAAACCATTCTCGCTGTCAGCCCTAATGCTTCTACTCCCTTGTTAAGCAAGTGAGGGCAGTTGATCTCTCCTGCTTGCCACAGATGACCTAGCACTTAGTCAGAGTGTCCAGGGATGGAACAGCCATTCTGAACCTGGTGATGAGGAAAACAAAGCAAAAGCAACCAGATTTAGAAGAGATGGAAATCTTAAAAATGACCAGGCGGGACAAGACTGGAAGGAAGATGCGGCTCAGGGGGTATCTGGAGGAATGGCACCAGAGCAGATGGGTGGGAGTAGCTGTGTCCCTGTCCCATCCTTCATCACTCTTCTGCCTCAGCCGGCTTCCCAGGGAATCACGGGGGGAAGTTTCTCTGCTACGCTACCAGTGTAATGGTAACCTCAAGACTTTTTATAGCTGTAAAAGACAATAAATGAACGCTACACTCTATCTGAGCAATATGAACTACCATCACTTCCAGAATCCCTTGATTTAGTTTTTATGTATTATATATATAACCACAGATGGGAAAGGAACTAATGGGGCTTTCAGACTTGGTCCCCTACTTTTAATGGCAGCCAATTGCTGCAGTCCTGTTAATCCTGGTTAGGAATATGCAGCTGGCAGTAATTGTTATTTAACATTGGCAGAATCAGACATGCAGCTGTATTTAAGTGATTGGTGCCCCTGTGAGCATGTGCTACACCACTTGTGTTTGAATCAATGCAATTAGTCAGTGACAGTTTTAAAAACACAAGAGCTTTCATTGCTTCCTGTGACTGACAATCCAAACCTTCCCAAACACTCTGGGACACTGCAAGTGTATTGTTCAGATCTAAGTTTCAGACTGAAAGTAAAGAAAACCTTTAGTTATCCCTCCAATCTGGTTATTTTCCTGAAGACATGGTCCTATAAGGTGCTAATTTTGAAGCGAAAATGAGGGCACATAGTTCCTCTGCTTCTTTTTAGCCAATCAGTTTGTTTTCTTTGACCCCTCTAACACCTTGCCCTTAAAGTGTTTATGCGTTTTGTGTCTTTCCAAAACAGAAGCGTTTCTCCAGCAGAGTTGCTGAGAAACGCTGCAGTGCTGCAGAGGGGCCGACAGCGAGAAGTTTACTAAACCTCTCCAAAACATGTAACTCCAGGAGCGTGACAGTCTCCTTTCTCACGTGAGTCAGAAAAGCCACAAAAATGGCATCATACCAGGGAAATTAGAAAAACAAGATGCGCATCTCACCAAAATCTTACTTTCTGTCCAATATATTACTTATTTGTTATGAAAGCCAATCTACCCTTAAGCCTTGTTTGCATATGTAAAGCCAAGAAATGTAGAATAAAAGCTCAGCAAAGAGAAATAAATTAGTATACTGCCCAATGCTTGGCCATTTTGTCCTGTATCTAGCTCTGCAAGGGGGTAAGTGAAGACGAAATGTTTAGTTTTAAAGATTTCAAAGCTCTATAGAATGTGCCCTATCAAACCAGAAGAAAATCTTCATCAACTAGGAATAATGAGTTGCATGCATGTTTTTCTTGCATTCAATCACTGCACATTGCTGCACTGCACTCATTTGTACTTTAAAATCTGCTATGGTGAAAAGACCAGTCATTCTCATAAACACCTAGCCAACAAAGCATCACACTTCAAACTGTAAGAATAAAAATGCAGAAATCTTTGTCTAGTTTTCTGACTTTTTTTGGTAGTATGTTCTTCAGGTCCATCTTACCTGGTGGGCTGTGCTCAAACTTCTGGAAAACAAATTCTAAAGGAGAACACTTGTAGTTAATTTCAGTTAATTACTCTCTGGCTCCAAGGAATAGGTAAGGAAAGCAAGAGAGAGAAAACAAAGCCATGGGAATGGGTGTAAAATGGCAGATGCGTTGAGATCTGCGGTGTCTTGTAAAGGAGACAAGTTCTGCAGCTGGGATCCATGGGCTGTTGCAGTTTTCAGCAAGTTACCAGGGACAACCTGGCATAATTTCAAGTGATGATTATTTTATTCTGCAGGTTCAAGCAATATTTGTAGCTTTTTGTCGAACCCTCTGCAGTTGCAAGATCTATAAATTTTTTGTTATTGGTGGTGTGTTAGTGGCTTTTCAAATAAAGTAAGATTGCATATATGTCTGTTCCTGGCTCCCACACTAAAGCCAGAAGTCAGTATTTACTCTCTTTAACATGAGGGTTTCAAGGGTGCTAGGTGCTTGCTTTGGTGCTAGACTGAGAAGTCTGTGAGCGTCTCTGCTGGTGTGTGTCTCGGGAGAGGCGGGCTTCTCTATTTCTGCTGTTTACTTCTTCAGTGGAAAACTGATTCAGGATTTTGCAGCAGTCCACAGCTGTGGTTCACAAGACCTTACTAACTTTATTGACATCACTAACTCGTAACTGAAAATCATCACCTGATTCTGAGGAGAGGTTTCAAACAAACAGTGAGGAAGGAGGAGCTGCTACTGATGGACTCCAGGCAGCTTATTACATCTTTGGCTGCAATCAGACCAAAAAGATTGGTCTAGGAACACAGGTGGCTCCTGGGAACACAGGGCAGCTCCTGACAAAGGAAAACCTGGCACAAGGGAGCTTGGGTTCTTCTCCTGTTGGCCTAATGACAAGCTGCAATGGCAACCAAAAAATCACAGAATAGTCGGGGTGGGAAGAGACCTCCATGGACTGTCTAATCCAGTCCTCCTGCTCAAAGCAAGTTCAGCTACAGCAGGTTGCCCAGGGCTGTGTCCCGTTGGGCTTCGAATATCTCCAAAGAAGACGACTCCAAAACCTCTCTCAGCAACTTGTTCCAGTGTTCAACCACCCCCACAGCAGAAAAGTGTTTTCTTTTGTTCTGACAAAATTTCCTGTGTTTCAGTTTCTGCCTGTTGCTTTTTTTGTCCCTTGGCAGCACTGAGAAGAGCCAGGCTCTGTCTTCTCTGCACCTCCTACCAGGTGTTTATAAACATTGCTAAAGTCCCCCTGAGACCTCGCTCCTCAAAGCTGAACAATCCTAGCTCTCTCAGTCTCCCCTTGTATGAGAGACGCTCCGTGCCCTATACTGTGAACAATTAATAACACTGAAATAAACTATCATCTTAATATTAAGCCTATGTTTAAGGAGCCAAGACTTACTAAATACACGTGCATTTTCTAGAGCATGGTGTTCCCAAAGAGGAAGTAGACAATTCAAAACAAAAATGCTACAATGCAGAAGCACCTAACCCAGCCCTTGACCAAGTCCTGAACTCCAGGGAACACCTGGACAGATAACAAAAATCCCCATCCACTAAAAACTTATGGCTAGAAAATACCTGGAACTAAAGCAATAAAATACCTATCCAGCATAAATCCCATGGTATGGAAAGAAAATTGTATCTCTCATTTGACAGGCCAATGGAAAGAAAGGATCAGCTGTGCTAGAGAAATCTTGTGTCTTCTTAAATTCTGAATTGAGCACCAAAGGGAGTGCCTGACTATTTTGTCCTAGCCTGAGGCTTTTAAACAGACACATAACAATGAGAAGAGTATACTGAAGATGAGGCAGAGCGAGTGCTGCTCACACAGTAAATCTGCCTTGCCTGAGTGCTTGGCTGGAGACCATGTCATTTTTCCTGAGCAACAATGAAGCCAGGCTTTAATGATTATCCCCAAAACACAAAGGTGGGGGTTGTCAGTTAAAGGACTCCGAATAGCTGCATTGATGGCCAATTTTTCTGGGGAGGAAGCTGAACTCTCTCAAAATAAACTCTGTGTTTCTTCATCTAACTTTTCACAGTTCATATATAATGAAAGAGCCACGAAAATGCTTACTTCACATATTTTCTTTCCCTAGGCAGCACAGCAGATTTGGAGAGCTGACATGCAGACTGGTATGTCCATTGCGACTGGTACGTCCAGTGCAACTTTTGCTTGGTAGATTCCACATGGTTATTATAGCCTATGGAGTGTGTGCCTCCTGAAAGAAACATCAAATAATTAAATGAATATATAAAAGCAAAATATACACTCAGATACCATCTCCTCATTAAGAGACATGAGAGCCAAATCATTCGTCACTGCTGCCGATTCCTGTCTTGTGGTCTCTGCCACCACACAGGACCTCAAACACAGTGAAAGAAACTTGGTAAGAACCCAGGATGTGAAAGTGGGCGGTGGAGCTCAGAGCAGACACAGAAATACGGATGTGCCGGGCTGCAAGGTGCTGCACCAAGCACCTGCGTGCCACCACACATATGGGCAAACCCTGAACAGGAGATCCACCTCGGCTTTCTTACCTTTGCCGTCCTGGTCCCCTTCTGGCAGCAGTCACTGCAGGTGTCGAGCAGGACCCAACAGCTTCCCAGCAAGTAGGTGCTGGGCCTAAAACATCTGAAACTGAGCGCAACACCGCCATATGCCCCTGTAGCATGTTATGAAGGCTTACAGCACAAATGGGAGCCCTTTTCATCTACCGTCAAAAAGCAATGAGGTTTGCCACAGAAGAGAGGAAACACTGCCCAGGACATGGTTTTGTTACAGATGATTCTGGGGGAGAAGCAAGAAAGTACCGTGTCTTGCAGAACACGCACAAGAGTGCTCTCCAGGCTGGGTGCCATTACTGTACTTAGTTTCCCCCCTGCCTGAAAACTACAACACTACTGAAGCTCCCCTTTCCGAGGTGGGAATTTGGTCCGGTGCCCAGCTTGCGGGAGACCCCCCCACCTCTGCTGGGGGAAGGGAGGCAAGGGGGGCAGGCTGTGGGGCTGCTGCAGAGCTACTGCATCCTGCTAACACAGGCCTTTTTGCAAAACTGAAATCTAAATTTGGCAGTTTAGTCAGTTCAAAGAGTCTTTGCTGAAGAACATGATTCCAGCAGCTGATAAGCAGCAAAATTGTGCATATTTGGTCAGTGGAAAGTCAGTTCAAGTATTTTTCTTCTTGTCACCACTGAAACATATTGCAAGAAAAGGGGGAAATGTCTTTCAGTCTTTCCTGTCCCAAACTCTCCTCTGTTTGGAAAGTTTCCACTGGAAATTACACTTAAAAAAAAGAATTTGTATTTTTGGCATTTTGTAACAAAGAAGGGCAGAAAAACCCGTGAGGGACCAGGCTGGGAGAAGCTCTATGCACTCACTAGTGTTGGAAGGCTAACAGAAGACAGCCAGGTGCTCTCTGTGCGTCACTCTGATTTGGATGCCTGAACTTTAACTTCCTCATTGGTACCTCTGACTGCTTTGTTTAAGAGCTTGACATTTTGTGCATTTCTATTTCTGTCACAGCAGCAGCAGTCTGTGGGAGTCAACACTTCTGTCAGAATAGGAATGAATGCCTATCACTTGGTCAGTCCCAGATGCTCAGGCTGCTATTTACCCTTTGGTGTATGACTCCTGATAGTTGTTTCCCTCTTGTGTTAAGATCTGTGGGATGGAAATCCTTAAAAATCATTATTCTGAGTGCACCCCTTATTGAATTCTTACTTTTTATTTATGTTGATAGGCTGTTTGCTGGCAGATTCATAAGACAGTTGGCATGGTAAATAAACAATGCAATTTGCAAGCACAAATGGTCAAGCTTGCTTCTACTTTTCCCCGTGGGTTTTGCCTTTCAGTTTTATGAACTATGCAATCGCTTTGGCTTTTTGATCTTTCTATGGAAGTTTCCAGTAGGTTTAAAAGTGGGATGGGATGCTGCAATCCCAGTGAAGGGAGGCGAGATGAGCAGAGGCAGAACAGAACTGGTCTGTAAAACAACACTGTGTCTGGTGCTGTTGTGTTTATTTCTGATCTCCAGGTCCTAGCCCTTTTGATATCTGAATATGTGCCATCTCCTGGATGATTCTTAGCTGTAGCAAAGTTTTGTTTGATAGTTCCCAAATAACATTGTTTCACACTTATTTCACATTACTGTGTTTTGCCCCCCTTTTTGTTTTTGAGACTACATTCCCAGCTTACCTGATCTTTACAGATGACTGGCTTTGACAGTATTTATTTTTCTTTTCTCTCCTCAGACAGGTCAGCAATTTCAAGGGAAGCCAGATATTATGAAAGAGTTGATGATATATGGATGTACAGTGGAAGAGAAAAAGGAAAATGCACTTCAAACCAGTGCTTTCATTCAGCTGGATGCAGCCTGTTCAAAAAAATGACAAAGTTCTCTGAGTAACTGCAGCTCAAAGAGAGTTCACACTGAGTTATCTTGTCCAGGCTTATTGCTGTGGTATTAGATAACAAGTTCAAGATCTGTTTAATCTACAGTTGCTCTGTTTCAGACCCCTGGCACAGGCAGAGGCTTCCTTATTCCCCGAGGTTGTGCATAGTCCCCTCTGGCATCTGTGGGACCTGCTGCTGCCTCAAGAAATGGGTCAGTGAAGCAGTGTGGGATGTGCTTGACTTAGCTGTGACTGCTTTGCAGACTGGAGTTAGATATAGTAAACATGTAATGAAATTTTACAAGTATGATCTGGAAATGTATGAAAGGACTGGGGAGAGAGTGAGAAAAGGGCCATCTCTTTGTTAGATCAGTGTTTAATTTTTACATGGGCATGCACCTGTCAACTAACACATTAAATCAAACTACTAGAACTTTTTCAAGTGTTTCTAATTTCTCTATCTGTATTATACCAGTAGACAGTGTATATTTAGAGAACGTGGCACGAGACAAAATTTTTTAGGAGTGTCACCTTTAAACTCTCAGTCAGGACCTTTACAGCATCACAGCTTTTATTACATAGAACCACAGAATGATTTGGGTTGGAAGGGACCTTTAAAGATTACTTAGTCCAATCCCCCCTGCTAATGGTCAGGGACATCTTTCACTAGATCAGGTTGCCCGAAGACCTGTTCGACCTGGCCTTGAACACTTCCAATGATGGAACATCCACAACTTCTCTGGGCAACCTGTTCCAGTGTCTCCCACCCTTATAGTAAAGAATTTCTTCCTGATACCTAATCTAAATTTACTCTTTTTCCATTTAAAACCGTTACGCTTGGTCCTATCACAACATTTAAAGAACAGTGCAATCACCAGGCACAGTCAATGTGGGTTCAAAAAGGGAAAGTCATGTTTAACTAATTTGATATCCTTCTTTGAAAAGGTCACCTGCCTAGTGGATGAAGCAATGCTGGTGGATGTAGTTTTTATGGATTTTAGTAAGACTTTTGATACTGTCCCTCAGAGCATCCTTCTGGACAAGTTGTCCAACTGTGAGATGAACAGGTAGATGGTGCGCTGGCTGAAGAACTGGATGAATGGCAGGGCTCAAAGGGTTGCAATGAATAGGGCTGCATCTGGCTGGTGACTGGTTGCCAGCGGTGCTTCTCATGGCTCAATCTGAGGGTCAGTTCTGTTCAATATTTTTACCAATGATCTGGATTTATAATAATGCCCTGGCAACCAAGACGGCAAACCACATCCCGGGGTGCATCACACAGAGGATGGCAAAACCCCACATCTCTGACCATAGCGAGGCTCAAAGATCAAGCCCTCAGTCTGAAGCAGGAAGTATTCTGAAACTAAATGGTTGCAAACCTTTCTGAGGTGCGCAATACCTGTTCATTTCCCTGTGGATTTTTTCCCCCCCTTGTACTCATTTTTAGAAATGCCTGAGCTGTTTCCCTTGGAAAAACATGCTAAAACAAAAGAGCCAGAAAACAACAGTACTCCATCAGAGTGAAGGTCCATCTGGCTCAATACTCTGTCTCCAAAGTGTCCAACCATAAATGCCTAAAGGAGGGCATCTGAGCAGTGCAGGTCTACTTCTGACAGGGTCCTGGGGTGCTCATAGGCCTCAATGGCTGGGACCGGCCTCCCCTGGGCCCCCACCCCCACTGTCTCCTTCCTGCCAAGGGCTCAGGGGACGTGGTGTCTCAGCTCAGCCTGGGACCTTCAGTCCCTGCCAGAGCAATGTTGTAGGTCTGCCTGTCTCTGACCCTCTCTCCTGAGTGGGCCTGGGACCTGCACTGCGGAAAGCTGCTCTCCTGGATGGACCCCTCAGGCCTAGGTCATAGCTTGTCGTGCAGAACTATATGCATAACATAGCGTAACTATTTGATTCCTATTCTATTCAGCTCCAAAAACACTTTCAAGGACACAAATCAGAAAGGTTACAAGTGGAAATTAGATTTTATTGTTATATTATATTTTATTTTATGTCATTTTATGCTATTGTATGTTATTTTATGTTATTTTTCTGAATCTGTTTCAGCGCCAATGCCCACAAGCACTGACACAACGTGCATGTGTATCCAGGAGCAGGCTGATGCATTCTTCAGTTTAGCTT
>VYZM01001155.1:120631-142064 GCA_013398915.1 Dromas ardeola | reverse complement strand
AAAACATCCCTTGCAGCCTGGC
Organism: Dromas ardeola; assembly: GCA_013398915.1. Lineage (NCBI taxonomy): Eukaryota > Metazoa > Chordata > Aves > Charadriiformes > Dromadidae > Dromas > Dromas ardeola. Next base: position 142,042 of record VYZM01001155.1, on the reverse strand, counting down.
AAAAGCAAGCCACAGCGCTACAGAAAGTAGCAGCAGGAATACAGGCCAAGCAGTCCCTGTTTCCTGAAGAGTGAGAACTTGAAGAATGAGGATCAGGACCAGCTATACACAAAAGAAGAGGAGGTGTGTGGTACCGTGGGGTATTTTCCAAAGTATGACACGTATCGATGACAAGCATCCTTTTTGCCTTCCAAAACTTGCTCCGCTGTGCTTCTTGGCCAGTGATGTATGAAAAGCACCCTCATGCCTGCCCTGCGCTTGTATTGCACACAGGGAGAGATTAAAAGTGGCAGCTCCTGATGGTGCAGCAAGCCTGGCGCCCTTCCAAGCACAGGCTGTTTTGTACAAGCAAGAACTCCTGGGGAAACAGCCAAGGGAAGAAGAAAGCTCGGTCCTGCTACAAATTTGCTATGGGAAAGAGAGCCTGAGAGGCAAAGTACAAGTAGTGCCTTGGAGGTGCAAGAGCTGCAGCAGGCAAGAACCCCGCTAAAATGGCCCAGAGGAGCCCTGACAAGGGGCTGTGCTCAGTGCTACAGAGGACAAGAAGCAACTCCCAAGGGCCACTCTGGGGGCCCGCCCTGGGAGTCTAGAAAGCTCCCCCCCCGGGATGGGGGGCACGAGGGCCACCTTTGTGGAGCAGGAACAGCAGGCTCCTAGCCAAAATGGCCCAAAGGAGCCCTGGCAAGAGGCTGTGCTCAATGCTGCAGAGGAAGACAAAAAACCCCCAGGGACACTTGCTAGCCCACCATGGAGAAAAAAAGCCTTCCTCCCCCCGGTTGAGGCCATCTTTGTGGTGCGGGAGCAGCAGGCAGTAACCTAGCCAAAGCGGAGCAGAGAAGCCCTAACAAGTGGTCATGCTCAGTGATGCAGAGGAAGGCAAAAAACCTCTGGGGACCAATGCCCCAGGGAAAAATTCCTTCCTGACCCCAGAGCTGGCAATCAGGTATTGCCTGGGCATGTGAGCAAGACCTGCCTCCTCATTCTACAGGCTGTTCATGCCTCCCAGGAGATGCCCAAGCCCTATTCTCCCTCAACCTGGAGCCATCTCAGGAGCTTCTGAGAGTGGCCACATGCCCCCAGCCTGATTGATTGTGGGGGCAAGAATCCTTCCTGTGCCTGGCAGGAGACCAGTCGGTGCTCCAAAGCACCAGGACCCCTGGCAACATCTGTGCATCCTATCTCTTACAGTTGCTGCCACTGACTCCACAGAGGATGAGGATGGCGAGCTCTGCAGTGCTCTTCCAGAAGACATTCCCTTGGTCTTGCCCACTGCTCTCCAACTGAAAAGGTCTAATAGCCTCGGGCACCTCCAGCTGTTGCTGGTTCTTCTCATCTCCAGCAGCCTCATCCAGCCTCTGGTCTTCCTCCCTCAAGTCTCCCCAAGTAATTCCACCAGCTCCTCAAAGACTTGTGCTCAGACGTCTTCAGGCTGCCCCCGGGCCAGCTATGGCAGCGGGAAACAGGAGGATGTCCCCTTTATCCTGTCCCGGGGCATTGTGACTGCTGCATTGCTGGGTGGTGGCACTGTGCCATGGGGGTGACCGGGCCCCCCATGTGCAGCCCTGCCCGCCGCCCCTCTGCCCAGCATCCTTCAGAGGAAGGCCTTTGGGGTGCTGCCCCCAAGGCAGTCCCTGTGCCCAGAAGGCCCAGGGGGCTGTCCCTGCCCTTGGTGGCCATGCACTGGGCACAGCTGCTGGGTGTCCCTGGTGCATCCTCTGCCACTCAGCTCCCAGGGACAAACCTCATGCTGTTGCTCTTCTCTCAGGCCATGGCAGAAACCAAGCCTGCAGCTCAGACATCACCCCTACTAGCCGTACTCTCTCTGCGCCAGAGCTAGCATCCATGAGGTCATGCAGTGAGAAGGAACAGGGACTTGATCTGGCTGGGCACAAACCCTTTTCCAGGGGTGCAAGCGGTGTGATTTCAGCAGCCCCAGCCTGGAGGAAAGCCAAAGTGTAACCGGAGCTGTAGGCTGGGACAGACTGTGGCAAGAGACTGCCATGGAAATAACACAGGCTTTGAAAAACAAGGGAGTGGAGGTTATGCTGGTGTGGTAGAAAGGTTGGTCATTTTCAGACCTCGCACATTTGGATCTGTGCCCAAATCACAGCCAGAAAAACAGACACTTTTACAAACTAAAAATAGCCCATCGCTGCTATTGCCCTCACATCCCTTTTTCCCACTGAACCTGAGCTGCGCAGTTGGCTGTGTTTATACAGCATGCAAAATGCACTTCAGCCACAGGGTAAAACTTTCAGAGCTCATCGGTGACTTTAATCTTTCTGAGAGTTATTTGCTTTCCTCCATTTGTGAGAAGATGTTCAGATCTTATCTAAAAGCCTGGCAAATCTCTTTTTCCTTTAGGATCTGGTATTTTGAGTCCTGAAAGAGGAAGGAAGGTGCCAAAATTGGTATACACATTCAGACTATGTAAATAAGGGCATTTCTACCACAAACATTTGGTTGTGGTGATGACACAGGTGAAAGCAAGGGGTTTGGTTCCCTCTGCGTGAACTTTGCAGAGGCGTAGAGAACATGCATGATTTTGTCACTATTCCTTAGCAATGCACCAAGGGACATTTGCTACTACACTGTTGATGGTGAGGTCTTCCTCTTGGAAAAAAGTACTGAACTGGTTTGTATTCTCAGACATCTTTTTCCTTGCACTTCAGTAGCTCTTTTCCTTCTTTGTCCTTAAACCCTGCTACCTTTCTGGAAAGTGATGGCAGCCCTCTCAGCCTTTCCCTTGTTCTTACTTAGTAGGTCCTTCTTCTGTAGGCCCTCCATGCTCCTAATCAACTGCTTAGTCTTTGTCTGCCTTCACCCCTGTCCTGGTTTGAGGTAAAACAGAATGAACTTTCTGTTCAGTAATTTTACTTCTTAGCTAACTTCTTAGCTCTTCTAACTCTTTGAAATTAACAGCATATTGTGCAGAAAACTGTTCGCTCTCAAAGTGATAAAACCTGATTATGCCAAGGAATGGTATGCAGAGAGGCTCCTGCTTATACTTACTGCTGTAACAACCAAGGTCAGCTCACTTTGTTATTTATCCCGTTAGAGGGTGAGAAGTGGAAAAGCGTAGAGGGTTCGCACCTGTGGGGAGCAGCAGACAGGACAGGTGACCCAAAACTGACCAACAGAGTATTCCATCCCATCTGCATCACGCTCAGTATGAAAGCTGAGGGATCAAAGGGGTCAGCCCTCTTTCTTCAATGGCTGGCATCCAAGGAGGACTCTGTCTGTTCATCTGCCTTTGATCCCGATCCATGTGTTCCTGACTCCAGATTTGGAATCCAGTTCCCACCTGTCGCTGTGTCTAGTCTGGGACTTCCCCAGTGCCTGCCAGTGATGTCATCCTGGGAGCTTGGTACGGTTTTGTATATATCGTATACATTTCATTATTTTCTTTTATTTTATTATTAATATTTCATTAAAGTAGTTTAGTTCCTTCTAAACTTGTAAATCTCTTTATCCCTCCTCCTCCTCTCCTTGGAGCGAGAGGTGGGGGAGAGCATCTGTCGTCTTGTTCATTGGGCAGTTCGGCCGAAACTGCGACATCCCCAGAGAGAATTTCTCTTTCTTGAACCTGAGGGATGAAAAATGTCCATAGTGCTACAGGTGAGTTCTCACGAGGGCTTTGCACATTGCTTGCCTTTCCTACGGAAATATCTTGCCTGACGCACAAGAAGGCATTTGCCTGTATCATATTGGTGGCTCATAGTCACCCTGTGACCTACTCATGCCTCCAGGAACATTTGCCTACTCCAATGTTTCCTGACTGGTGCGGAAACCCATGGCGCTCCACCTGATGTTGTGTTACCTGTTTCTACAGTGCAATTCTTCACATGTGGTTTCTTGATGTAGGGGCTAAGTTTTCGTTCAGAGTTTCAGCTGGTATGGAGTATGGGGGCCGTAGAAACAGACGATAAGATACAGCTTTTTCTTGTTCATGGGTGCCACGAAATCCAGAATATGATATAGNCAAGAAGGCATTTGCCTGTATCATATTGGTGGCTCATAGTCACCCTGTGACCTACTCATGCCTCCAGGAACATTTGCCTACTCCAATGTTTCCTGACTGGTGCGGAAACCCATGGCGCTCCACCTGATGTTGTGTTACCTGTTTCTACAGTGCAATTCTTGACATGTGGTTTCTTGATGTAGGGGCTAAGTTTTCGTTCAGAGTTTCAGCTGGTATGGAGTATGGGGGCCGTAGAAACAGACGATAAGATACAGCTTTTTCTTGTTCATGGGTGCCACGAAATCCAGAATATGATATAGACAAGGAAACCTACATTTCTTGAATAACGGATTTCTGCAATCTAAATTCAAAAGACCTGACCATGAACTGATTTGATTAAATCAACGCCTGAATGGTAGAGCCTGAGAGATATGTTAAGGAAGCTTTCACCCATCAGTAGCCTGCTGGAGTCCACCTCCACGCAGTCGTGACCAGCAGATCCATCCCTCCACCAGCCGGCTGGGCAACTGACGCACCGTGTGGGTGGGCTTTGAGCATGAAGCTGGTGGTGTCACTCTAGTCACTTTAGAAATGGATATCTCCTCCTAAGAAAGAAAATAACCACAGCTGGCAGTAACTGTGTTTCCATTTTGGAAGTTTCCTTGGAGAAAGTGCCAGACACTGAAAAAGCTCCAAGAGATGAAACACTGGTGGGTCAATGTGATGCAGTTAGTGGCACTGCTGTCTGTGGGGATAAGCTTTACTCTCCAGGAGTGTGAAGACAGGTCATTGAGTTTTTAAATTAATTCTGCAGGTCTTTAGTGAAGAGGAAGGTTGTTGCTGATCACACTGATGTGGGTAAGGAGTTGGCTGGCCAGGTGGCCATCTGACACTGAAAGGTAACCGCTTCACTTTAAGAGTCCCAGTGAGACTGGAAGATAGTTGCAAAGGGCTGAGGATTTTACTTTCTATATGCCCACCTGAAACCACCTGAAAGACTGTTGGTGTGATGAAATTGCTGATGATGTTATTCAGATACAAAGGAACTTCACTGTTTGTTTTTTATAAATTGATAAAAGAAACTATGAAAAACACTCTTCTAGCATGTACTTGGTAATTAGTTTGCAAAACTGGTGCAATTAGTGCAGAAATCTGTCAATGTATGTCTCTTCAGTTAAAGAATCTCAACATTTTGATGCCAGCTGAGTGTGAAGAGACAGCAGTCCTTGCATGTGCCCAGACACGGATCAAGTGGATCTGCGGGCAGAGCGAGGCTAGAGATGATTTCTCTTGCCAGGAGTGTCTCCTGTCCAGACAGCTTTTAGGAAGAAGACAGTCTTTAAGGAGCAAGGATTTCAAATGACATGGAGTTTGTACGCTAAAACATATGTTTTGAGTTATGCTTTAGGTTACGAACTGGTAGCCAGTGCTTTTTCAGACCATGCCTTCCTCTTTGCAAAGGGCCCCATGAGGCAAATGCATGCTGAAGTAGCACATCCTGAAATAAGTCGCTATAGCTGTACTAATTGCATTCATGTACTGTGGGGGACACAGTACAGGAATGCAATACTGTAAATTGGACACCACGATTTCAAAAGGCTGTGAAGGTCCTTGAATGCATCCAGAGGAGGGCAACAAAGCTGATGAGGGGGCTGGAAGGCATGTCCTCTGTGGAGTGGCTGAAGACACTGGGTTTCTCTAGTTTGGAGAGAAAGAGGCTGAGGGGCAACCTCACTGCTCTCTCCAGCTTCCTGGGGAGAGGAAGGGGAGAGGGAGGTGCTGATCTCTTCTCCCTTGCATCCAGTACTAGGACACATGGGAAGGGCTTAAGGACTACTGATCTCCATTTGGACATTGAGCCATTGACTGCAACTTTTTTGGATGCCACCATCCAACCACTTCCTTATCCATCAAATAGTCCATTCATTGAATCCATATGTCTCTAATTTAGAGTCAAGGATATTGTGTGAGGCCATGTCAAAGGCCTTACAGAAGTCAAGGTAGATGGCATCAGTTGCTCTTCCCTTGTCCACTGATGCAGTCACTCCATTGCAGAAGGCTACCAGATTAGACAGGCAAGCCATCAGATTAGTCAGGCAGCTGTGATGTAGTCATATACTTATTAAAATACAGTCAGTATACTGTACTACAGCTGACTAAGTGTCCTAATTGCTGAAAAATTAGAATATATATTATGCAGAACATGCAGAAATTGAAGACCTAACATTCAGGCGGCCAATGTCTGTGTTATGGTCTTTGACTGTTCATCCTGAGTTACAAGACAGCAAAGTTCCTTTAGTTGGAGAATCCAGAGTACATTAATGGAAACAAAGACTTTAATTCATGAGTTTACCTTATGGAGAAGCATACTGATGCAACAACTTTGTCTTCAAAACAGAGTCTTCCATGAAAAAAAATTCAACACTGCTCCTAATATTAATATTCTGAGTATGGGTGGCTGGTTAGCTGAAAGTGAGAATTGCGGTAATCTGCGGGATTAGCATGTTAAGTGTTTTAGTCTTAAAAGTAACTGCTTTTATTGCTATATCTGTCTATTGTTATCTCTTTTTACTGGAAGTGTCAGTTCTGTCTGATGAGCTACAGATAAAACTGCTAATGCCCTCCAATAGTCCAATAGTTTTAAAGCACAGCAATAAACGTGTAACTGAACTAGCATGCTTGGGTGACTTGGAAGATTATGAATACAAGTAACTTAAATTCAGGAGAACCCATGGATGTGCCCTCTCCACTCCTAACTCATTTTGGCTATTTTATCTTATTTTATCTTATCTTATTTTATTTTATTTTATTTTATCTTATCATTTTATTTTTTATGTAGGTGATGATCCAGTAAAGTGATTCCACCACTTGTTTCTTCTCAGGAACACTAATGACAACTAGGTTTGTATCAGTTCTGTTTAGAAAGGCTCTACACAGTTTTGCTCAGATTATTTCTGTTCTCAAATGGCTATCCCTACAGACCTTCTCAAATCTCTCGTACACAGATAAAAACACAAATGACTTTAAATGCCATAAAGCCTTGCCCTGGTTTGTGATTAACCACTTATGCAAGATATGGGGTGGAAAGAGTGATAGGCCTTCACAGAAAATGAATACACTAACTACATGAATTTTCCCCCCTTATCCTTAGCATATCCTTGAGGTCTGCCATTGCTTTGTTTGAGACTCTCTAGGTCGGTGGCTGACAACAGAAAAACCTTAGAAAAGTGCTTTGCAGCTTTTTAGTACACCTATGAGTGGTTGCTGACTGTGAGAAAATCCTGCAGTGTTGTGCTCTGTAGGTGTATCTAGAAAGCTCTGTTTGCAGAAGAGCAGACTGGAATTTCATAGCAACAGGATTAGAAAACTGATCCATCCCTTGCTTTTCTTTCTCTTATTCTACTGCTACTTGCATCCTACCCCTTTCAGCCTAACTATACCTGAAGTGGTTGAACTATGAACTGATCACAAAATTAACAATAAAATCAAAAGAAACCGGAGTCCTTGCTGTTTGAAGGGGAATAAAATAAAAAGAGTGAAATCACAGGTGATTATGGGACAGAAGGTGAGCAACAGGAATTCCATAATGAAAGGAATGGACAATCTTGTTTACGTGAGGCAGAATGAGACCCAAGATAATACTGGTTTTGCTTAATGGGGAGTGGGCAGAGGGGGAAACCTGCAACTGCAATCCTAGTGCTGTCCTGCTATAGGGTTAGTTTGGCCCATATTAAATAGACTCTTTAAAATATTAAACCTAACAGGTCTTAAGATGAGTGTGTATATGACTAAAATAATGAATGCCGTCATGAGATGTTGTTATTTGTATGTTGCTCTGCACATATCAGTGTATGTATACCTATCTTTAAAAAAAGGAAGTCAATTGCAAGATTGCATTTTAGAATCTAAATTGCAAAATAATTATTATTAATGTCATTTTAACCATGGAAATTTCTGTAAAATAAACAAAGTAACACTTGCTGTAAGTGTGAGCTGCCTCACAGAAGGGACAGGAGCTCTTCCACCAGAGTCAGTGGTGCACAGACTGTGGGAAGCAGTGACAGGTAGCCTGTCTTCCTGGGAAGTATTTCATTGGATGCAGACTACAGCAACACAAGGAGGCCACAAGAGCCTCACTGTCTGCTCTGTAGCTCATTGTGGTGTATTGTGTACTTGTGTCCTCTTGTGCTTATAAACCACCAGAGAAAGGGAAAAAAAACATGGAAGGTTCCTCCCTGAAATTCCTCCCCCTCCCCCCGCGCAATGGGGACACTTTTGAACTGATTTGGGAAACTAAATTGTCAATTAAACTCTTGTTTTCCATTTGTTGTTAGTGGTACTGTCCAAACTTCCTACAGGTGCAGGAGGACTAACCTTAGGTACACAGCAAGCTCTAATTCTTTCCCCACTTTCTATTTGGAAAACTTCATCTATGTTCAGTAACATTCAAATTGTGATAATTGTGTTATACTATTCCTGGGTAGTATCTGCTGTCTTTTTTCTTTTACAGTAAGAGGAAATTACCAACTAGGCAATTGTTTTCCACCCTCCCAAGGCTGATAGAAATGAACTAAAGTACTGCTCTCCTAACAGAAAACATCCCCCTGCCCCCATCACAATGGAGACTGCAACATGTAGAGTTATGAACATAAGAAAGATTTTGCCATGCATTAAGAAAAATGCATGGGAAAGTCTTTTGAACTCTGTTGGCCTTGTATACAAATACTCAGTGCTATACAGTATCAACAATTACCCTGGGCCACAGATAAGCATAGCCATCAAGTGATTATAAAATCACTTTATGTTCAAATCTTGGAAAAAAATTGTAGAGATTGAAAGATAAATCCTTGAAAATGACAGTTCCCAACAGCACCACTTCAGTTGTTGATTCTGTCTTTCTCAAGTGAATTTCTTGAGCTGTTCAAAGTGAGCACAAAGTTCAGACACATCCCTCCAAGGGACCTGGTGTTCTGTATCGTGTTCATTTTTAATTGCAATCAGATTATAAACAAGGACTGCTGACAATTAGGCCAACCATGGCTCTGCATGTTCAAGCCTTGGAAACCTCTAAGGATGGGGGTGCTACAAGCTTCTTGGGCCAGTTCCAGGGTTGGGATACCTTCATATTAAGAAAATGTTTCTTAAAAATCAATATGAACATCCTGACATGCAACTTGTGGCCATTGTGCTTCATTTTACCATCTGCCACTATTAAGAAGTGTTTGGTCCTGTCATCTTTGCAATTAACCTTGAAGTAGTTCTAAACCGCTATTAGATTGTCCCTCAGGATCCTCTTCAGCAGACTGAGCAAACCTAGCCTTCTTGCATCTTGGGCGTACCCTATGCAGCACCACAGATTTGATATCTAGCTTCTCTAAGCAGTTGCTATTTTGCTGTCCCTCACCTTTCCGAACTGTGTTGGTACGCACATAGGTCTGAGAGGAGACTTTGTTTGAGAAGAGTGAGGTTAAAAGATATTGAGTGCTTCAGCCTTTTCCATGTTGTCTACCAATAAGTTGTATGCACCATTCACCAATGGACCCATATTTCACCTTGACGTCCCTGCTGCTAATATAGTTGTAGAAATTTTTCTTGTTGAACTATTTATCCCTAAAAGGTTTTAGTTCCAGCTTGGCTTTAGCCTTCCTGATTTCATCCAGAATACCCTTGCACTTACACTTTTCCTTTTCTGCCTGCCATTGTTTCCCCTCTTGTGAGATCTCTTTTTGCTTTCAGTTCAATGGCAAAGCAGGGAGCCCTACCTACCCTGCTTCTCCACTACCCGGAATAAGCCAATGTCCACTCCTCCGGAGTCCAAGCCCCAGCTCTGCTGCTTACCTTCCTAGTCTTTCTCCAGATCCTCAATTTGATCACCCGGTGATCACAGCAACATAAACTGCTGTCTACAGCCACATTTGCCATCATTTCCTCCCTATTTGTGAGAAGCAGGTCAAGTAGCGCATTATCCGGTCAGCTTATCTAGCATTTGCATTCAGAAATTAGAGTCATGAGTGGAGCCTAGGAAACTCATGGACTGCTTGCACAGACCTGTTTTACTGTCGTAGAAGACATCTGAATGACTGAAATTCCACATGAGGGCAAGGGCTTGCAATTGAGAGGCTTTTCATAGTTCTCTATAGCTCATCCACTTCATCCTCTTAGTCAGCCAAGCTGTAACAAACTCCACCACACTGTTACTTGTCACTCTGATTTTGAGGCAGAGACTCTCAGCCAGCAGGTCTCCAACGTCACACTGTATCTCTGCACAAAGTGCCCTGCTATTCACAGACATACATATATATATATGTATATATTTACGTATGTGTTGAGTGTACGCACTTTGGAACTGAATATTAGTAGCACTCTAAAAACCTAATTCAAGACAGGATCAAAAATGTCAATCCATTTATTTACATTAAGTTACAAGATATCTGACTAGCAGAGCAAACGTAAAAGCTGTTCTTGGCTCAGTAGATGATTAGTGATACTTGTAAGTCAGTATCAACAGATACATTTCCACATAACAGTTATTTCAGCATGGAAAAGAGCGGGCAATCAGTATTTGTCAGGATCCATAGGATCTTTGTTTAGGAAACAATGTTGGAAAGGGAGACAGGAAAGCTGCAAGAGTGCTTACAAAGCTGAAAAGAAAAGCTATGCTCTATTTCTCTTTCAAAGGTCTGGGCCTTTTTAAGTACAGCTTGTAAGTAGTTAAAATATTTAAAAATTAGTTTCTCAATCTTGATACACAGTACTTGTGTGCTTTTTATTTTTTACAGGCAAGAGCAGACCTCAGTGAAGGCAGGATAAACACTTAGCTAAAGTCTAAAGGTTAATACGGACGAAAAACCAGTCTAACTGCCTGGCCGGTTAGAATAGCATTGCTTCATTATTGCTGAAAGGTGCTAGCAGAGGTGTTTGTTTCTGTGCAGGCTTAAAGCTGGTTAGACCATCCAAATGTGTGCCTGACTGGACACATGTTTGCACTGGACTAATCTCTGAACTGGCTCATGCTAGCAGAGTCAAATATGAAAAAACAACAGTTTATAGCTATAGACAGCCTGCTAGCTTCATGACCCAGCTGACAATGTAAGAAAGATTTTAGATCCACAATGGTATTGTGCATATTGAACTAATTGTGGTAGAAGCCCAACTAACATGAAAACATTGTTTTCTATTCGTAGATTTCGCATCCTTCATTTTGAAGAACTTCTGATACTTAGTCCAATGATGCAACTCTGTCACAAATAACAAGTGGCCCAACGATGCAACTCTGACACAAATAACAAGTGGCCCCTCAAAATTTACTTATTTTCCCCAATGGTCAGCTGCAGCCAGGAAACACTTGGTAACCCTAGATGATAATTCCTCCACAAAGCACCCTTCCCTTCCAGTTCCCCATGCAGCTAAGTAGAAGGGTTTCCTTTCACTGCCTGAATGCGTGGGGGAAGAACATCAGTGGTGATGTATCACAGTTACGAGGATTGGCATCACGGAAGAACTAAGAATGGGTGTAACTCCGACCCATTCCCTGAAATCACCCTTCTGTTTTAAGGTTAAGGTATATGGGAAGAAGCAATTTCCTTACAAAATGTACGCACAAACCCAGGAGGTGCAGAATCTACAAAAACAATTAAAAACAAAAGAAAAGACAGCTTTGCTATTTCTGTTTCTTCCTTCAGTATCTAAGCTTCCTCCCATTTTGTGAAGGTGATGGGCTGGTTGCTGCTCACAACCTTTTGACTGATAAGCCAGTCAGCAATTCTGCACCCTTAGGTTACTCTTGATGGTAGATGGTCTGGAATTAGGGATTGCTACTTCTTTTTGTCATCTAGAAATGGTTACAGTTATTTAGATTCATATCTTCTGCAGTTCTTTAGAGAATTTTTTAATTCTCCCATTAAATTTTTGAGCTTTGTCCTAAATAATGAGGAACTGTCTTGTCCCACTGTGGAGGCACATACCACAAACCTGAGTTTGCTAATAACCAATCAGATAATGTCTGTCTCTCCCCTAAGCAGATTGTTAGCCCACTGTGGAACAGAATTTCTTGCGCATCATTCAACTCCTGGTCAAAACTATTTTATATGAACCCTGTATTATATCCAACCACGTCTTTTACAACCATGTCTAGAACTAATGCACACAGCATATTTCTGCCTTGAAGACCAGAGTCAAAAGTGGGGATGGGAGTGTGGGTGGCTGAGAAATATTGTGACATTTCAAAGTGTGTAAGAGAGACCACACTAAGCACAGTAGTTCTGTCAACCAACAGAACAGCCTTCTGTAAATCAAAACAAAGTTTATTGGATAGCTCTACAGAGTCCCCTGCTCATGGACACTGGTAACATCTGGATCTGCTTTTAAGGAGTCCAGTTCTTTCTGTGTTTTTTGTAGGAGCCTAGTCAGCCTAAGGTTTAAAGTTCCACCCTGGAGAGAAATGTCTCATTTTCAGGAGGACATGGACAGAAATTGTGAATTGAAACACCATATGGTGAGTGAATGCAGGCCCTTTGGCCCCTTCTTACCCAACACGCAGGCAGGTCAGCACCTGAAGTGAGGAACAAGACAGAGCCCACAGTAGGAAATGACTGCTGCTAGAGTCAAGTACAGGGCAATGGGATGCAGGGGACACTGTCAGGTCAGAGGGTGTTAAAAGCATGAGTGCTTGCATGCGTATAACAGAGTAGCAGCACTGGTCCAACACAAGAAATAGGAAGCAAGAAAAATGAGGTGAGTGGGAAAGACTTGCATGCACTGGTCCAGACCATACTCCTCTCTACCTGTATTGCCTTGCCACAGACGCACTGAGGGAAAAGGGCTGCAGGTTTGCCCTCCCTTTCTTGTGGTTACGGAAAGTCTATTTATTAAATTATACGTTTTATGTTATGCATGTGGTTCTGGGGATAAACAAGCTTCCCTCAGTGAACTTCACTGGGTCCCATGCAGAGCAAAAGGACATTATCTTCTCAATGGGTTAGTAATTTGCTTATAGCTTAACTAAGCACTAGGGAAACTGCTGACTGACTACATATACCGTCCAAATAGCTATTAACCACTTTTAACTATGCCAAAGGGACGTTAGCATTTCCAAACAGGTGAAGGCTGTAATTTTTGTAAGGGAAAAGTATTAAAAGCATTAAAATTACCTCCCCAGCATTATTATATCTCAGTAATCTCTGGGAGGAGGAAGAGATGTTTCTGGACCCTATGAGTCTAAAAATAGCCTGTTCTACCAATGGAGGAGGGGAAATACAAGAGTGACAGACCACATGGATTAGGTATGAGGCTGATACGTGGTGTTGTTAGCTGTCTAGAAGGAGAAAAAGAGAGAACTTTCAGATTTCTTCTGAGTGGAGGCATATGCTTTTCTTTAGTTACGGCACTTTTAAGGCTTGTGTCTGTGTTGCTTTTCTTACATCTTGCAAATAAATCCTCTGTTTGTTTTAACTGGATGGAGTAATTTGAAGATGGTACCTTGAATGCCCTCTCCTTCCAGGAGATAGCAAGCTTTTCAACTGGGAATCTGGACCATGGTGCAGAGCACTGTACCTGAATGACTGATGTGTGGGTCTCTATCTGAGCTAGATGAGCCACTCTGGGAGCAGATAATGCAGAGATCTGAATGATAAAAAGAAATCTAAAAGTGACCAAAATGAGTTAGGAAAGCTATCTGTCATGTTGAGTGACAGAAGAGCACTCTCTGAACACCAGACTCTCCAGGGATTTTATGACAGGCCCAACAAATATCTCTAGAATGTTTTCCTCTATTGTTGGAGACACTAGAAGTTAGAGAAGGTGCCTAACCTCTGGCAGATGTCTTCCCTTGTTCAGAAGCTCTGCTACAAAGGATGGCAGCAGTGGAAAACAAGACTCATGCCCTCAGGTCCTACATTTTTTGCTTGAGCTTCGTTCACATATTTCCCCCATTACAGACCCTGACAAAGACAAGCCTGTCACAATCAAGCTGTCTGAGCTGAGGGTCAGAGCACAGCCAGGGCAGGGCAGCTCCACAGAGCAAGGGGAGCCAGGAGCTGAGGGGGACAGTGAGGCAGGCAGGCAGGCTCGAGCAAGGTCTCGTGGTGGTAATCACAGGCAGCTGTGCTCCAGCAGTCGCCAGACAGGTCCGCAGGGATGAGACAGGTCTGAGGTCAAGCCAGAAGAGCAAGTCAGCAAGGTATGATTCCTGGCAGATGTATACCTACAGCCTAACAAAGGTGAGGACCTTATCTTGGTGGCTTCTCCCAGCTCTCCCAGCAGTCAAACCCTGGGTACACATCTGTGCTGCATGAGAGTTGGCCTTTGCTGCAGGCAGCCAAAACCCTCAGGGGAAGGTGGGGGAAGAGGCTGAGAGTCTGTTGGAGCATTCAGGACCCTAACACAAAGATATATTTTTTTGTTTTCCAATCCCTTTTCACTGTATGCAACATCATCTTTTTTATTTAACAGTAACTCTTTAGGAAGCCCATCAGAGGCAAGAGGGCTGGTAGGACTTCCACTACAGAAAATACTGCAGCATGAACTTGGAGCTTACTAGGCACAAGCAAATCCAAATAAGAACAAGGTGTTCTGCAAGCCCCATCTGTGAAGAAAGCTGTGAGGGATTTTTTTGCCTTATTAGACACTGAAACCCAATGATAAAATATTGTCCATAAGAAAGCATGTTTCATTAGTCCATCTAGTCCCAAAAATATTTGATCCCCTTTATTTGCATTATTTTTTCCACTCCTTTCTTCACATTTATATAGGTGTCAAGGGATGTCCAGCTTGGCTGCAATGATCTCGAACTCTTCTCTTCTGCATCTGCCCTTGCATTACATTAAGCCTGGAGTAACATCCATATCGAGTCAAGTTCAAAGTGTCTCTACTCACCACAATGATGCCAATGTCATGATCATGGATTTCACTCCAGATATGCAAGTGCCTCGTATACGATACTGGTTTTGCTTCAATAACCATACTTCCATGTAGGGTCACAAAAAACATAACAGTTACAGCCTTCACCAAGCCCCCAGGGACTGCAGGTCTGAACTCAGCAGCTATCCAGTCCACTATGTGATTCTCTCTTTGAACCTTTTGGAACCTATTTGGTGAAGAAATGCTACCTATCTCCATGTTTTACACAGAAGAAATTAAGCACCAACTCGGCTGACGGAGTGAGGCAAGCACCTTTGGGACAGCTGTCATAATTCATGGCAGAACTCAAACCCTCCTGTTTTAAATATGTCTCATTGCTTATCTAGGCTTTTTCTCATCTAGGGTATTGACACCTCCTCAACATGAACTTCCCTGACACTAATTGTCTCACTGATGGTTGTTCAAGTAAGTGTACCAGCCATGTTGGGACTGGCAGCTTTGGTACCTGCTTGCAAACAGGACTTCGATAGTTGGATGAAGCTTAGAAATAGATCCACAGTCTGCTAGCTAGATGTGAACTAGCTTAAAGGAGAAGTTCCTAAGCAGACAGGTAGGATTAGAATTCGACAGATCTGTGGGTAGGCTGAACAAATAATATGTCTGGAGGGCTTTCATATTAGCAGCTCCAAACACGTTCCTGGTATTAAAAACATGATCAGAACTAGGCTCCTCACAATCACCCCTATGTGCTGTGCTTTGAAGAAATACATACTTCCCAGTCACCACCATGCCACTCTTCCTTTGCTGGCATTGAAATCCAATCGAATCTCTTCAGCTGTATTAAGCCCAATTTCACAACAATCTCACTTTTTCCACCTTTCTTGAACAGTTTTTTGTTAGCCATGAATCTACTACTGTCTGTGACCTTTACAATATTCCTGAGATTCCAGCAGCCTTCATTTGGACCTCTCTAACCAAAAGGTAGTATGTGACAAACTATGAGGATAAGATAACATAAAGACCCTAATCTTGGTAAGATGGTCTCAGAATATCATCTAAATATGCTTTATGGAAACACTATCTTCAGTGGAACATAGCAGAAAGGCTGAGTAGGTTAATAAGAATCTGCATGAATAAATACTTATTTATCACACAAATTACATGTGACATCAAGCACTAGAGGAAACTCATTTGCTGATAAAACTTAAACAAGGAGAAAATACAGGTGAGAAAAAGATAGCTCATTCTTTGAATATATTCTCCAGTTTAATAATGTAGGAATGTTAAAGTTCTAGTAGATTTCATTAGCTTTATTAGCCATACTGTGTGAACCGAATATGTACTCCTACAGATTTATTCAGCTTCCTTTGATGTCGGTAGACATGAATCATAGAATAGTTAGGGTTGGAAGGGACCTTAAAGATCATCTAGTTCCAACTTCCCAGCCATGCACAGGCACACCTGCCACTAGGCCAGGTTACTCAAAGCCCCATCCAACCTGGCCTTGAACGCTTCCAGGGATGGGGCATGCACAACTTCTCTGGGCAACCTCTTACAGTGTCTCACCACCCTCACAGTAAAGAACTTCTTCCTAATATTTAATCTAAATCTACCCTCTTTCAGTTTAAAACTGGTACCCCTCATCCTCTAACTAAACTCCCTCATAAAGAGTCCCTCCCCATCTTTCCTGTAGTCACCCTTTAGGTACTGGAAGGTCACTGTAAGGTCTCCCCAGCGACTTCTCTTCTCCAGGTTGAACAGCACCAACTCTCTCAGCCTGTCCTCATAGCAGAGGTGCTCCAGCTCTCTGAGCATCTTCACGGCCCTCCTCTGGACTCTGTCTAACACGTCCATGTCCTCCTTATGCTGGGGGCCCCAGAGCTGGATGCAGTACTCCAGGTGGGGTGTCATGAGAGTGGAGTAGAGGGGCAGAATCACCTCCCTCAACCTGCTGGCCACAGTTCTTTTGATGCAGCCCAGGATGTGGTTGGCTTTCTGGGCTGTGAGCGTGCATCGCCAGCTCATGTTGAGCTTCTCATCCACCAACACCCCCAAGTCCTTCTCTTCAGAGCTGCTCTCAATCCATTCTCTGCCCAGCCTGCATTGGTGCTTGGGATTGCCCTGACCCAGATGCAGGACCTTGCAAATACAGCCATGTACTTCCAGAACAACCTAGGGAAAATTGGACCAAACTTGAACAGATGATCGACATTAAAAAGGCAATGATTTGCAACACTCAATACATTGTTTACATTGTTATAAGTATTTTTTAATTCCTTTGCTAAAAATAGGGATCGTCTGAAAAAATAAAATATCAGAATTGTGCGTGCAAAATGTTGGCAAAAGAAGTGGTGATTGTTTTTTTCTAACATTTTCTTGTTTGCATTTCCAGACTTTAGAAGTTATGAAACAATGACTGAATTGTTTTTCCCAATTGAATTCTCAAAAAAGAAATATTTGCACCTACTAGGGAATTGATTTCCTGCATTACCGTGCACATTTCAATTAAATTTTTTTTGACCAGATATATTTAATCTTTCTAGACATACATTTTTCAAATTTGGCTAAAGTGCTTCTAATATAAATGAAACTGAGAATCTGCCGATGATATTTGAAATTCAGAAATATCAGATTATTTCTAAAATTAATTTGATTAATTTTGCGTGTGAATGAGTGCCTGAGATATTAATTAGTGGATGGACTTGGAAAGATTCCTCCTTCTTTTCTGGTTACCTTTACTTTTTAGTTTATCTGAATTATTAATTATTTCCTGTAACATGACCTGTATATTTAAGATCCATCTTTCTTTTAGTAAAATAAGTCACATAGTTTAACCCTAATTTTAAATCTATTTTTGTAGGTAAAATTGGATGTGAGTGAAAAGTACTTTAGCTCTTAATACATAATTTTGTTTGAACTGAAGAATTCAGGAGTAGTAACTGTAGGGTATTGTTTTTTAGGAAGGATGGATCAGAGAAGGTCTCTTGCAGGGAGCAGAAGAATGGAGTGGCAGTGTGAGACAGGTGCATGGCTCCTTTGGAAACTCTTCCCAGGCCTTCTCTTTCTCCAGAATCATGGCAACACTACAACAATCAATGAGATACATTCTTCTGACAAATTAAACATACGGACTCTGCAAAGGGAGAACTTGTAATGTCTGTTTGTTGGGAAGAGATTTTGTAAAGTGATTACATTAATCTTTAAACTTTTAGAATCCGCCAATGAAAATATTCAACAGGCAGTTTTGAAAGTGATCATTGAGATTGGTAAGTGCTGCAGCATATGCTCTTCAAAAGCAAAAAGAATTTTGTTATCATTACATTAATATAAATTGATGTAGAAAATGTACTGAAGAGTTGAAGAGGAAATGTATTGGCTGAAATTCCCTGTAAAAAGACAGAGGCCCCCTCCGTCCTCTTGCACTTCCCCAGAAGAGCCATCTAGGTCAGTACTGGTTAGGAATCTTACTCTAGGACCTGGAAGGCAGCTACAGAAGTTAATTCTCCTAACTTCTCCTAACTTCTGCCAACCCAACTGTTGGCCGTACAACTGCAGGTAGGTGCTCTTTGCTCCTGCTGTTCTGCTTGGAGAGAGCTAATGGGAAAGAACTGAAGTTGTGAATCTTCCCCACAGGAAGGAGAAGACAGGGCTAAGGCGCTCACAAGTTGCTGTGAGCTGCCAAAGCTCTCTCTTGCTTCTGTTGTCACTTCCTCCAGACCTAACTGTCCAATAGTATATGCAAAAATATTACTTGATCTGTTACTGTTAAATGTTACTTTAAGGGCGTAACTAACTAGACAAAAAATATGACTGCAAAGCTACAAGTAATAAAAACACAATCACCAAATCTCTTGACGCCTCCTAGTTGGAGAAGTACTTGTCTTGAAACACGTTTCCAATGCAAAGGAGGTATCCCATTGGATTTAGTTGATCAAAGCTATTACTTTTATCTAAGAAAAACTAACTGATCTTTTTACTCTTCTTTACATTGTGTGTTTCTGACTCCTGTTCACTCTGTTTTCCTCATCCCACTTACTTTTATATTTTCAAATTGTTGACTTTATGGGAAAAAATGAATACATAAATTGCTCCTCCCTTTTAACCTTATCCATTTTTCTTCTTCCAAGTCCTCCTCTTAAATTAATTTTGCATGTTGTTATCCTATTTGTTTTTTACAAGAGGAGGAATTTGAGGTCTAGTCACAGGCTAGTCTTGAACGTGTGCTGGAGGCTAATGGACATAGTCCTAATATGTACAATTTAATGCTGGTCCCGCAATGTGAAAATGTAACCTTGTAACCTCCTTTCCCAAGGGAATGAATGCTAACTCCCCCACATTTAAACAGGACCTGAGTTTGCTGAGCACACTGCATGGGTTGACAGCTGGAGATAAACAGATTTACAACTAAAGTTGTTATGTAGGTACATTTAATTTATGTACTTTATAAAGTAGCTGCTGTTTTTCCTACTGTGATAGAAAACACTGGTTGATTTCAAAAGCCGTCCAGACATGATCCTGGGCAACTGGCTCTAGGTGGCCCTGCTTGAGCAGGTGGGGTTGGACCAGATGGCCTCCAGAGGTTCCTTCCCACCTCAACCTGAAAATCTGGAGATGTTCCACAGTTTTGCTGCAATGTTCAGTCGTGAAAGACCCTTTCACAACTGTATTCCCTTAATCTTATGCTTAATCTTAATCTGCAATTATTTGGTGATGCTTTGTTGCAACAGAAGTATAATGTTGATGATTATATGGGAGCCATTGGGCCTCTCCATTTTGGCAGAGCCATATTTAATTATTTTACTTTATGAGTTATTAGACAGCAGCTAATAACTTTATTTTAAATGCTACACTAACTAAATGGGACATATCCCTCCTCGCACTGTGTAATAACAATTTTTTATATTGTGGTCATATATGTACTGTGAATACTTTATCTTTTATAGATGGCTGCCCTTTTTTCCAGTAATGTTTTTGAGTCTTGACTTACCTACACCCTTACTGCGTATACAACGGTGCAAAAAGTACACGGTTAATGAATTTATATCACATAAATTTTTAATAGTAGAAAGTTACTACCCAAAAAACCTTAGAACTAATTATGTTTCGATGTACTACTTAGGGTGTTGACTATAAAGGTAAATAACTTTTGTGGCCACTACTGTAAAAAAAACAGAATAATTTTCAGCCAACATAAATATTTTATTAGTATTACTTTTTGACAAGATACCAGTCAGTCTACTGCTGTGGCCTTCACAGGCTTTGATGGGAGTTGGCCAACACATTGACCTGCATTTAAGCTATATGTCTACATATAGCTTGGCTTCCATAAGATAAGCAATTCATTCATGTGGTGAACACTTAAAGAAACTCTTGTTGAAGTAGTGAGTTTGCGAACCCTTTGGAGATGGCCTGAGCAAAGCCAGGACAACCTTGTGGGGAAGACTAAAAGCTGTGCCAGGAAGATGGCAGGGACGGCAGGGAGCAGGTCCTGGTGGGCTGAGGATGGGATCCAGCATAGCCCCATGCACCTCAACTGCAGTGCACCTCCTGCCATGACTTGCCTCCCGCCTGCTCCGGCCACAGAGCCACACCAGGCATCTCAGCAGTGGAGAGCCACCCACGCTGCTGATCTGGCTGGTTGTCTTGCTCCTTGTGGTATGGCTGTTACCCACCAGCACAGGGGATCAACTCTGTCACCATCTTGTGGTCCTTAGAAACCATCTGCCACCATGGCAGCAGCAAGAGCTGCTCAACATGGAGACGTCTGGTGGCCACATCTCAAGGCCTGGCCTACAGAGGTGCATCTCTCATCAGACCCAGCGCCATGGGCACGATGCCACCACGCTCCCAGTCAGTGTCACTGCAGGGCTGTGCAGTGGGGCTCCCCTGCCCAGGGCTTGCACCGCAGCTCCCGTGGAGCCTCGAGGGCCGGGGCGCCCCAGGCTCCTGGTGCCTCAGCCCCACCATGGGCGCTGGGTGTGGGGAGGTGTGAGCCACGCTTGGAGGCACCTGCCGGGGCCTCCTCCAATGGTAAGCCTGGCTGCCAGGCCTCGCCGTGCCCTATTGGCTGGGGGAGGTGGGCGGGGCCTCCAGCCCCCCACAGACGCAAATGAGGCTTCACCCAACATGCCATGCAAATAAGGAGAGAGCTGCTGGGTGGTCACGTGGTGATCTCACGTGATGGGCACGATGCCATCAGGCTCCTCCCACTCCAGGATGACGTCACGGCTCCAGCTCTCGCGAGAGCCCCCAGTGGTGCCCCTTGGCGGGCGCGGACAGGAGGGGCAGGTGAGCCCCGAGGCCGCGGGACACCCGGCACATGAGGCCCCGCCCCCAGCCCGCCCAGGTCCTCTGGGGAGCCAATGGGAGCATCGCTCTAAGTCTTTTCCCATTGGCTGGCTGCCTGGCATGCAAATGAGCCTCGACGTCACTTCCTGGGATAAATCGAGCGCCATTTTCTCTTTCTGGCTCTGGATGAGGAGCGGGCGGAGGCCGGAGGGCGGGCGCTGGGCGGCTGGGGCGGCGGGCGCTGCGCGCGGGGGCTGAGACGAGGTCGGTCCCGGGCCCCAGCGATGCCGCCGCCGCCGCCCTCG
>VYZM01001155.1:91554-120223 GCA_013398915.1 Dromas ardeola | reverse complement strand
CTCGCCTTGGCGGGGAGACGGGAGCCCGGACCTTTGTCTCGCCGAGGGCTAGTGGGTTTCGCTGCGGGGCGGGTGGCGAGGGTCCGTGCGCCCAGCCATGCTGCGGGGAGGCGTGGGGCCGCGTCGCTGCTAGGGGGTGTTTCAACAGCGGGATTTATGAGTCTCCCCGCCCGGGAGGCGCCGGAGGGGTTTATGCTGAAGCCCCCGCGGTAGGTGGACCGCTGTGGGCGGCTCTTCTCAGGCCCCAGGGTATCAGCCCCGGGGCTGTCAGCCCCCTTGCGATCACCGGCCGGCCTGTCGGGGCTGCCGGGCAGTGGGAGTGACCCTTGGAGTGCTCTGGGAGACCTAGCCGGCTAAGGGGGCGCGGATGGGGCAAGGCTGCGGAGTCCCTGCCTGCTGGCGGGGCGGTGAGCGCCGGTGCCTTGCAGGGCGCTCCCGCCGTGGCTGAGTTGGCTAAACCGCAGCGCTGCTCGCCGTGCTCCTTTGAAGGCAGCCCCCGTGGGCTGGCGGGGGTGCGGTGCCCCTTCCCCTGCCCGCAGCCCTCTCGAGCGGAGGAGGGACTTCCGGGTTTGCCCATGGTCGGAAGTAGAAACTAGCCTAGTGAGACGTTTTAACATAAGGAAGACTCTCTGCTTTGTGACTACTGTTCCCTAAACAGCTGTTTCAGACCACTTTTTTTTTTTTGCCTAATTTTTGTCAATACTTAAGCGATAGCGTACCTAAGGAACCAACTTAACAGGTTGGTTCAAAGTCTGTGAATGAGAAGTCTTAATTAGTTCTAGACAATACGGGTATTTGAAACGGTTTATGGAAAACTGTAATGTGCACGGGAGTAGTATGCATGCAAAATTAGAACTAAAATATTAGTGGAATGCAGAATTACATTACGTATTTTTGTGGTACTTCAGTAATGCATAGATTTTTGAAAAAATAAAAAAGTTTATGAATAATGTTAACAAACGTAACCTGTATGATGCAAATCATTAAAACCGTTTGAATATGCTTGCCTTGTGCTTGAGAGCAAGTAGTGCAAACTTCTTTTTGTCCTGATTTGTAAATGGAATGAAAGATAGGTATTTGACTCTTGCTGCGACAGTTCATAGTTCTGTACTGTCAAGATTATGAACAACTCTCAACTGATAAATACTTAAGATCTGACAGGTAGCTGACTGGGGGGGCTTGTTTTCCTTAACAATTTTCTATCATCAAAAATATATGTTTGAAGCCCTAGAAGTTTTAAAGCCTTATAATGAAATACTTATAAAGACTCACTCATGGGATCCCCAGTCCCATCTATATTCTAGAATTCTTGGTGCACTTGTTAATAAACTTTCAGTTTAATTTGGAACAAAAAAAGGGTGTTTCTTTACAGCAGTATTTTAACAAACTGTATGTAATAAATATCCTATATAGTTCATTTCATGGAAGTTTTGTTTAAAAAAAAAAACAAACAAACCAAAACAACAAAACACCCCAAAATACAGCAAATCTTCAGACACAATGAAGAGCATATGTCATGGTTTTGGCAAACGCGTTTTTACACACACATTTTTATAATACCTTACGTGTGTTGACCACTGGTAGAGCTGTCTTGTGTTTAGACATTTCAGTCCTTCCCCTGAAATCTGTAGCACAGACTTATTTTTTTCAGTTCTGTCTGCATGCTCAGTTATTCAGGTTGTGGGTTATCTGTGCTGTGGACTGTTCTGTGCATCTATGTGAAATGTCTTTCAGTCATACCAGGCTGACTGGTGCAGTACAAATGCAGTTGTGCCTCTTCCTAGAATAGCTGAGCTCAGTGTGTGACTCTTTTGATCACATATGCATGGGGCTGATGAGTCCTGTGGGATTTGAGTAGTCTCCACATAGATAGAT
Source organism: Dromas ardeola (assembly GCA_013398915.1). NCBI lineage: Eukaryota > Metazoa > Chordata > Aves > Charadriiformes > Dromadidae > Dromas > Dromas ardeola. The sequence goes on along the minus strand of VYZM01001155.1, from coordinate 118,348 downwards.
GCTCAAGTCATCTAGAATGAGCTTGAGTCCTGCTGAGTTCAGTTTCTGGCTAATGCTGATCCACAAGGGAGTCAAGCTCTGTGTGAGTCACAGTGCTCTATGAAGGCTCCATGAGTTTGAATGGTATAGTCCCATCTTTTCTTCTAACTAGTCTTGGATAACAGAGGCTTGATTGTGTATTAATGAAGCATCGCATTTAAACCACAGTAGCTACAGTTACTGATCTAAATTCATTTTGATTTGACTTTTTAGATAAGATGCAGGCTGATGTGCTGTATCTTTATCTATGTAATCACATACCTTAATGCTTTTTACTGTTTTAGCAACTATTGAATGATGGCCATCTTTTGTTAGATTAGATGGCTCTTCTAATGGGAATGTTTTATATAGCCAAGAAAAGAGCAAAATTATTGTGACTATGAGATCTATAATTTGAGACCCCTAAAGGTTTCTGTTTTAGTTGCACAAAAAAAGTTTAATTCTTTTTTACCTGAGATTTCTATCAGGTTGCACTTACATAGAAAGTAGAATTTAAGAGGATAAAGTAGCATTATTTTGTTGAGCAGAAGTACTCTAAATAAGTTTTATTAACCTGTTTTTTTTTGTGTAGTCAGTTTAATTTTAATTTACCACAAATGAAATAATAAACAAGAATATTATCCATTCTAATCAATTTACTGTTTTTCTTTCCAGGAGTCAAATCTTTCAAAGCTGTTAAAACACCTAGAGATGTTGATAGGAAGCTATATGCATTTCTCCTCTCTCCCTCCAAAGGCTGGATAAGCTTTGATGGTGCCAACGTACTCTTAAATCCAGTTAGGTCTCTCTCAGAAGGCACAGATAAGAGTCCAGGGAATGGAAGTGTCCGTGTAATATGCGGTTGAGCAGATATCCAGGTATGACTTCTTGAAGGGCTTGTAAGCTTATCAGAAACAAAACAAATTGATGAGAGTAAAATTTAGCATGGCCAAGCTGAACTCGCATTCTTCTAGGCAGTTTCTCAGCATGCCTGTCCTCCTAGCTGCTGTCTGCCATCCAGTGTTGTTGCTCTTAAGGTTCTGAGAATCAGTAGGTCACATGCTCTCATTTAATTTTCAGGAATGAAGCAGTTACTGGTTTCTCAACTACTAATGAGTTTACTAAAATGAAAGTAAAGAATTCTGTATCGGTCCTTGTCAACTCTTGATAACTGCTGAAATATAAGTTGGTAAACAAACCTTTAAAAGTACTTCCCACCCAAATATCCCAAACCTGAAAGTCTTTGTAAAAATCTCTTCCAGAGTTACTAATGACCGTTTACTAGACAAAAACGTATAAAAACTAATAATGATTAAATTTCCAAAGCAGATAATATGAAAGCACAAAATTCCATAAGAATCTCATATTTCCCTACTATAAGTGGTTCTAGGAGTGAGAGGCTAGTGAAGGCCAACTTGCTAGGACTATGTCTGGAGATCTGGCCCCCGTGTAGATTATCTAGTGTCTGAAAATGATTATATTGCAGCCTTTTTCCCTGTGGGTCTTCTAATAGGGTTTCTCTTTAGCTGCCTGTTTTCATGAACTCTCCAGAAATACCTTGCTCCAGCTGCATACCAGCTTCATATTTAATTTGATAGTATATGCCTGGTTTCTTTAGGAACACAAACTGAAATGGTGCTGATTTGATGTAAGGAAAAACTTTCCACTGTGAGCACAGTTAATCACTGAAATAGGTTGCCCAGAGAGGCTGTCAAACCTCTGTCTGTGGGGGTTTTCAAGACCTGACTGGCCAAGATGCAGAGTGCTCTGATTGCAATTCATTGTTGAGCGTACTTTGAATGGGAGTCTGGACTGGGTGTCCTCTTGAGGTCCCTTCCAAGATTTAATGACTGTTGTTCTAAGAAGTAGCCTAAAAGGAAGGCAAATAGGAACATTACAACTTGTGATCACTTTTCACTTTGAAAAGGTGAAATGTTAGTATTTTCACTTTTTTAATGCAGAGAAATTAGTCAAGCACAGTTACTCGGCAAGCTAGTAGTATTTGACTAGTAAGATACCGTCCAGACTCTTACCTTGTTGTTTAGACTAGTGTAGTACTACAGTACTACTGGAAGTGAAGAGTTTTGTTTGTGATCTTTGAAAAGCTGAACGTAGTTGCATGTTATAATGTAGAAATGGACAGAACCTTTAGTCTTGCATAAACTCCAGTTTGCTATATTTTTATGGAGGTGTTATCTAAATGAACAGTAAATGCAGGAATAGATTGATGGAAAAAAATGCCTCAGCAAGGGTTGAAAGACCTTTTTAGAACTGAGTTTGGGACGTCAGCTTCTACAATGATGGTTTTGTTTTGCTAATAACTTGCCTTGGTTCTGTTTATGAAAAGGTACTGTCTGTGGAAACTCAATGGATTGTCAGCTTTTTGGAAACTACAATTAAAAGTAGTTTAAGATAAATTTGTCTTTTAGGTAGCCAGTATGGTAAAAGGATCAAGACTCTTGGCTAGAATCATTTAGGTTTAATTTAACTGTAGTGCTTTGATGTTGAATTTGCTGGTTAAGAATGGGATGCGTACCAACAGAAGATTGACTGCGATTATGCATGGAAACAAAGTGGCTTGAAGAACATCCAAAATACAAGATAAATAAGTAGTAAAAGAGTATGGATAATAAATTGTATAGTAATCAGGGAATTAAACTGAGAGCTTGAAGGAATAAACTTAGAAGACTGAAATTTTGTGACCTTTATGGTAGGGCATTGCTGGTCTAATGGGTACAGAGAATGTTAGATGAGTAACTTGGAGGCTTACTCCCAAGCAACTTCTTTTAAAGACCAGCTGAATAACCTTGCACGTGATACAGAAATATACATCTTTTTGGATTGAAGACCAGCTACCTGAAAACTGGAAAATAAGTAATTTGTATTCAAGTTTCTTTTTTTTGTATGTAGTTTTTTGTTTGTTTTGTGTGGTGTTTTTTTTCCTTTCTTTGTGCTGGATTAGTAACTTCCACTTCAGAAGGATTACTGCTTAAGAAAGCTCTTGAAATAGATGGATGTTACATACTATACCACCTTTGTAGACAAATGTTTCTTTTTTTGTGAGATAGACATGCTTCAAGAAAAGTCTACTTCACCTTCTTGAGTAGCATCAGTGTATCAGTTAAAGGACTGAGATGGAGGAACAGTTTCCAGTGAAGCCTAACAATGGAAGCGCAAGATCCCACCTGTGGGCTGGGGCAATCCCAAGCACAAATACAGGCTGGGCAGAGAACGTATTGAGAGCAGCCGTGAGGAGAAGGACTTGGGGGTGTTGGTGGATGAGAAGCTCAACATGAGCTGGCGATGCATGCTCACAGCCCAGAAAGCCAACCACATCCTGGGCTGCATCAAAAGAACTGTGGCCAGCAGGTTGAGGGAGGTGATTCTGCCCTTCTGCTCCACTCTGGTGATACCCCACCTGGAGTACTGCATCCAGCTCTGGAGCCCCCAACATAAGAAGCACATGGACGTGTTGGACAGAGTCCAGATGAAGGCCATGAAGATGATCAGAGGGCTGGAGCAGCTTTCCTATGAAGACAGGCTGAGAGAGTTGGGGCTGTTCAACCTGGAGAAGAGAAGTCTCTGGGGAGACCTTATAGCAGCCTTCCAGTACAGGAAAGATGGGGAGGGACTCTTTATGAGGGAGTGTAGTGATAGGACAAGGGGTAATGGTTTTAAACTGAAAGAAGGGAGATTTAGATTAGATATTAGGAAGAAATTCTTTACTGTGAGGGTGGTGAGACACTGTAAGAGGTTGCCCAGGGAAGTTGTGCATGCCCCATCCCTGGAAGCGTTCAAGGCCAGGTTGGATGGGGCTTTGAGTAACCTGGCCTAGTGGCAGGTGTGCCTGTACATGGCTGGGAAGTTGGAACTAGGTCATCTTTAAGGTCACTTCCAACCGGAACTATTCTGTGAACCATATCTCCTTCTGGCTCATCTGAGCATGGTGACATCCTGTCAACTCTGTTGTTACCTGCAGTGGACCATGGGGTTGGTGCATATAACCTGCTATCATAGTGGGACTGATCATAAAACTTTAACCAGAGACTACACAAATTCCTGTTTCACCTCACTGTAAAAAGTAGATTAAGATGTAAAGTCTCAATTGTACTCCTTGTATTTGGATAGAATGCCAGACTAGTTACTCTGATTTATTCCATTCTCTATAGGTTCCAGTTCCACACCCACTCCAATGGTATCAGAATGTCTTCCAGACTTCTCACTGGTAAAAAATACTAGAAAACAAGACTAGTATCTGTCAAATGGGGCTCCCTCTCCATTTCTCTCTACACACCTTTCCTTTGGGGGGAGAAGAAGAGGAGCATAGCATGTGAGTTGGTTGAATTTTGATTTTAAAAAACCTCAGTTGTATGTTTTTGTGTATTTTTTTTTCTTTTAAATTAAGGTGTATTTTTTTTCTTCTTGAGTGATGACAGAGTAGAAAAAGGTTTTTTCTTTTTTTTTCTTTTGGTTGGTCTTTGCTTGTAGCTTCTGTCTTACGTGGGAGGGGTTTTTGCAACTGTTTATAGGAAAGTCATGCCTTTTAAGGCAAAGACTTCATGTTGACAGTGATCTTACTTTTTTTTTTTTGAGAAGTATAGCTTTTAGAGACATTCGGGACCATCAAGGCTTAACTATTGTTTGGATTTGTTTTTTTTTTCTTCTCATTAGAACTTGTCCTGGATGGATGAGTTGTTTAGCAATAAGGACTGGGATATTTTAAACTTTATTGGTCCTCTGCCAGCTATTTAAGAACAAAGAAATACCTGTGAAGCTCCCAGTGACCTTTTTCAGTGCAGGGTAGTTCTGTTGCGTTCTGTTCCCACTTAAATTTCTTAAATCTCAGTGTAAATTGCTTTTTGCTGTAATGTAGGGAGGAGGTAATAAAGGCACATACTCCAAAAGCTAAACCCGTGGAGATAACTTATGATGTACTGGGAGCTGAAGATAAGCAACTGATGCATCCATAGTCCAGCTGCATGAGGAGTGATAAAAAGCCTAGCTGTTGGGGAAGTGCTAGACCCTTCCTGGTGATATGTTCTAGACAGATGGGCAGCCATGCTGCACAACAACCCTTCAAACAGATGACCCACAGCAGATAAGCTGTCTTTCTATAATCTTGCTGTAGTCATCGTCCTCCGTGGTGTGTTGGACTCTAGCTATTGCAGCTTGCTGGAGGGAGCAGGGTAGGGTATAAATCCAAATTCTGGAGTAGGAGAAGGTGATAGAGCTACATACACTTCATCAGAGGAGGAGACCTAAAAGCATATGGGTATTATAAAAAAATTGTCCCACTTTGGCATACTTAGGTATCACTGCCATACATCAATTATATTTTCTTTCCACTGCATGAATATCGTAGTAGCTTGTTTTATGCCAAGGTCCATATCAGCTTACAGCAGCAGGAACTTCTTCAGGAAATTTAGATTTAACTAGCAATCATATTTTAAGTATGTACATACATGACGACAAACCAGATTTATCGAAGAGGCTTTTCATCTTGACACGAACATTCAAAGTGAAAGGTGTTGAGTTCCTCCTTCCTAAATGAGATGATAGTAATTTTCTGAATAGAACTTAGTAAAATTCTGGTGTTCATGTTCTCTTACTGCTGCCATACTTCCTTAGCTGCCATATAGAGACAAAGATATCTGAAAGAAAATCTTGGAATTTTGTTTAGATAGGATAGAAGAAATGTAAATGTTTCCCCCCCCATCCCTTGCCCCCCTCAAATCAGATTTTGTTTCCAAGTGATCCATTGGGAAATATTAATGAGACTAGTTCTTTGGCTTAGGGCATTGGGGCTTTCATATTTAAGAATACTTTTTTTTCAGACTTTAGTTTTTGTTTTAATACCATTAAATGCAAGTGCCTGCGTTCAAATATTCCATCACTTTTTTTGTGTCTCTCTTTCAGGAAAAGTGCAAAATGTTTCAAATTCCTGTTCAAAATCTTGATAGTATCAGGAAGGCTCGAAAAAAGGTGAAGGGTATTCTTGTGGATCTTGGGCTTGACAGCTGCAGGGAATTGTTGAAGGTAAAGCATTTGAAATAACGTTAATCAATCTGAAATGTAAACCCTTGAAAAATATTTCACATTTTAGTATATATATGATAGTCCTCTGCTATACATCTTTATGGTGGAGTCTTTACTTGAAGGATTACTCATATGCCAAGAGTGGAATTCAGCATTTTAGTACATAACATTGAAAGAAACTGTTTCTTGACAAGATGTGTTCTAGGTAGTGCTGCATATTCTCTGCTAGTAATGTTTCAGCAAAAGGGAACAGTACAGCTGTAGGAAAAACACCACAGACTAATGAAATGTTATTTGTGTACTGCACTGCAACCTTTTTGATTCTTTTAAAATCACAAGCAGATGAAGACTTGAGTCTACTCAGAGGCATCCCATCACATACCAAGGGCAAGCCTCTGAAGGATATACAAATTGTTAGTATTTCTGAAAACAGACAAGCAGTTTAGACCCAGGAGCCTTGTTGCAGAACTGGGAAATATACCAAAACTGGGAAAAATACCAGACTTGTCTTACTGAGTCGTAATTCAGTTCTGCATCTTAAAAAGTATATGCAAGTGTACTGGGGCGATCAAGATGAACCTAATACCATTGTTGCCACTTTCGGGAGAGAGTGGTGTGCAACAAGCAGGAGGAGTTCACACCATCAGATTGGCAAGCCTAATACTAGAAAAAGTGCAAACACAGTAATACAGCTCGGTGTATTTCTGAGTACATACAGTAGTGTACAGTACAACAGTAGTGTATTTCAACCAACTGCTACACAGGCTTTTTTGGCTGTTCAGTATGTTCATGACTTCACATTGACCATAGTTAAGAGTTTGGATTAATTCTGCATGATGGTACTAAAGGAAGTTAACTCTCTGTAGGGGTGCTATTGTGTCTTTTGTGGTGTCTTTTCTGAAAGTCTTAAGTAAACAGTTTGGAAAAAAATGCTTAAGATGTACATGCATAACTAATTGTGGAACATTCCTGGTTATTGCAGTTGAACAATGTTTGATATATCTAAATAAATATCATAAGAGCTTAGGGGAAAGTGTGTTTGTCTAGTAATTTCCATTTTCATACTGTTTTTATTGTGTTGTGTATTGTTTTGTAATTAAACCTTTTAAGTCAGAAGCTGTTCTGTCTTCACCCTTTGAAGTAGAAATGTTTTGATGATGCTAGTTTTTTTGCTATGAAGTTGATTGCAGTCTAACTTTTTGATTGCAGTATGGGGTTTAATAGTGAATGAGGAATAAGGTGTTTTGTGTGTTAGGTTTTTTGGGGGGTGATGGGTGGTGTCTGATTGGTTTTGTTTAATTTTTAATAAATGGTGGTGGTGGTGAACCCAGTGAACATTCGCATTCTGGAAAAAGCTAGTAGTACTTCCAAGTACGCTGTAATGTCAGGCTTTCCTTTATTTAGTAAACTGTTTTAGCTTCTTTAACATACTGTGATCTTTAAGTCTTCATTTAAACTCTGGGCATTTTATCTTTTTGTTCTGGAAAACAGTGATGTTGATATGGAGGGGAGAACAATTCTTAGTTTTAAAATGTTTTAAACTTAGGAATACCCACCATGCATCAGGATTAATAGGTGAATATTTCTCTGTAGGAAATAGCTGTTTCAACAAAATTATCTAGACTTACTATCACACACATTTGGCTTGTGGGAATCTGGTGTTCAAGTCTAGGAGCCTCTCTTGGTGGAGAGTACTCAAACCAAAAGCAGAACATGTTTGAGGTAGGCCATAAACTTCAAGAAAACGTTTTAACAGTTTGTAATTTCCTCTAGTGTGTTCGGCCGAAGAATTGTTAGTAAATCTTGAATCTCTTCGTTTTCTCTACCAAAAAATATTTTTTTAAGAAAAGCATTGTGTTTCCTAAGGCTGTGGGATTTCTCTTGTTCAATGCAAGGGTTCTTTCTAAGGTGGATTTTTTTTTTTTAAGAAGGTTCGACTGAAGGGCACACAGATGAATCATTCAGTGCCTAGATGTTGATTAGAATGGAAGGGGTTTATTTATTATTGCTCTGAGCTCTTCAGGATTCTCCTTGGGGAAATTTGAGGGTTGAAAAAAGCTAGAAAGCTTATTGCAAACTTGGCTACATTTTTCTAAATTCTTGAATAACTTAATTTAACTCAAATTATCACTGGCGTGACCTTCTGGCTCACTACAATCTGTTACAGACACAGGGATGCTCATGTTTTCACAGTGTAGACAGGAGCCTGATGCAGACAGAGCCTGCATTAAGTAGGATTGTGTATTTGTTTGACTACTAGAGGCTTTCTTTCTGTTGCTGAGTATATCCTGTGTTGCTTGTAAATTTCACATAAATATTGCATTGTTTTTTTTGACCATAAACTTTAGATTTATGAATTTCATTTCTCTTGATGATCTAATATTAAATTGTCTTTACCTGCTTCTGTTGTTCCAGTGGGGTTTGATGCAGAGGTGAAAACATATTGCCCTCTCTAAGCATCTTGCAGAATTTTGACTGAAGAGGGGTTTGTGAAAGGGAAGGAGAATGCGAGGGGAGAAGCGATGTTAGTTTTCTGTGGGTTAGGCCTGGATTTGTAGCCTGTGTTTCATCTAAGACAGTCTGTTGAAGCTAGCCTAGGGTCTTCAGAAATGCCTAGTAAAGAGGAATCTAGTTATTTTTTTCATTAAGTTTGTGTTTGGATATGTGTGGGCCTCAGAAAATTGGAGAGGAATTTAAGATTTTTAGAGTAGTAGCTGTCTTTGGCTTGAGGAACGTAAGCTGCTCTGATGTGATTGATTAGAAGAATGCTATAAGGGAAGTTGTTTACCCTGATAGGGCTATTCCAGACACGGTAATACTGTTGCTTTTACAGCTTGGGGGGAAATACTGCTGCTCTTTGAAATAAGCTTCTGGGAATGTCTTTTTCCAAGTTAAACGCGTAGCAATGCTATGAAGATTTAATACTGTTGCAAAGTGAACTGTAGTGGTAAGTTAATAAATGGAAGTAAATAGTGAAATATTACAGATTCAGGAGGAGGAAGGTAGAAGGAGAAAATATCTTTCAGTGTTCACTGTGAACTTGTCTAGAAGCAATGAAGTTGAAGTGTAAATATTTTCACTCTTATTTTATTTTCAGTAACTTTAAAGTGTTAATAATTCTTAGTATATTACAAGACAGTCATATGAACAAATGTTTGAGGTAAAATCAGTCAAAGGAGGGTCAAAGAAGTAATTACTTTGAAATGAGTTTTGAGACCTCTATCTGAATACTGTATGGATTTTTCCATTTGTCCTCTGTGTGGTGTTTCCTTTTTTCTTGCTCTGTATTGAGACTATTTTTGTATTCAGAACAGACTGCAAAAGCAGATTATTTCTTGTTTTCTCTTTTCTTTTAGAATCTTAAAAGTTTTGACCCAGGTGAAAAACACTTTTGTAACACTTCATGGAGTGATGTCTCTCCTTGGGAGTCTGTGGGCAAAAGGAAGGTATGTATATTTGTGTTAGAAATTCTGGGTAGATGTGCATGTGGAGTCACTGGATTTTATCACTTTCAGAAGTCCTGGAAGAGTTAAAATACACCTTTTTATGGTTAAAAGAAAAAAAGCTTTAACATCCATTTTCTAAGTACTATTAGTCAAGGAATAATCTTTCACTTCCTCCGTGTTCTTCCCTGCAATGTACCTGGCTATAAGGACTGTAAGGTTATAAGGACATTTGCTGTCTATAAGGATAAAACCTTGAACATAAGTATTTAAGATGTCACACTAACGTTCTGCCTTTTTAGCCTAATCTGATACGTAGTCTTAATGTGCTTTTTGTTTCATTGGAAGGGTGAAAATATGATTGCATAGACACGAGTGGATTAAACTGAAATTATCATTAGCGGCTTGGGATAAGGTTGCAATGGAAAACGTATTTCAGTTAGATTTACGTAGTGAAACAGCTTTTAGTTCTATATAGCTGGAATCTTGTGTGAAGCTAGAATCTATAAGAAAGGCAGGGTTGAGATGAACAAACCAAAGGACTTCTGTAATGTTGTATTCTAGCGACTTTAAGATACTATGTAGAGCATAGGAGTATATCCAGAAGAAAAAGTAGTCTTTTCTCAATCTTGCTGAAGAGTCTTAGGGTTCGAGGGAGGTGATTATCCCCCTCCGCTCTCGTGAGACCCCATCTGGAGTACTGTGTCCAGTTCTGGAGCCCCTACTACAAGAACGATACGGATGTGCTGGAACGGGGCCAGAGGAGGGTCACGAGGATGATCAGCGGGCTGGAGCACCTCTCCTACGAAGACAGACTGGGAGAGTTGGGGTTGTTCAGCCTGAAGAAAAGAAGGCTCCGAGGCGACCTTATTGTGGCCTACCAGTATCTTAAGGGGGCCTACAAGAAAGCTGGTGAGGGACTTTTTAGGATGTCTCTATTGTCTAGAGAGAGACCCGGCAGAGAGACTCAATCCCTTACCAGAAGGGAGAAATACAGATCTTGACTCAGCTAGTCAGCCTGACCAGCAGTATCTGGTGTATATCTGTCTAAAAATAAGATTGGAAACTGATCTGGTGAACCTAAGTGTAGAGTTTGTAATGCGTTGCTGTGGAACAGATTTGCCAAGCTATGTCTTTTGGATACTAAACTTCTCTTTAAACAACCATGGTTCCTTGCTATGTATCATTGACATAATCTTGGTGTCATGCTGCCTAGATTGGGGAGAAAAGAAGTTGGTCCTTCGGGATGTTCTATTCCAAAGTTGTTGCCATAAGGGGAAAATAAGGTGTTTGAGCTATGTTGGAAGCTCAGTAGGCTGGAGAAGATGTCTATTTAGATGAGTTGGTGGTTTCTACCATCAGTACTGTTTTTAGGGGAGACATTAATAATTCTGGAAGAACTTCAGGTTTTGGAGGCTATGGGGTTTTTTGTGTCATTCTCCTCACCTGTACATTGTGGGGAATGTGAGACTACACAATGCAACCCTGCATCCTAGGGTTAGTTCGTTGGAGTGGGACTAACTGAGTTTTCCTAAATGACTCCAATCAGTCTTTTTGGATTCCGTTTGTACACTTTAGGGTTGTGTTGGTCAGTATCCAAGACAGTTCATTTTTCCTAAGTGGCTTAAATTCTTACTTTGTCAAATCTATAAAACTGAGATGCCATTAGTAGGCTGTAGTAGCACTTGCAAACATAGATAGCAGCTTAGATGCCTATGCAAGGAGAACATGGTGACAAAATGATTTTCTGAGGTGTCTGTGGAAGTGCTCTATTTCATACAGAAAACATCAAAGTAGCAGACTTCCATATACTTCTATTCTGCTGAAACAGATTTTTGGGGATTTTTTTATTATTGTTTGGGGGTTTTGAGCCTAGTAGGACTTAGGATTCATCCTCATTTGTTGGAACTTAAAGTTCAGAACTTCTTTTTTTTCTTTTGCTGAATTCTCATAATTTTTACCTCCATCAAAAGATAAATGATCTAAGAAGGCATAGAACATTATTTCCCCTAGACTTACCAATATGCAGGTACTGGGTCAGTTTCTTAGTGGTGTACTGCAATGCTTGTTCATATAGGAGGCAAAACCATTGTTAATATAGAAGTGGTCCAAGTGCTGAATTAATTTACTCTTCCGAAGTAGAGTGTTCTCACTGCACCTAACAACAATTGTTCAGACTTGGCAGCAACGAAATACTGGCAGTGTATTGTATCATGGTTTAAATTTATGGGGACAGAAAGACCCAAACCAGAAATGGAGGGGGAAGTAAAGAGTGTATGGGCCCAGTATTTAAAAGCACATAAAATTTTCTAAGCCTCAGACAACCAATTAAAATAAGTAGTCACTTGTGTTTGTCACCTTCAGAAGTAAGGCTAGTGAGGTGCAGCTTTTAATAATGCTCTGTATGCTTCATTAGTTCAGTAGTGTCAGTGGCCCTTCTCTACTCAGTATACCTTTAAAAGTAGGATTGAAGCTTCTTCTGATTTGCTCTTTTGCTGTTTACTAGCAGCTGAGACCAGACACCTGGAGAGTATAAGTAGGGGATAATTCACAGATACCTTCACAGTGTACTCATCAGCTGCCTTAGCCAGCCAGTGGCTTTATCTGACCCAGTCTTTTGAATTTGGAGGTTAGATTTTGGTTATCATCAGGAGATTCTTCTGGTACTGCTAATAGATGACGTCTTCATGGCTATATGAAATGACAAAAAATAACTGCACAAATTTTTGCTGCAGTTCTTCATAATGTGTCTATAGTGGAACAGTTTGTTCCCTTTGGATGGTGTTTTGTAAGGGGCAGAGGTCAGTAAGGTGAAAAACACATCTGAGGGAACAGAGAAGTTCCACTAGATGATTGAAAGTGCAGATTTGTCGCCTGGATCTTGTTGTGACTAATTCTGTCATTTTTGGCAGGAGCCAAGGTTAACTTCTTAGGAAGCTGATAAGAAAAAATGGTTGATAGGGCTACCAGTTTTTCAGAAAGAACAAATAATGTTTGTATGGATACAAAACGTGATGCGGCAAGTGACATGTAACTGAGGAAGCTAAACCACTGTTTAGTTGAAGATCGGTTTATTTTTATACAGTTAAAATATTTTTCTGAGAAGAATCTATATAGTCTATAATAAGTGTGCTAGAGGAAACTTCTTGAAAAACTCACTGTGATGGGATGTACCCATTACAAGAGGTAACGGGTACAAACTTGAATATAGGAAGTTCCACCTAAACACGAGGAGGAACTTCTTTACTTTGAGGCTGGCAGAGCACTGGAACAGGCTGCCCAGAGAGGTGGTGGAGTCTCCTTCTCTGGAGACATTCAAAACCCACCTGGGCGCGTTCCTGTGCAACCTGCTCTAAGGTGACCCTGCTCTGGCAGGGGGGTTGGACTAGCTGATCTCCAGAGGTCCCTTCCAACCCTATGATTCTATGATGTCCGGTATGTTGAGATAATAGAAAGAGGTCATTGCTGCTTTATCATAAAAGGGGGTTTTTTATTCCTTTCTATTATTAATCTGGCTCAGAAAGAACGTTCTTGTATTAGTCTTTTGTGGCTTTGCTGAGAGAGGTACTTTTGGAGAACTTTAAGTGAAGGGTGGAGTATTGAAATACACAGAAAAAAAAAACCCCACCCCACCCCTTCTCTCTTCTCTCTCTTCCTCCAGTAGATAGGAGGTGGCCCTGAACTAAATAAAGCTTTTAAAGTGTCATATTAAAAGGGCTGCTATTCCTAGTTGCTGTGGCTTCACCTCCTATTTACAGTGGCATACAAATTTTTCTTAGCTTGTTCTGTGGTTCCCATCTTCATAAACAGGCTTTTTTGTGTGACCTGGAGTAGAAATGAACTCACTTAAGCTTAATAAATTGTAAAGAAGCAGAAAGGGCACAAATGTTTCTCCCTTTAAGTATTTAATCTTTAAGTCTGCTTTTCAAAAACAGATCTCCATGAAACTGAGAAGATACATGCTGTACATCCAATGAAGGCATTTTTGACAGGTTATAGTGCAAACTTACTTTCAAACAGATAACAGGGTTTTAGGAACTGGCAGTTTCTAAGTGAATGTTTTTGTTTTGTTTGCAGAGATACAGAACAAAGCCGTACTGCTGTAGCTTATGCAAGTTCTCGTCAAAATTGCTTACTTCATTCAAGAATCACTTGCACCGTTACCATGAGGATGAAATGGACCAAGAGCTGGTGGTTCCTTGCCCAAAATGTGCATTTGCTTCTGATCCCAAAATAGTGGGAAAACATATCCGGATGTTTCATTCATCTAATAAAAGAATACAGAACTATACAGTCAGCATTTTGGATGGCATGAAACAATTCAGGAGTGACATCATAAACTTTACATGTCTAAAATGTCACTTTACAGACACATTGTATTACAACATGAAGAAACATGTGCTGATGAACCATTTTCAAAACTTAATAAGTACATATTTTGGCCAGAAACCTGATGAAAGTAAAGAGAATTCCATTGAGCACTACTGTAAAAAATGTAATGCTTCTGCAAACAGCCAAGATTCTTTAATGTATCATGTCTTGACAGCTGAAACACACCGAGACCTGGAGAACAAACTTCGGTCAGTGATTTCAGAACACATTAAGAAACCAGGACTGGTGAAACAAATGCATATTGCTCCAAAGCCTCCCCAAGGTGTGGCAGTGGCTACTCCATCTGCAGGGCCCGCTGCTGCCCCAGCAGGTTCTGTCACAGCTCCAGCTTGCATCCAGCTTGCATTTCCACAGAATAATCAGAACCAGAGTGTGGTGCAGCCAAAAGCAGTTCAAAACACAGTCAGATCACTGACTGTTCCAAGTGCCTCTGGTAGCCTTCCACATACAACTTCTGCTCCGGTTGCTACCCCATCACATGTTACTCTTGTATCTAGTAATCTTTCTGTAGGTCAGAATAATGTTAATATTCAGCCATCACCTTCCCAGCCTATCATTGTTTCCCATAGGCTTCCCCTTAATCAGCCTGTGAGAGCTGGAGCTATTCCTCTTAATCATTCTGTTGGGACTGTAAATAGGACGTTGGCCCCTGCAGTTCTTCCTCTTAATCAACCTGTCAGGCCTGGGCTTTTTCCTATTAATCAACCCATTGGTACTATAAATGGTCCAGTTGCAGCTGGAATGCTACCTGTTACTCAACCTGTCAGCCCTGTGAATGGACCGGTCGCACCAGGAGTCCTCCCTGTGAATCAGCCAGTTGCACCAGGAATTCTCTCTGTCAGCCAGTCTCTTGGGAATGTGAATAGACCCATTGGTCCTAGGGTCCTTCCTGTGGCGCAGACAGTTGCGTCAGGAGTTCTCCAGCTTAGCCAGCCTGTTGCTTCTGGGGTTGTTCCTGTCAGACAGCCTGTCAGGCCTGGGTTTCTTCAGCTTAATCAGCCTGTTGCCCCAGCAGTTATCCCAGTAAATCAGCCTGTTCAACCTGCTGTTTCTCAAAACACAACTTTTTTGAGTGCAGGTTCTATACTTAGGCAGTTGATTCCAACTGGCAAGCAGGTTAATGGGATACCTACGTACACGCTTGCCCCGGTTTCAGTTACTTTGCCTGTACCTCCTGGTGGTGGAGTAGCAACTGTTACGCCACCGCAAGTGCCCATCCAACTAATGCAGTCTGGGACAGTAACTCAGTTGTCCCAGCCACCAGCTGGTGCACCCTCTCCTCCAGTGGTTTTAATGTCTCAGAATATATCGTTACAAGCCTCCCCACCTGGCCCTGAAACAAGTCAGGCTAACAGGCGGGCTAAGCAGTGGAAGACTTGCCCTGTTTGCAATGAACTTTTCCCATCAAATGTCTACCAGGTGCACATGGAGGTGGCCCACAAACATGGTGAAGTAAAAATGGAGGAAACCCCGGAACCTGATAAGCTTGCAGCTTGTGCACCCTTTCTAAGGTGGGTGACGGAAAAGACAGTCCGGTGTTTCTCTTGTAAATGTTTTCTCTGTGAGGAAGAGCTCATGAAACATCTCTTGATGCATGGCTTAGCTTGCTTGTTTTGCACAGTTACTTTCCATGACTTAAAAAGCCTCGTGGAGCATAACAAAACTACACACAATGGGAAAAAGCAGTTACACGCAGATTATAGCAACAGAGGATTTCAGCTAGGTAATGATGCTCAGGGTGACCTTGTATTTCCACACTTTGATTTCAGTACAGTGTTACCAAAAGAAGACATTGGTGAAAGAGAAGTACATTTGGCAGTACTTGCTGGACTAAATTCAAGGACGCTTGTCCCTGTTTACATCAAAGTGAAACCTCAGACAGCAGAAGTGAACAGTAGATGCAACAAAAAAGTGTTAACCTGTCCCTTTTGCTTTGGTACGTTTGTTAGTAAAGAAACCTATGAAATGCATTTGAAAGAGCGGCATCATATAATGCCAACTGTTCATACAATTTTGAAGTCTCCTGCTTTCAAGTGCATCCACTGTTGTGGTGTGTACACTGGAAATATGACTCTAACAGCTATTGCTGTACATTTGCTCCGTTGTAGAAGTGCTCCCAAAGACAGCAACTCAAGCGTGAAGATGCAGCTTGAGTGTACTGAGAAGAAAGAGCTGCTGTTTGTGAATGGTGAAAAGCATGATTCTGTGATACTGAAAAGAAAGCAATCGGATTCCTGCTTTGTTGCAGAACACCAAAGGAATAAGGAACAGCAGCCTCTGAGCTTAAGTACTGGCATAGCTCTGTCTCCAGAAAAAGAAGTGAATTCAGGGGTAGTGCCTTTCAAACGACAAAAGATTAATAGTAGGACTGAGATGAAGAAGCTTCCTTCTAGTGAGGATCTTCGCATTCTAGCAGTAGATCCTAAACAGTATGATTACAATTCGTATGAGGCTCAAAACCAGTTTTTGACAGACTACTTTCATGAGAGGCCATATCCTTCTAAAAAAGAGATGGAATTACTTTCCTCGCTGCTATACGCGTGGAAAATTGATGTTGCATCATTCTTTGGAAAAAGGAGGAATATATGCCTAAAAGCGATAAATAATCAAAAACCATCTGTGCTGCTAGGTTTCAGTATGTCTGAACTAAAAAATATTAGGCACAGTTTGAATATAAAAGATGAACCATTAGATATGTAAACAAGCTTTTTTGTAACAGCTAAAAGCAATCTATAATTGCATACTTATCGATTTAGCAGTTTATTGTATTATTTGTTTTAACTTGTAGACTGGCCTGTTGAAGGGTGCAGTAGTACAAAAAGTCTCATTCAGTTGTGACTGTTATTGTGAAAGGCACACATAGTTGTGTATTTGAAAAAGCTAAAACCTTCAGACTTGCCCATCTGGAATTTGTTTTAGCTTTTTACTTTTTTCTGGACTAGTGGGGGTTTCTTTTTGTTTGGTTTGTTTTTTTGTTCCGTTTCCCTTTCTTCCCCTCCAGGCTTCCATTACACTTTTTATACCACCATGTAAAACACTTGTCCTGTTAAAAACAAATTTTATTTTATTTTTCTGCAATGTCGTCATCTTTTCTAAACAATAAAATGTATAATGTTGGTTAAAATACTGAGGTAAACTATGTGAAAAACATTTATTTGATTATTTGTGGTTTTAAGTCCTAATTTTTTTAGCCTATTTTTGTTTTATCTACTGAAGAGAGGTGATTGTAGCTTTTACATCCATTGCCCATTCAAATTCCCAGTGCACTGGTAGCAATAAAATACATGGCAATCTTTTTTTCTTTTGTTAGTCAAAATACTTGTGCCAGTTAAGTCTGGTGACGTGTAGTATCTAACTGGTATTAACATGGTGGGGATGGAGGAGCTTGGGGATGCCTGTTGAAGTGTTTTAATTAACTGACTTGACATGGTTGTGTTATTATCTGTTAAATAGATCTTGCTAACCAGAAGCGTTTACTCTTTTTGTTGGTGTTGAAGCCTGGTTGTTTACATACCTATTGTTCAAAGCTTGGTAGCAGCATTTGGTTTCTTTTATTTTCCAAAAAGCAAAACTGCTTTGGAGAGTGTCCAGATTGCTCTTTGATGCGTGGAGTATGTGACTTCTGTGCATGTCACTTATCTGTAGAAGCCGTATCCGAATATCACCAAAGAATAATCTGGCATTTATTTTAAATTGCTGATGCATGAGGTAGTAACTGAGCAGTGCCTCCTCCCCAGAAAATTAGATACCTGGCTTGAAGTGCTTTCAGTCAGAAACTGTACAAGCTGAAACTGGAAAAATTGATAGCATCAAGAGTACCTGAACCATTGATACTCATGTAGTGTTTCTTTTTTTATTGTCCTATAGAGAGCATAAGAACAGTATAAAACCCAAATAGACTATCTTGTTCAATATGAGCCACCATCCCTATTACAGATTACGGAAAAGCTGTTGGGAAGGTTCACTTGAGTTGAAGAACAAACTATAGTACTGTTGGCCACATTGAGGCCTTGTTTAGTACGGTCCTTTCTTTCTGCATATGTTTGGTTTCATCTGGCTTGTCAGACATTGCCTCCAATATTTATTAACAGCCAGTTACAATACGCATTATTTTTTCTTCATTATCTTCATCCCTGTCTCCCCACCCTTCTTTCCCAGAATTAAAAAAAAAAGAGCAGGCTCTTCTGTGAGTTCACTTTTGCCAGTGTTACAAGGGAAGGGTGATATGATATACCCAAGCTTATTTCCGTTTTTTTAAGTGGTAACCATACTTCTTTCCTGTGCAATAGTTTTTAAAGCAGATAGAGAATTGGTTTTTGTACCATTTCTAAAAGGGCATGACGTTTTTAGCAGAATTTGGTGACTGTCCACCTAAGGTTCTATAAGCTGTTTGAAATTCTATTTTGGATACGGTCTTGATATATTGATAACTTCAAAGAATTTTAATGCATATGTAACATACATTTAAATTAAACTGAGAGAATCTGCTATTTGGAAAAACCTAGTCATTTAATAGCCTTTAATAGGCACCATTTATGGGATTGGCTGCATGCCTCACCCAAGAGAGTGACAGTGAGTAAGAAGCAGTGTGTTCTTATAGCCTAATAATAGCTCATTAAAAACAACAAAAAAGAAGATATTTGGGCATAGCACAGTTCATGAGCCAGTTTGAAGGGCTCTGAGGGAGGAAGAGGGATGCTCTATAGAAGTTCTGAAATCTAGGCACTCATTTTCACTCATTAAACCTTGATAACTGTGAGCCCTGTAATTTTGGGGATAGTTCTGCTGGTGTAGATGAAAGTCCAGCAGGGAGGAATTTGGCAGCCTGCAGAAGGCTTGCCATGAAGGGTTGTTCTTGAGATAACTGCGTGGCATGGAGTGGGGAACTGGGAAGTCATTTCAGGGTTCATCCATGCTTGGGACACCAAGGGAGCAATCCAGTCTTACCAGAGTTTTCCTATGTAGTGTCCAATGGTGATGTTAAGCATTCTATTTATTGGTCTTTGATTTCACAGTTTCAAATAAACCAGCCTTCTAACTCTCTCTTAGGTGTGTGTGCAAATGATTACCTATCCCCCCCATCGAGGGAACTCGATGTCACAGTTTCTTTTGGTGCAAAATAGCTGTTAAAAGACACAAAAGGAAAGTAAGACAAAGAACTTACATCCAGATGGTTTAGGTAGACTTTAGTGCATTATAGTAGTATCTTTTATTATCTCAGATACTAATGGCTGCATATTTTCCTAGAGACTGATGTTCTTAAATCTTGGTACTAATTTGCTCTCACTAAATGCTCCTCCTCTCATTAAATGAGGACTGTAGAAATGAACAAAAACCAGATGGATTTTGAAGTGTGAAAGTAGTGACTGAGACACAGTATGGTCGTGGTTTTCAGAAAAGCCAAAGGGCCTGAAAACAGCCAAGTTGAATCAGTGGCTTTTGCTGTAGGCTTCTCACATGTGAAGCCGTTCGGTTAGAAAGCGTTAGTCTGGAAAGATGCTGTCTAGGGCTAAGTGCGGGCAGTGTGGTAAATGCCTTTCTGGCACTTTTCTGTGGGTCAAGCCTAACACTCCTGGTATATGCTGTTGGGGAAAACAAGTCTACCGAAGGAGCTGCCCTCTGCAGCAGGCCTTTCAAATGCACGTCCTTAAAGCATGTGGATGAAGCTCTGGTCCGCTGTAAAAGATGTCTAGTTGGGAAGAATACTGGTTGGTCTGCAGGATGATTGTAGCAAGTACTTGTTCCTTATGGGGATACAAAAAAAAAAATACCTGTGTGTATTCTGCTTCTGAAATGTATTGGTCTGGAGAAGTCTGTGTTTGAGAAATATTTTGCTGTGGTGTCTTGAATTTTTGAGCAGAAAAATTGTGCTTGTGAAATAGTCTGATAATGCTGTTTGAATACGTAGCAGGAAGGCATATGATTATAATGTGACTTGGTCTTGTTTCTTCTGTATACATGTGCTGGGAGTTGCTACTGTTTGGTAAACGGATGTTTTGGTAGGGGACAAAAACCAAGACACGCTTGTGATTGGTTTTCAGTACTGTATTCTTGTGTAGAATACTATAGTTCACCATTGCATCAAACTATTTTTTCCCCCCTTCACTGTTTTAAGTTGTTCAGGAAAGCTTAGGGGCTTACTTAAGTAGCTGTTAAATACAATGTTGGGTGTGCAATTCCCAACAAATATCTCTATAAAACTGTAATTCTACTGTTGCTGGCTGTGCCAGTTTCAAATACACATTTGTCAAACTTAACTGTGGGCATATTTTTCTAGGAAAGATACTTGATGCTAAGTAGCAAAGTACAGATACACGAAGAAAAAAAGCTGCAGTCTAATGCAAGGGAAAAAAAACACAAAAAATCCCTTCAGAAAACGTGGATGGCTTGTTTTTAAAGGTCAGAAGAATTTTCACTCCTTCCTCTGCAAAATATATGTGAAAAGGACAAACTGAGGGTATTCATGAATGAAGCAGAAGTTTGTGGTGCTGCATGTAAAGTCTGACCTAACACCTTGCTTTAGTGCCTGCTTATGTAATTTCTCATTTCAGCGGTTCTGTCTTCACAGGCAAGCTGCAGCTGTGACTGTTTCTCTTTTTACTTAGGTACCAGATCCCAAAACATGCATGAGATGTGGAAGACTTTCTCTTGTGGACTGGGCTTGTTACTGTCAGCACATGGTATGCCAGCAGTGACACCTTTTAGAAAAGGAGATGCAGAAGGGATGCCGTTGGAGCCTCTGTGAGATACTGTCTTTGGCACAAAAGGACCTAGTTCTGGAACATGCGTTGTGAAATCATTTCTAGGTCATGAAGGACAAGCGCCCTTAACAACTTCAGTTATGAAGTCATCGTGCATAGCACAGACACGCAACATTGTCCTGGGACTGACATCACACACTATTCTAGAGACCAAGGACTTAATTACAAGCTTTTCAGAGTGCTCAGAACAGTCTCCTCTCCTGATCTGGGTAAAGATTTAGGGCTGCGAGGGCATTACTTACCCTAAAACAGGTATGCTTTAGTTTGGGGGAGAAGGGGATGACCCAGAACAACACCAACAGCAATAAAAACCTCAAGGTTCCAGCTTCCTGGGGGAACAGAACTTAGCTAAAACATGTATTTTAAAAAAATAAGACGTTTTCTCTGAGTAGATGCTTCTGTGTGCTTCCTAGTGTTTCTGTTGCCTAAGCTACATGTACCTCTGGGGCAATGAGATCCACTGCTCGTAGAAATACCTGAAAGTACTGGTGTGGTTTTCACGCTTTCTATCCATTAGTTTTGAAGTAGGTGGAAGAGAAGTGGTAACTGGCCCTGAGATCTGTTATTTGCATAACTTTTGCTTTGTGCTACTTTGTGACCGAACATTTTTAGATCTACTTGGTTTTGCTGGTCAGATTTTCATGCTGTAGATGGAGCATTTACATCATGCTGAGAAATACAGATTTCTCTTTGGGAAATCCGCAGCCATAAAACTTTTAATTACAGTCATGTCATTATTAGAAGATGTTTAGCTGGTGGGGCCAGCCCTGTTCCCTCTCTGCGAGTGGAAGAAGGTGGATTTTTAAAGGAATTAGAAGGGCAAAGATTTAAACAGGCAGTTTTAGATGAATTCACAAACCCTGTAAGCAGACTCAGCTGAGATAGGTGGGATGAGCTGTGCTGGAAATACTGTGTTGGTGGCAAGCCCTGTCACCTGATCACCCTAAGAGTGATAAACCCGGTAAGGGTGGCTTTCCTTTTTTTTTTTTCTTTTTTTTTCTTTTTTCTTTTTTCTTTTTTTCTTTTTTCTTTTTTCTTTTTTCTTTTTTCTTTTTTCTTTTTTCTTTTTTCCTTTTCTCTCCGCCTCTCCTCCTCTCCTCCTCTCCTCTTCTCCTTTTTTTTTTTCTTTTCCTTCCCATCCCTCCATACTGCTAAATAAAAATATACTATTTGTGTTTGTATGACAAGTCAGCTTCCGCTTACCTATCCCATGTCCATGAGGGGTCTGAGCTGCAGTCCATAATACTGGGAGGGTGTAGCCCGAGACCTCCAGAAGCTGGGTCAGAGGTCTCCGAGAGGAGAGACCTTCTCTGGAGAACGCGCCTGAAGAAATCCTGGGAGCAATACTGGGTGCTGTTTTAGTCCAAGACTCACTGTGTGTAGTTGTGGGGTTTCAGAGACAATGTGACAGAGAATGATCCACTGACGCTGCAACCAGTGCAGGGAGCCCCAGAAACCACGTGGAGGGCTGCAAGGGAGAAGCAGAGGGTTGGGTCAGGCATGAAGTTGAGGCTCAGCCCAAGGACATCCCTACCTCGATTTGCATCCTTTTTTCTTTTCTTTCAACAGCAGATTAATATACGTTGTGCCCAGGTGGTTGCACATCAAACTGCTCAACGTTGCTGTAGTTGGAGCGAGGGTCGCTGTGCCCTGATGGTCATCAGCAGGGCAGGACGTTCAGCTCCGTGAACTGGGGCTGGATCGCAGGCACCTTGGCTCACCTCTCTTCTCAGTCCTTTTCCTATGGAGGCCTCCGATATCAGAGAAAAAATGGTGCTGACATCTACTGGTTATTACTCAGATGTTAATGTGCTAGTAATACCTGATGTTCCTTCTGAACGCAAACAAACAGTGCCGGACAAACGGTCCAGCGGCCTGCGACATTGCCAGAGACACTGTGGAAGGTTTAGCTTCTCTTGTCCTTTCTGGTCTTCTCCGGTGGCATCTCTTGATTTCCTCATTTGCTGGTTTTCCTTTTTCTGAATTAAGGCAATAATGCTGAATTTACTGTAATTCATGATATTTTCATGTCTGTGCACATGAGTTCCTTGAACAACCAGGGTTTTCCAGGAATCTTAAAAATACTCACTTCTTGCTCACAAGGGCTGAAACCTTGAGAGAGTGTGTATATATCTCCATGTCTGTGTCTGATAAGCCTCTTGAAATACCCAGTTAAATGAGCTTTGTAGATTGCTAGTGACAAAAATTATTGTTATGGATTCGTCTAATTTCCATGCCAGAAATTTAATGCATCCGTATCTGTCCTTGATGTCAGCTATGCTTCTCAAAAACCGTTCAGAAGCAATGTTCCAGTTTATGCACTAGAGAATTACATTCTTGGAGCAGTTCTGAATACTTCCCGATGGCCATCGGCAGGAGAAAGTAAATTTATGTAAAGTAAGAGAGGCTTATCAGGCCTGTGCAGATTTGATTTTGAGAACGAAGTGGCACAGAAGATAGAGCTGAAGCTGTAGAAAAGTGCTAGATTTAAAAAAAAAAAAAAAATTGAAAAAAATCCACCAAACCAGTTCACGGAATCACGGAATTTCAGAGTTGGAAGGGACCTCTAGAGATCATCTAGTCCGACTCCCCTGCTCAAGCAGGATTGCCTAGAGCCCATTACTCAGGACTGCATCCAGACGGGTCTTGAAAGTCTCCAGAGAAGGGGACATTCCTTCTAAATTAAAAGCATTCCAGAGAAGTTGCATTCCTTCAAAATTAAAAGCAGTTGAAATTAAATTAAAGTTGTGCTGTGATGCCACCTACGGGATTTCTATGGGGAACACAACCCTGGCCAGTGTTTGTATTTTTAATCTTAGGGTCGAAGTTTTGTTTTAGAACCACAAGAGCGTGATGTCCCCTTGAGTCTATCAAAATAGATGTTTCCCACACTGTACCTAGCCATTTCTGTATTGAATTCAAGGAAAGTTCTGTTCCTTCTCAGAAACTTTGGTATACTGCCTTCAGCAAATACAAACCTGAGCCAAACACCTCATACAACTGAGGGACTGCTTTCAGTTCCTGTTACAGTCCACAGAAGCATTTCTAAAAAGACCCTTAGCACATACTAGATCTGTCTTGTAAAGAAATCATCAAAGTAATACAATCTATGAAAAATCTTTTGAGTTACTGAAGACATAACAGCAGTAACCTGTGAAAATGATACATATTTTGGAGAGTAGAAGATTTCTGTATTAAAGGGTTATCATTTTGAAGCCATAAATAAAACCAAACCTTAAAAAATGAATCCAAAGTTTTAACACAAATAGTCCAAAGTGAACATCCTAAACCCTAGAGAACTGATCTGGGTGCTAAGTGTTCACAGTAGAGATATCTGAGTTTATGGCTGTGCGTCACTAACCTGTGAATTTGAGGCAAGACCTTTCATTTGACAATGCAGGACGGGCCATAATATACAAGAAAAAATACGTACCTTTGAGAAATATGTATATAATACATTTTCAACTCACTTGACTCTTCAGCCACAGAACTATCGTTACTAAATCGTGGCTTGGATTCCCCAAGTAATAGACAGAGCTTTTGTTCATGTCAAGAGGGGGCTGCTGGATGTTTAGCTACTTTAATTCTGACAGGTAGGGACTGGACGAATTCAAGCTTCTTGCCAAGTCAGTGCCAGTGTCAAGTACCTTCCTGGTGGATGCAGCACAGCACCCCATCGAATGGCTACAGGTGGGTTGGATGCGCAAAGTAAAACATTGCAAAGATAATCTGATATTTGTTACGTGATATGTGTTGCTGCAATGGGATTGTTGATCTGGAATTAACTCGCAAAGAGAAAATATGGCATGAATCAGAGTGTCAAATACTGGAAATAATAGCCACATTTTTAAAATGCAAAATAAGCGAGGAGACGAGCAAAATGGTTGGCATGCGTAGTGCTACTTTTCAGCTTCTCAAAGCTTTATTACAGAATCACACTGGTTGAGGCGGCAAGAGACCTCTTCAGATCATCTAATCCAATCCCTGCTCAAAGCAGGGCCACCTAGAGCCCAGGACTGTGCCCAATGATGTGCTGAATGTCTTCAAGGGTGGACGATATATTCACCTTCTCCAGGCAACCTGTGCCAGTGTTTGACCAATCTCACAGTGTAAGTGTTTTCTTGTGTTCAGATGGAATCTGAGGTTTCTCATTTATGCCTGTGGCGTCTTGTCCTGTCAGCAGGCTCTGCTGAGACGACCCTGGCTCACACTTCTCCATTCCCTCCTTTCAAGCATCCACACACATTGATGCCATCCCTTCCCCCCTTTCCTCCTCGAGCCTTCTCTTCTCCAGGCTGAACAGTTCCCACTCTCCCAGCCTTTCCTCAAAGGTGAGATGCTCCAGCCCCTTCTTCACACTGTCATCTGCCAGCTCCCGCCATGCTCATGGGTGCAACCCCTCCAGGCCCATGGTCTAATGTATGTCCACTGTGTTTAAATGCACCCTAACTGGGTCCTCCTCCACCAAGGAGGAGTAACTCTTCCCTGCTACAGACCTCCCCTCTGGTCTCAGGCACATGGGATTTCTGAAGTCTTAGTAAAGTCTGAGGTAAAGGTGGCCTTGAGTACCTTGGCCTTGTCTGTCTCCTGTGTCACCGGCCCCTCCCTGCTGCGTTTGGCAGAGAGGCCACATTTTCCCTAGTCTTCTTTTTGCTCGTTATGTACTTGTCAAAATGTTTTTGGTTGCCCGTCACATCCCTTGCCAGATTATGAATGTGCCCTGGAAAACTGACATCTACCAATAATAATGTCAGTAAGTCTATTGCAGTGCGCAGTAAAACGTTATCAAAGATCAGCAGCAGCTGCACATGCATTTACTAATAATAAATGTTCCTGCTATGGTCTAGTATGAAACATCTACTCTGCTGTTAAAAAATCAGAGTATCACGGGATGACACAGTTGCTACACGCATGCCTCCTTTGTCTTCATCCGGGTCAGCTCATGACTGATGTACAACAGTGCTATACAAAGGAAACTCAGGTGAACCAGTCAGTTTTGGAAATTTTATTATGGTATTGAGAACAAGTACTGAATAATTAGTTCATTTCCAGAGTTTGTTCTAGTGATATTAACTCAGTCTGCTTATTAATATGGGTATTTTCTATTTTATTTTATTTACTTGTTGAGTGCAAGAATGAGTGTGCTGCTTCTAGTTGCGTAACAGAAAATGAATATGAGGTACAATGGATCATGAGTTACACCATCAGAGCAAGAAGGGTCACAGTAATGGTAACATTTTGTGCTTCAAGCAGTGCTTCTGTACTACACACATCCTTGATGCAATAACAATGATGTGAAAAGTTCAAAGAGAATTTCTGAGTCTCTGGCCTTTGCCCACACCGGTGTTGTTTGCCTCTGAAGTTTTTAAATGCTTGCCAAGAGAAACTTCTCTCTGTGAACACAACGGATGTGTATCACCAGATTGTAATCAAGCCCTTGCATATTTTTGAGTATGCTCAAACCTGGCTAAAAAAATCATTCTAAGAATAATGAAATGCACTGTTGAGGAGTTACCCCGTGCACTGTTTCTTAGGTCAGTGAGAGCAGCTCTCGTCTGACCAGACAGGCATTCATACAGCATGATCTTTCTTACCCTACAACATATATTTAAAATACACCCGCTGACTTGCCCTTGAAAATGCTTGTTTCTCTCCATGGGCAATATAGGAACCACAGATGGCTAGTTCAGCCGCAGACATCTATGGTTTGACTATTTAAAGGGTAGGCAGGTTAACCCAACTTCAGGCTCAGCAGTGCTACTAGAAAGCATTTGGTGATTAAAAAGAAAAGTTCACCTCAGTCTTGCAAAACGGCAACCATTATGAAAGAAAAGTAACAACAAAATAATAGAGTAACACAATTTGGTATTTTTACAATCAAGACTGCTTCAGCTGTTTTGGCATCACAACTGACCACCCTGGGAGACTTGTACCAGCTCCCCATTGTGTGCCGCAACGCACCTGCCCTGTTACTACAGCTACAAACTTCTGTTGCTGTCACCAGCGCTGCCTTGAGCCCGCCGTCTCCCGGAGGGCTGAGAAGTCCAGCCTTCATGTTAAAGGAGAAGCTGCTGCCTGAGCATTCACACCCCACTCATGGTCACACACACATGCACACACCCCCCCCACACACACACCCCCCCA
>VYZM01001155.1:79003-91495 GCA_013398915.1 Dromas ardeola | reverse complement strand
CAGCAGAGTCTCAGGCATTGGATTTTATAAAATAATTAATTTAATTGGAAGGTACAGCAGGAAGGTCAGCCTGGGCTGGGTGCCTCCAAAGAGAGGGACCCTGGAAAAAGAAATCCCTGGGCAATTACACCTTTGTGATCCATACACCCATCTGTCACATGCTCTTCACATGCTGTCCACGTGTCTTTTACTCCGATGGTGACTTTTGGTCTGGGGTCTTCTAACATCTTATTGTATTCTTTTTCTGTGTCCAGGCAGGCGGGCCCTTATCTTGTTGATCTGCAGTTTCAGCCGAGGGTTGGAGCCTCCTTATCTTCTGGTTTACATTCCTTGTGCACCTGCACTCACTTCAGAACTGAAGAGTCCCAGACTTGGGAAAAACACTATCAGTGTGATATCAACATCTTCCCCATAGTAAAAGACTAAATGCAGCACTGTACCAGCTGCTAGGAAAATTACCAAGAAAAATAAGTCTATCGCGGCGTGTAGGCTTCAGCAAATCTAGCTACTCATGCAAAGTAATGCTAAGCAAACAGCACAAATCAAACCATATTATAATCCTAAGTAATTTATTCTAATTAAAATTTACATATTTATGCTAAACAACTAATATCACTCAACACTTGAACTTGCAGGTGATGGTGTATCCCCATTACATCCCATATGGATGGAAATAGTTTCCATCTCTCTTTTCTGTTAGCCTTCGTAATAAGCATTCTGTATATGGTTTCATTCTGCTGACTTTTTCTGCCTGTACAGTTTCTCCTGTTGCAACCTTCTAAAGCTGGAAAGACAGTGTTTCATAATTAGGGCATTTCATGATATGATTAGAGACCATAATTTCACTGGCTTTGACTGGAGAGCTGAACATGGGTGAAGCTGTGATTGGAGTGTTTAGACAGAGTCACAACTCTATATACCCTGTTAATACCATGGTGGTCATTGGTTGTAAAATAAGTGAGAGCAAACCTTGTGCTACACAGAAGAAGTAGGAATCTGTTACTGTGATACCATGTTTTAAATCCATGATGAATTGCTAGCTGTGTTGAGATAAACACTAGAAGATAGCTAACTGAATTCCTTTTTTTTTTTTATAGTGTATCATAAGGAGGGGAAGTCTACATCTGGCATCAGAACTCAAACAGAAAGTTGTGAAACAATGGCAGTTGTTTCATTTGGAGAAAAAAAAAAAAAGACTTGGAAAACTTAATTCGTGACTTGCAATGTGGGATTCATCAGCGGAATATACAGTGCCACGCAACCACAGATACACGAGCAATGCTAACACACAAGCTTAAATTGCAGTTTGGAGGCGAGATGGGTATTTTAAATATTCTGCAATTTTCAAATTAATTTAATGGGACGCAGGAAAAGAGCTGCTGTGCTAATAAAACATTTCTATATACACACTACTGTTCATTTGTACTGACAAGTAAATGTTCAAGTCACAGTTAGTGCAACTAATGGAAAAAAGAAAGCTGGAAATGATGGTGGGGATCTATGTGCCGATAGAAATTGTGGAAAGATTCACAGAATATGGAAAAAGAGCTATCCATCTATTTTCATATTCTTAAAATGACTGTAACTAACTCTGTGAGCAACGCTCTAAACTTTTCCAGTGCCCACAGTCTTCACTATGCTGCAACGAAGCACACAGCAACAAGGAGGAGCGATTAAGGGACATGGCATGTAATTTACTTTGACATAGTGCCTTGTTTTAACCATAAGCTGAAGAAATAATATCAGCAATTCCAAATAAACTTTTTCTTTTGGGGACTAAAAACAATAGCAACAACAACAACAAAACCTGGAAAATTCAGTTATAAAAGCTTTGTAAATGCCAACTTATGGTTTTGTGGTTGTATCCCATGCCTTTAGGAAAATCAAGTTTCAATCAGATGAGATTTATGAAAACAGGTAATCTAAACCTACAGGTTTCCATTGCACAGAGAAGGCCACATCTGATAATTTTTGAACACGTTATTTTATCCAACACTTCAGTTACTTGCAGGTGCTAGTATTGATAAAACTTGTGTAGCACAGCACTGGAATTAAGGATCCATGTTGTCTTAGAGTGTACTAGAACCAGTCAGAAATCAAAAAGACACACATCCTCCCCATATTGCTTGGGAAAGTTAAAACCGAAGTTACTTTGTCTTCATGTGGATGTATATTTGCATTTCTCACATCTTCGACTCATCTGGGTTTTGAGTGAGCTCTTAAAGCTGCGCTTCTGGGACACTAAGTCCAGCATTACAGGTTTGAGCAGCACTTAAGACAATACCATGAAAAGCCGTGAGCTGCTGATCCAGAGTTTACGTTGCCACTTCAAATCTGTTAAAAAAGCAAAATGCACAACCTGACAGATTTAGCACGTGCCCAGAGAATGCGTTTATGACAGCATTTGTTTTCCAGCGTAAAAACCAGACAGGCTGCGCACTGGATCATAGAATCATAAATGGTTCAGGTTAGAAGGGATCTTTAAAGATCATCTCGTTCCAACCCCCCTGCCACGGGCAGGGACACCTCCCACAACACCAGGCTGCTCAAAGCCCCATCCAGCCTGGCCTTGAACCCTTCCAGGGATGGGGCATCCACAACTTCCCTGGGCAACCTGTTCCAGTACTTCACCACCGTCATTGTAAAGAATTTTTTCCTAATATCTAATCTAAATCTACCCTCTTTCAGTTTAAAACCGTTACCCCGTGTCCTATCATTACACTCCCTGATAAAGAGTCCCTCCCCAGCTCTCCCGTAGGCCCCCTTCAGGTCCTGGAAGGCCGCTGTAAGGTCTCCCCGCAGCCTTCTCTTCTCTCGGCTGAACAACCCCAACTCCCTCAGCCTGACCTCATAGCAGAGGTGCTCCAGCCCGCTGATCATCTTCATGGCCCTCCTCTGGACCTGCTGCAACAGGTCCATGTCCTTCTTGTGCTGAGGACTCCAGAGCTGGACACAGTACTCCAGGTGGGGTCTCATAGGAGCAGAGTAGAGGGGTAGAATCACCTCCCTCGCCCTGCTGCCCACGCTTCTTTTGATGCAGCCCAGGATGTGGTTGGCTTTCCGGGCTGCAAGCATGCATTGCCAGATCTTGTATTCTGGCCAAGTTGGGAGCACGTACTCAGGTGCCTACTCCTGATCTGGGTGAAGCCAGTGCTCAGATGAGCTGGCAGTGCACACAGCCATTGCTAATGACAATACAACCACAGCCTCGCTGGCCACAGCTCAGTTTCTGCAAGCAATTAATGGCTACAAATATTTAAAGTTACTTTCTCATGCCAGAGGAACTGAACTTCTGCTGATGGTCGGCAGTTGATAATGTCAATGACTAACATCAGCACTCACACTGGTACTTGGAAGCTGCTTTTTTTGCCCTGACCAGGAGGAACCAGAGTGTTGCTAACTCAGAGGAAAGTGACCCGCTGCTGATGGGTGCATTTTAGAATACAACAATCCAGAGACATCCTTCAAACCTTTTTGCACATTTATAGCTAGACAACACTGTGTATAACTCACATAACAAATCAAACAGTTTGATCCTGCATCTTTGATTGCTGTTTGTGCTTGAAATCCAAAGTTAAAAGTATTAACTCACAGAATTTGGATCCTTTGCTAAAATAAAGCACTAAATTCTCCACAACAGCCAAATATGCTCTTCCTGAAGAAGCAGAGCCTGATACAGTGCATTGTGAGATAAATATATTCATACACATACATGTGTATATATTTGTGTGTATATATGTATATGTATGTATATATGTGCATGTGAGTAATCTTTATATATACTTACTAATATTACTCCTGCTGCTGCAATTCAAAAATTGATTAAATAATAAATTTATACACCAAACAGTAGTAATAACCCATCCACTCATTCCACTGTCAGTGAAAGCGTAGAATTGTAGATCACCGAGTTGAAGAGCAGGCTTTCATATGAAACCTGCCACACTAGCACTGGTGAGAAGGCTTTGCAAAAAAACTCTGGTTCTGCCGTATATCCTAACCTGCTATTTGAATAATTTAACCCTCTAGGATTATTCAGAAGTGCTCTAGAAGAATGCTAGCTTAGGAGGAGAATCAGAACTGAAAAAACAGATTGAAAACCTTTGGATATATTGCAGCTGATGCTGAGATCCAAGCACAAAGGAGTAAACGGAGACTATTGGCCAAATACAACAAAAAGCATGTGCCAAAACATAAGGCTGGCTCTTTACAGCAAGAATCTATCGGATTATTAAGTACTGTCAGAGTTACAGAACCACGAACACCCTTTGGCTCAGGTTACTCTCCTTACTGGACTGGGCCAAATGAAGCAGAAACTGGCTTCGAGGAAAGCAAATCAGAGAATGCTTTTGGGGAAGAATATTCTGTTTTAAGAATGGACTGAGATCTGATTAACCGGTATCTGTTAATAAAATAAATTGGAAAGTCATTTATAGCTTCATAGATATGCTATACATACCCATATATAGTAATCAGAACTGTGCTTACATATATGTTGAAGAGCACAGCTCTGATCATTTAACGAACAATTCACAGTCAACAACCTTTCTTCATGTAACTCGTTGTAAGGTTACTGCATTATTTCATGAGTTCTTGCGTCCTCAGGAAAGGCTATCCTTTATTTTTTATTCTCCTTTATGTCCAAAGAATTGTAAGGAAAAAACCCACCCTTTTACAAGAGCTTTTACTTTTTAAACAGTTTACCTTTGCCTTTTGGGCGAGTCTCCTTCAACACGTCTCAAATGTTTTTGACCATAACTTTGCTTCTGTTGAAGAACGCAGAAGCGGGGGCCATCAAGTGCACAGGATTGTTTAGTGATAATGTACTAAAACTAGATGTACTTAAAATACATGGATCTATTTCTAAATAACAGTAGCCAGTAGTTTGAGAATAACGGACAAACGTAAAGGTTTGATTTTTGTTTCCTCCCTTCTAATAGCACCGGAGGGGCCAAGTAGAAGATAAAGAACTTACTGATCATAAAAGCTGTTACTATCTTCTGCTTGCAGAAGTCTATTTTATTATTCATAATTTAAATAAAATTTATATTAGTGTAAAGTATTTAAATATATTCTAAAGGCTTTAATGTTTATATTGTGAAAAAGACTGTCCGAAGTGGGAAACTCATCTAAATGCTCCCAGGGCTTCCTAGAAATAGTGTTTGTGTTGAAAAGTTTCAAAATATACTTTGTTATGTGTGAAAGGAAAAGCTGGAAAAGCGTCATAAAACTCAGTAAGGATGTATAAATAACACTTTGCCTTTCAATCAAGATACATACCTGCAAATCTCCAAGTTATGACACTGGGT
Source organism: Dromas ardeola (assembly GCA_013398915.1). Taxonomy (NCBI): domain Eukaryota; kingdom Metazoa; phylum Chordata; class Aves; order Charadriiformes; family Dromadidae; genus Dromas; species Dromas ardeola. Next base: position 86,186 of record VYZM01001155.1, on the reverse strand, counting down.
AAAGTAGCATAAAACGAGAGCATGGAAGAAGACCGGGGTTATGAAGTGACACTGTGGTTCTAAGTGCCGATTTCATGCCCTCTCACAGAACTATTACCTTCTCTGAAATTCAGAGATCCCAGCTCCTGCTGGACGCAAAAATCAGCAGAAAGCGTAAGCCAGAAATCCCTTGCTCTAATTTGCTGTGGTATTTGCCCCTGTGGTTGATGCACTCCTAGGGGTGTACAAACAGGCATCGCTGGCATCTCCGCTTCATTGCCACCCTGTTGAGAAGGGCCAAACTAAACAAATCGAAACAGAACCGAAGCATCCCTCTGCAGCCAGTTACTGACATTAACTCTGGTTTTCAGCAGGCAAGAAAACAACGTTTTGTAAACAAATCTTTCAGCTGGGTCCTGTTACAAAAGCAACAACCAGGCTTGTGCTGCTTTGAAGTGCCCTTGTGCTGTTTCCATTCCTTCTTAAACTAACCCAGATTTCCGCAAAGATGGTGGTAGATCATTAGCACTTATATGGAAAACTCATCTGAAACCTGTATCAAATTTGTCCCCATTAGGTTCAAATTTCATAACTTTCAAGTAAAACTAGGCTTGGTTTCTTCATATTTTCTCCTAGTTCATTTGAATTCAAAACCATAAGTAAATAGTTTCTTCATTCCTTTGAGGTAGTCCGAGATCTTGAGAAAACCTAGAAAATCCTTAAGTACTTTTGTTCATCCAGCAAAAAGAACCTAAGCCCTGTACTCTTGGGATGCTGGACTTACAATCAAGAATTTAGGATTATATGAAATCTCATTGGTTCTGTACATATTTAACATAACCACTCAAAATCTTCACTCTTTTCTACCAAGTACTGGATGCTCACATGTGAATTCGAAAATCTCTGGGCTTAAATTCTGCATTTTCCAGGTTCATCGCACAAATCGAGGCAACTTTTTTGGTATTATCTTTCATTGAAGAAAATCTTCACAGCTGTAAAAAACAATAAATATCACTATGTAGTCTGTTCCACAAAAGTATATTTTTAAACACTTAACTAATTTTTCCAGTGTGGCATACATATATATATATATATATATATTTTCTTAAGACATTTAAAATTCCTTTCATTTTAGTAGCCATTGGATTGCTTCAGCTAAATGCTAAGCAAGCTAACAGGCTACACGTTGAGGAGATACTTGCTAATGATTTGGAAAAATTAAGGAATTCAATAAACCATCTGAATTGCTTGCAGTTTCTGTTGAGATCATCTAAGCCATTTCAGTTCAAAACCTTTTTGAATACATTCATTATGCTCTTGTGTCCAAGTTTCTAAAGACGAAATTCAGAAACCGATGGATTATGAACATATTCAACAAGTTTTTTGTATCCAGACTTTGATGATTATGTGTGTGAGTCTTCCTGGCGTTATTTGGCAAGTACACTTCCAAAGATTGTCTGCATTTGTACTCATCTACCAGAAGCACTCAGAAACTATATATATATAGAGTACAACAGCGCCTAAAATAAGTGCTTTTCACTCATTAAGAGACAACAAACAACAGAGATGCCAGGCTTAGAAATGCAACTGATGGAGGCTTCAAAGAAACTCGCTCTGCCAGCTTGTAAGCACACACATTACATCATGCAGTTTGCTTTGGAGGAGGTTGAGCCTTAAAGTTTAGATACAAATAAGGTAGTAGTTCTGTCCTTAACATTTGTGCAGATTTCCAGCTGTAGGCAAGAGAAGTCTCTTCCAAACCAAAACTGAGGCTGACTGTAACCTTACCCAAGAGGGTCCCATAAAGACATCGACATTCTTCTATAGTTAATCGAGTCTGACACTCATAGCATAAATTTACACGCACGTGACACAGATTTGCTAAAAGCCCCCTTGGAATGTACTTTATTTGGAAACACTAAACTGTGTGAGTCACCAATGTATGTAATTGCAGTTAATTTTAAGCGTTAATTTGTGAGAGAAAGAAAATTACGCTGTATTGCAGAATTCTATAAAATTACATGCATTCGTATACAAGGACACATGACAAGGTGTTTTATTAAAATAAAAAGCTTTAATACTTTTGCATTTAAAAGATTTAGCAGAAAATAATTACTACAAACATGCTACAACAACATACATGTTTAAAAAGTTTTCAGTGCTTTCTTTCAAAGTTCAGCATTTTGGCAAAAATAAGTTTTTCTTTATATACTTCAAAAGTTGGCTATCATAATACTGATATAAAATACTTCATGTAGACTAAGGTCAGGTGCATAAAATACAATAAGTAATAAAACATACTGTTTGTATAAACATTTAAAGTATAAATTTCATTAGATAACATGCAAATACTGCAATATTTTAAATGGCACTTAAATACAGATACTGAGATTCTTTATAATTTTGCATCCAATATGAGATTCTGAAATGTACAAAACTATAAAAGGAACATATTTCTTCATTGAAGTCAGGTACTAGTACAGAGTTTGATTGTCATTCTACAAGCACTGAGCTCCATGTCCTGCAAATCTTCACTACTCCAAGTAAAGACGTCTACTGAAATAGGCCCAGTGCTAGTTAGTTTTCTTCATAATAAAATATGAAAAGCATATTTACATGAGAATAAACTCTTAAATTTTTGGTAAGGTAATTAAGTAGCAGCAATCTTTTTCTTCAAAAAATGATGTTTAAAATATGTGCATGCTTTTTGTTGTCACTGATATGCATCTGAATAAAATAAAATTAACATTCTTCAATAAACTCAAACCACTATTTTGTTCATTGCTGAAAAAAACTCTATAATATCCCTTCTTGCAAAAATCATAGATCCATAATGTCAGAACCTTCCAGAGTATTTTTATGTTTCCAAGATCAATGGAAAACAATCTAATTGTGCTGAAGCAGTCATCCAACTAGTAACGAATAAAATAATCATCTTTTCACATTATTCCAAATACTTTTAGTTCTTCATTGAAAAAATATTGGTTCATCAGATCTTCTACAATTTTTGTTTTCTGGTTCAGTGATCAACAATTCTGAATGTCCTTCACAATATAAAACACCGCAATACTTATGCATAATTTCTAAGCAGTTATATATAATATATTAATCCTGACAAGGTGAATAAAAGGCTTATGAACAGGGAGTGCAGAACAGGCACCACTGTAACAGATGGAGAAGAAATGCTAAACGAAACTTGTACTTGAGATGCAATTAGAGCTGACAGCGGTACATGCGAAGCTAATGTTGGACTGTCTGAATTTATCAGTGACTCTATCTTTTCTGCTTCTTTATTGCAGGCTTCAATCTAAGAAAAGAAAAGAAAGTTATTATTTCTCTTCTTGTCATGCCAATGCAAAAATGTTGCTAGATAGCAAAATTCAGGAAAGAAAATCTCAGTTATTCCCATCAGCACGTAAGATTTATACAATTTTTGAATTTCTTTGAAAACATATTGGAGCTCTTATCATAGATCTTATCTCTTATCATTGGAGATCTTATCACAGTACTATGAAAACTACTGTGGAAGCCCTGAGAAGCAGTAAAAGGGAAGGAAGGAAGCTACATATAAGTTATTGTGGGTGATGTGTTTTGAATATTGATGACAAAAAGCTCACAGTAAATTATTCCTGATTGACCAAGATACTGCCTTGAAGTCTGCAACAGTGAAAAAAAAAAAAAAATCAGAATTTTCTCCTTACTGGGCTTTTTCTTCTCTATCAGGGAAAACTGATTTCTTTCAATGGGAAGGGAAGAGAAGAATGGAAGTAATAGGAAAACCTGAGAAAACCCAGGTTCCCATTCCCCCGCTGACATGATGATAATTATGAATTTATGTTAGAAAATCCATTTTTTCCACCTTACCTTATACTGCAACCCAGGAATCAATTTAGTACTAAGTCTCTTTAACAACTTTGGAAGCTGCCTCTGGTGAAGTTTTAACTTGACAAACTTAGTATCTGCATTCCCAAAGCTTTGAAAGTTGAGGAACTTCTAGCTCAGCAACGGGTGTCACCAGTGAGATGAGCAACTCCTCCCTGGTTTCAGATGGCCTCCCTGATTTCAGAGAGTCCTCCTCTCCCCAGGAGTCTGACAGCACCTGCTGCAGATGGAGTGAGCGCTGACCAGACTGGCAAGGCTCAAGACCTTGTTTCCTAAGTCCTGGTAACATTTTGGGCTATTTCTGCTAAAGGAGGAGACATAAGTTGGAGCCGAGTTGGAGATAACAGGGTTGCTCCAGTAGCATGGGCAAGCAAAATACATACAGTACATCCGCCTGAGAAACAGCTACCCTGTCAGATGTTGCAGCTTGCAAAGTTTATGGCAGTGACTCTATCCCCTCAAACTATAGCGTAACTTCAGCCCATCCCAGAAGCAATACTGAGGATGGACTGTTGAAATAAAATGGAAATAGGAAGCAGCTGTCAATATAAAATAAACAACAGGAAATGAACTGGCCAGAATTCTGTTCGTATTTTAAAAGACAAGAGAGAGACTGTGGGCAGGTTTTCTCTCCCCTTCCTTTTCAAAACTAAATACTTCATTTTACACTAGTACACATCAACATGTCAGGTAACAGAATGAACCAGTCAGAACACCTAATCTCCAAAGTGATTTCATTATAAAGTGCCGTCTGCAGGGCCAGGCAAGACTATTAGAAACAACTACAAAATGGCAAGTAATTATGTTCCTTTTAATAGTAAGAAGAAATCCGCACTGGTCTTGCACAGGTTAACAAGCAGAAAGTGAAAATGAAGCAACATCTCCAAGACAATAATAATGTAATACACAGCCAAATCATTGCTTCTATTGCTCTGAACTGCTCCTAAGAAAATACTGTAAGAACTTTGAGCTGCATTTGTTGTTTTACCTTTAGAGTTTAGTACTGTGAGCGTTCAGTTCTTGCTTGCTAGCATGAACCAGCTATGACACAGCAAGCTGGGCAGCTTATTGTAATGTTATTTCCTTTTTAAGGTCATAACAGCATTTTGGGATCTCCCAGCACTTTTTACCATAAGGCAGAAAGGAATATCAAAACCAGGATGGTCTCAGAACATCCTCTTTGGTATGAGCTACTGCTTAACATCAATGTGCACAACGTATTAATATGATATCAATACGTATGATGTACTTCAGCCTGATATCACATATACTTCAATCTGCTTTTAACCATTACTCCAGACAAAGGAGTACCATTTCATACCCAGGTTTGCATTTAATATACAGTTAATATTAAATTAAGAGGTCATTCAGTAATTTATTTATTTTCATCAGTTTGTATTTTCTGTTATTTTAGCCATAGAAAGTTGAGGGTTCTGCATTTATTAATTTTGAAACAAAAATCATACTACTCTATCCTTGGCCTTCCTTCACCTCCCTCCTCTTATTACCCACACTCAAAAGCCTCTTATCAGAAAAGCAGGACTCTCCAGACGCATTTTACCATCCGTAATCCTAGCTATTCAGATTTGAGTCACTAGAGAAATCCCCTTGTACTCAGTACACAGGAAAATGCACAATTTTAAAACTGCTATATTGAAAACAGTGAAGTGTACACATATAAAAATAAAGTAAATCCATACTGGGTAAATAAAATAATAACATAGTGTACCTGCAATGGTTTGGGGTTCTGATCCACAGGAATGATGAGAATTACAATTTCGGATTCTATGCTTAAGTATCCAAATACATCACACTGTGGCACTGAGACATGCAGGCGGATTTTTTCAAGTATGTCAAGTACTGTTATAGGCTTTTTATTTGTTACCTGGAAGAAAACAAAGAACTTAGTGGATGATGTGATATTATGCAAAATTACATCTCTCCTCTTCAGTTTTAATAACATTATGTCATGCCAGAAAATTTGTTTCAGTCATTTAAACTACTCATTTCTACTTTCTAGAAAAAAAAACAACAAACCAAAATGAAACTCCTCCAAAACATAAAAAAGTGAAAGGGGAGAAAGCATTCTACTTCTTAAATTAACCCTGGTTTTGACATGTGTTGTTCTCCACCTTCTTCATGGTTAGCATGTAAATGTATCATGTACCTCAAAATAATGTAAATGGTTATCTGTTACAGCAGCTTGTATTCCCATGCTGGGAATCAAGAGGCAGAGCAGCCCTACCAGCTGGCACTCCTTTACCATCGCAGAACCTCTTCCAAGAGACACCAGAAATGATGAGCTATGGCTTTGTGACGACAGGTATATGTCTGTGTATATGGGAACATGTGACATTTCAAGATCACTACATAACTACCAGGTAAATATACTTTTCTCTCAAAATTCTTATCTCTGTTCTGCTGTCTGTATCCGACAGAACAATTTGATTGTAGATGCTCAGTCTCTTTAAAGACTGCCACACCTTAAAGATTTTTCACCTTTTTCCAGGTCACTTCTGGATGTGTTGAACAGTACAGACACCAACACAAGTAGTTTACTTGTGACTTCTGTTTTCTAGCTTTAGCTGCAAGAGATCCATCCTTCTTATCCTACTGTAGCTTCATTTCTTTTAAGACAACTTGTGCAGGAATGGAAATGTGGGAAATCCAAATAGACTACATGAATAAAATTTCCAAAGTGTCACACAACACTTATTTGCCAGATCTTTGAGGATCTCCTTGTCATAGCCCCATTAAAATGTAGCCCGACATTGTGACTGATCAGCAAACCCTGTTTAAACAGTCTTAAAACGGAAGCACATGCGTACTGTAAGGATTACCAATAGTGTCAAACTTGAATTTTAATGTCTTAGATTAGAAATCTAGTAGATTAGGTTAGAATCGTAGCAGATTCCTAATGTTTCTTTGCTCTGAGTAGATGCTGACTTTTACAGAAAAGACCAGAGGGGTTGGGGGCAAGGCGGGGGGAAGAAGTCAGATTTATAGAACTCTTCAGTAGTTGATGCATTTTTTTCCTCATATGAACCACCTGTCTCAACTAAAATAGGCATACGTTACTACATCTTGTCCTCTAGGGCTGGTTAAAGTGTATGCTAGCATTTCTGGTAATGATTCCATTTATCTGAGCCTTAACCATCTTCAGTACAATAGCTATATACACTATATGTCTATGTACACTGTCAAAAGCAAGCGCTGCACACCAATCCTATCATTTTATTGATGGAATCAGAGGAGATCAATGTTATTAATGTTAATTTCATGTAGATGAAAAAGGTATCAAATCTATTCAAATACACAGTTG
>VYZM01001155.1:18840-78993 GCA_013398915.1 Dromas ardeola | reverse complement strand
GTTGGGCTTCTCCTATTGTGTTGTTATGAGGTATTAGCTGGCCTCTGACTCACACTAGAATAACAAAGGCACAGAGCTTCTAACTCTATACTAAGGGCAGTGTCACACCATGCACAGTCTCCAGGTGGCTGTGACCACCTCTGGGGGCTTACTGGATGACCCATGATTGAAGTTTACAAACGACAGAGCTTCAAAGTTCTGTAATTTCTAGTATTTGCTAAGAGAACGCTGACTTGAATGTTTGAGACATCACATATTTTAAATGTGAAGATATGTATGTATTTTATATATATATATATATATATATGAGTTCTGAAAACTTGAAGACTGTGTATAGTGGTGTTAGAGAGCAAGAGAAGAGAAAGTCAGCAAGGCTGTGATGACAAAGGGAAGAAAAAAGAGAGAGGAAAAAAGAAGAAAAGAAGCAACTACTAGGTACCCTAATCCAGGTATTAGCGTACTTAGTAGGTGAGAGGAGAGTAGTGAAATTATCATCAACTACTTGAATCAAGTCCAATAAATTTCTTTAACCGGAAAGCTGCCTTTTAACTAAAACTAAAAATTCTTCTTCACAGCCACATGTTGTAACATATTAACTAAGAAGCTGCAGTGGCCACCATGTCCCTGATACAAAGAGGTGACAAGTGGAAGACATTCCAGGATGCTGTCATGACCTAAGAGACACTGTTACTCAGCAAAATTGGTCAACATGCACGCACGCGTGCACGCACACACACACACACATCTCAGAGGAAATCAGTAGAACGTCAATCAGCAGCACACCCTTGAGATGAAAGCCAACCACATGCTGGACTGCAACAGCAGGAACAGAACCAGCAGAAGTCAATGTCCCCCTTTATTTACAGTTTGCCCCCGGGCCACAATGCCAAACTGGAGAGAGTCCAGCGGCATTCAGCTTGTGGAATCTCCACTCATAGAGGTTTTAAAAAACTCAGCTGTCCAAGCTGATCTAACCTTGCTTTGAGAGGACTAGACCCCTCCAGGGGTCCTGTTGAAACTATTTTTTTCTGTGTTTTTACAACAATATCTAACTCTCTCTACTTCTAAACCTATAAATAGGTTAATGTAGTTTTATACTGTTTTGGGGAAATGATCTTTCTTCTTGATATTTAAAAAAATTAAAATCATGTGCAGATGCAAACATTAATTGTTTTGCTTCCCTCGGCATCATCATATCGCTCTATCTTGCGATGTCGTGCCAATAATCAAGCGTTCTGCTCTCTTCCATATATTGAAGCATAAAAGCAGGGGTCAATAAAGTGCCATCGTTTTATACATCACATGGGGAGTCTGGGCCTAGTATGTTGTGTCCAGTGATAGACAATCAACATCAGAAGATCCATCTTACTTTGAAAGGTTTTCAAAGAGCAGCAATGAAGGATGCTGGTGTCTAACTTACGGAGATGTTAAATTAAAACCCAACATTTTACCTGATGAGCAGCCAAATCAGTGACAACTATCTACATAAACCAAAGACTGCAAAACAATCCAATTTAAACATAAGACAATGTCAGAACTAAGGTACTTGCACTAGGAAATAGCGATCTAGAAGAAAAATCTTAACAAGGCGGCCATAAATAACAAATACCCACTCTATTACTACCACGAAACAGATGCAGTTCCCGTATCATTTGTCTTTACTATGACAAGTCACTTAAACTGCAGACCTGAATGTGCTTGCTTGTGCCTACTCTAATTCTGTTTTGCTTTGCATTGTAATTCAATTTCTATGCCTGATATTGAGAAATAAAGGAAAGTATAAACAGTATAAAGAAAAAAAAAATCAAATCACACACTATCTACTGAAAAATGATTGATTTTATCTGTTAACTTTTCAGAAGAGAGTATACAGTAACTTGACTTTTCCATGTACCATTTAACATAAGGCATGATTAAACTGTTTACCCTTGCAAAAGTATCCAGCTTGTCTTTGTCATATAATATTCTCAGCATTCCAGCACACAGTGGACAGCAGGCTCCTATGTGAATAAAAGAAAATCTCTCATAAATAAAGGCAAATAGTCTTTTTACTTTTAAGTAAGCAGAAGGTCAAAAGTTGGACATTGACTGAGAATGAAAATAGTAGAACTGCCAAAGCAAAGTGAATCTTTCAATCTGATAGCAGAATTGCACAATTTCTAAGACTTTTTAACGTTGAAACCATTTATAATGCAAAAGCAGTCACCTTTCAACAAACATTTACTACTATCAACATGAAGAAACAAGATGAATTTTCATTTGTTTCTAGATGATACATTATTGTAAGCTAAAAACCACACGCACTTTGTATACTACGAGACAAGGTTTTGTATGGATGCATGCATACACAACTACATAAATAATGAATTTAAAGAGCTGAATTAGATAGGACATGATAGAAAACAATTATGCACGCTGCAAATATTAAGTTATGCAGTTATACCATGTTGAAGCTTAGAATCTTTATATAATGGGGGGGGGGCTTGTCTGACAGATTTGTGTTTAATACAGAAAGATGGCGTATCTCTCCTACAGTTTTTCCTCACTATCTCAGAAACCAAAAGGCTAGTATTTCAACTTTCTACCCATGACCGTGTATTTAATTCACCTCCCAATTTAGTATATATAATTCACATTTGTGACTTTTACAATATTAAATGTAATACCAAAGACCCTTTTTCAAAGCAGTGAATCAGAAAAAAATAATAAAACTGTTTCTTTTTAAAAACTGAGCTTTCCTTGCTCTGTGTATTACCTGTGATTAGCTACTGACTGTTTCATAAAGCAAGTATTTGTGAAAATAGTAAAAAAGCAGTTCAAAACAGCACAACTGCAAAACTATTCGTACTGCCTTCCTCTTTCATGGTACTGTAAGTACATACGGTATCTTACTCTGTCTTCTAATTAAATATAATTTTTGTTCTTCTGGGAACTCTGACGATAGTCTGGCATTCCAGTGTGGTATTTGTGCTGCCACTTCCAAAAAAATCACTTATCCGATTCACAGTGACATTCTACCCTAGATACCACAAACCGCATTCGTTTCTCCCAAACCAGTCCTATGGGGACAACGGCAAGTTTCTAAAGATTGAAGCAGCACGACTCCTAAAGCCAAGGCCTTTCCATTTCAGAATTACTCAGCTGCGTCCTGCTAGCCCTAAGTAAAGATCTCTACTTCATCCTTTCTCTTAGATGTCTCAAAGACATTATGGAAGACAATATTTTAAAGCATGAGTTTTGTTACAAATATACACTGATTTATACACATAGTTTGGAGACTCTCTCCTATCTGCAGTAAACTTCAACAGCAAATTAACATACCTGGTGCAATAACTGGTTTGCAGCCAGTGGCAGAAAGCTGGGGACACTTAACAAAGGCACATTCTGTATGAAAACTGTAGTCTGAGAGAACACCTACAGCCTGACAGTGTCCGTAATAGTCAACAGCCACACGGTCGGAATAGGCAGCACAGACACTGCTGTAGGTTTCTCCGTTATGTCCACAAACAGGTTCCACTGATTTGCAAAATGGCTGGAACACATAGAAATGTTTCAAAGATGAATTTATTTATGCTACAGACAAAACTTCAGAGTAGTTTTAACATTAGGACACCCAAAGTTAATGGGAATTCACTAATAATATTGTTAAACATTCAAAAAAGTAGGAAACCTAGAATAAATAACCTGCCAGTTTATGAATGGGTAATAAATGCAAAGAATAAACACTTAAAGAAGGTGACAGAAAAATGTAAGTTGGAATCTGAGAAATACACAGTAAGACATGTTTTGGGAAACAACATTTTTTGTTCTGTGCTAATGCTTAAATAAAATGACCATGTCATTTAAATTAATTTACTAATCAATTAAGATTATTATAAATTTATTATGTAACAAAGTATTATTTTATTAATAAAATTAATTTATCAATATTTGCTATTGTAGTATTTATTAATTAATATGTTAATGACTTATTAATAATTTATTTATTTATTCATCTCAGTGTGGTTTTGTGTTCTTAAAATTTAGCGTGTGCATGCATGTTGAGTCACCATCCCTGGAAGTATTTAAAGGACATGTTGATGTGGTGCTTAGGGACATGGTTTAGTGGTGGACTTGGCAGTGCTAGGTTTATGGTTGGACACTATGATCTTAAAGGTCTTTTCCAACTTAAATGATTCTATGTATTTCTAACACATTATTTGAAAAGCTAAATTTATACATTTATTTTGGAAGAATAAAATCCATTACTAGACACCTCTGTCAAAAATATTTATTGTTGAGACCGTTACATCTATAAAAATACATTTATTGTGTCCATTGTCTCTCAGAAAAACATCTCCAGTGTGTCACTTGATTCAAACACATGTAAAAAATCAGAGAAAACTGTAATATAGTTTCTTCCTACCCTGCCTGTATATTAGTCCAACATGCTCAAGAGGTCAAATGCCAATAAACTAAGTTTCTGAACATGTACAGAAGCAAATGGAATTGCTGACTCTTTGCAGACAAGGTATGACTAATACTTTTGTCCAAAGTCTTGTGAAATGACACAACTCATTCCATAACTTCTTGCTAAGGTCTAAATATTTTAAGCTAACTGGTAATTCAAGTAAGTCACCATAGCTATATGATCACTGCATATCCTCTAAAATGGCAATACAGTTTCTATGTTACGCACCTAAGCTAACAACAAAACAGATAGAGGACAAGTAAATGTGAGCACTCCAAACAACTTCATAGTTTGCAGACATCTTCCCTATAAAAGAAAGAGTGAAAACTTAAAGCTACCAGTGTCAAAGACTTCATGAACACGGATACAATTAGACATATAACTGCTGGAGAAAAAAACCAGCCATGCAATATTCCTTTGATTCTTACTGTTCAAGAGCTGAACATTCTCTGATACCTCATGAAATATCTGATGTGCAATGAGAGGAATTATCTGTACTTAATAAGGTTGCTGAAAAAGGGGAAGAAAAAGAAGGTATAAAGACAGAAAAGGCAGAAACTAAAAGTGGGTTAAAAGAGCAACAGTATTCAGAATACAGAAAAACCTTGAAAAAAATATTCTGTACTTCTAAGAATATCCATGAGTTGAGACCAATAGAGGTCTCAAATTAATTTTCATCATTTGAGAAAAACCAGGAGATGAACAGCCTATCAACAGTAAAGCCAGCAACTTTGAAAAGAGTAGCTCCTGACTTTTCTTGTAAAGCGACAGAAATAGCTTATCTACCAACACTGTAGACAAGACTCCTTGTCTACAAGGAGACTAACTCCTTGTCTACAATCCAGACTAACTAAAGAAAATATTACAGACTGCCTAGTCTCCAACAAAACTTAGGTTATAGATTCTGAACAATGAACTTTGTAAACCTGGGGCACAATCACACAGAATACTAGAGACTTTCCATGCCCAGACATTAATTTTTATTTAAAAAAAGTTCAAATTGGTGAAAACTAGCATTTAACTAACCACAGAACTGAACTAATTACTGCAAACACACTTCAGTGCAAGCTTTAATAGCGAAAAATATAGGACATCTTAATATAAATGTCAGGGTATTATCCCCAAGAAAGCACAAGTAAAGCTTTTGATTGGTTTTGAGACAACTGTTAACTAAAGCAGAGAAACACTTGACAAAGTTCTGAATATAATTTTGTGAGATTATTTTTTATACTAGTGAAAATTACATTTTTAAAGGATTAGTTTCAATGAAAACATTTTGTAAGCTATAAAAACCAAAATATTACGAAGTTGAACATTAAAGAACAGAGAAGGTTTGATATTTTTTGCTAGAACCACTTCCTACCTGGCATGGTCCTCGGTATGCCAAACTTTTTCCTTTTTGGTACAAAGTACACAAGTTACTGTATTCCACATTGTCTGTGTCACAAACAGGATCCCGTGTCTGGTCACAATTTAACTGCCTTGGCACACATTCATGCTGACTACATTCGAACTTTTCAAAACTAGTCAAGCAAACTTGTTTCTTTGGTATGCACCTGCATAAAGTAATAATAATTTCATATCATATCATAGGATTATTTTTTTTAAGTCTCGAAATATTCAGGGAAAATATTTTCAGTGAAATCTTTTTCCAGAGCTAACTATGGTTCAGCAGAGCTGCAGGAAATACATGTGATAAAACATTCTGAATAGCCAATTTCAGGTCTCATCACAAACCTGAAACTGGTTCACACCACGTTTAGTCAATGTATGTGAACACAGCTACAGTTTCCACTAAAATTAATCTTTTACCAAGTATTTTTCAATGAATTTTCAAAAAAGGCTTGGATAAACTTCTTACCAACTCCCAAGCTTCATTTTGTAATGCATATTTAAGGAAAACTAGAGAAAGCATGAACATGAAAACAGTGAACTGCAAGAGAAAAAGTTTATATTGCAGAGGTCTAGCTTCACCCTTCCTTGCAAAGGTAGTGAAAACAAGACTTACACGATTATATGGTTTCAATTACAAATATCTAATTGGATTCTTTGTACGTTCAGTATATTATATCACAAACAATCTTGGGGACGACTGCAAACAATCAGAAAAATCTAGTATTAACACAATTTCCTTATTTGGCATGTCATCCCTCTCAAGCCTTTACAGGTAAGAAGTAAGGAGCAATAAAGGGCAGAAATTCTTTCCCTTCTATATTAAATATGTACCTTCCATGGTCTTATCTGCAAAACATTTGCCATATGCTCTGCAAGACATCCCTCTGCTAGAGAAATGCCATCCAGTAGAGTCTGATGAAAGGTCAAATGGCTTTTTTAATAATCTCATCCTTCTATAAATGACAACAATGCTACCACTGGATTATGTATAATGCATCCTTATTCTCTCTGAGCGCTGCTGTCCTACACATTTTCCTTCTATATTAGGGAAGACTCAGAAATTCTGAGATTTAAACACTTTACAAGTGGAATATAAGATCTTAAATAGACTCAAAGCACTTCAGAGATGTTTTAAAATGAGCATGTTTAGTTTATGCTACATTATCAAACTGAGCCAGAAAAATGTATTGTGTACAGTCCTTTACTGAAACTACAAGTTGAAGTTATTGTATAAAACTGAAAAACCTCTCTTACTTTCCAAATTAAAAATATAAAAGGTAAAAAGTGTATATCCACTATGCAGCTTTGAAATTGCAGTTTTCAATGCCATAATGGCTGTTACAGCTACAAAACTACAGTGTTTTCTCTGCAGTATTCTGCATCAATGCATTTAAACTGCAGAAAAAGGAAAAAAAATAAAATTGCTATAATCAGTTTTCATGAAAGTACAGTATTACACAACTTCTTATGCTGGCTTTCTTTCAAAACAGAAAAATGTACAAATTCCAAGGAGACTGCTGTATTGCACAATACTGAGAAAATTGAAGACAGAGACCAATATTATGAGCCACAGACTTTGAGTTCTGTAAAAAAGGTCAGGTTTTCTTTTCTCCTGACACTAGTACAGAGCATATTTTTGTTTTAATGTGTTCATCTATAAAGATTTTGGTTCTTCTGACATTGAAAAAACAGAGATTGTACAGACACAGTTTTCACAAGATATCAACCTATTTAAGAGAAACTCGAGTCTTCCAGACTGACCGATATTTTCCTACTTAGAGGTAAAATGCACAGACTGTTGACTGAATAAGCAAGACTGAATCCAAGTCTTGAATTCTGGTGTAGGTTTTTTTTTAAACTACTAGAAGGAGGTGTGAAAAAAAGTAGTAAAATGACATTTTTGCCATTTCAATAAAATATGATTCTCCCATTTTTGAAAGTATACAGCAGTTTTCTTTTATTGCTAATGCTGAGATCTGAATAATTAATTTAAAATATACAGCACTACATAAACAGAACCAAGACTTGTCAGTTATTACAGTCCATTATTAATTATGTTAAATAAAAATAGCTACTTCAGGCAGTTATTTTTATTGGAGTACCCCAAAAGTAGAATGTTACTACAATATACAACACATTCAAAGAAAAAGTAAATCTGATTCACGAGTAGATGATGTGAAAGAAAAGCTTAAAAACATATTCTGCTTTTACCTCTGATTTTTATTACAAGGGTTAGGGTTACAAGGATCCTTGGAAATACATGATCCAAATTCAAATTGATTGTCCTGGAGCCCAACACAACGAGCTATACATGCACTTGGATACGTGCGTCCATTTTGACCACATACTGGTACAAACTGATCTACACAGTTACATGGTAAACCTGTAAGAGCAACACACAAAACAGGATTTGGTGCACACTTATTTTCTATGACAGAAGATACACAAGGGGCCAACTAAGAAATAGTTAGAAGAACATATCAATAACGAATTATCATGTGTTTTCCATTAATACTGTAGAAAGAATTTCGATGCTAAACCTCGCTTCATAGTTTGCAAAGTTACCTGTAAACTTCCGACGTTCATCTTCTGAACTATGCTCAGTCAGACACTGACGTGTAGAACATATCAAGTTTCCAGCAAAACATGAACAGACATTACAATCTATATTAAAGGATGTTCCATGGCCTTAAAATAAAAGAAATAAGCAAATGCATACAATTAATAAATATGAATATATATTCTTATGGTATATTTGCATTACATAGGTATTACATCTTAAATATCAATTGTTCCTGTATTTTCCCTTATTCAGTTTCTTTTCCCATTGAAATTTCTATCTCTTCTTAGATTTCAAGTTCGGCTTTATTCATTTAAACAAAAAGTCTGTTCACATGTGTTTTTGATTAATTAGTTAAAAACAAGGAAGCAAGCACTTTATCCTTTTAAAACCTGTAAAAGTTAGGCTTTTTTTTTTAAGAACAATTAAAAGCTGCAAAAAGAAATACACTCAGAAAACAGAAGTAGTGGTGGCATAGTACATAGTACTTCTATTAATTCTGGCTATCAAGCTATTATTTTTAAATGTGAAGCTTTTGTAAAGATACTTTCTTCTAAATTAATTTTACATAAGACTGCTAAATTTTCAGCCATAGTCTCATACACAAAACTCCTCTGCAGTTCTAATTTCTTTCCTTTGTGTGTACTTTTTTTCAAGAGGTAAAAAGTGCCAATGCTTCATTCCAGCCTTCATTGTTTTGTAACATCCATTATAGTCATAATTTCAGCCTCAACAAGGACTACAAGTTACAATACAGCTTTGTCCAAAGCAGGGAATAAGAAAGATTGTAGCAAATCTGAACAGAAACCCGGATCTAGATTCAGCATAAGAGACACATAAATACAGAGGTCTGTGTTCACTCACTAGCTTTCTGGAAGGAGCCCTTAATAATGCAACTGACACCATCACAGCTGCTTTTTGAGGATGGAGCAATCTGCCTAATTTTTGCATTTTATAAGTGAGTAACTTTTTCACAGCTGAATCTAAGAATCAAACTGCAAACTTCGGGAATTTTTCTTTTAATTTAGCAATTCTAGTTTGGTTTTGTGAACTGTCCATATGATTGCTCTTCACTGTGTTGTATGTTTTATGTAAATTTAATACATGTTGATGACAGCCTACCTATCCATAACCAGGTCCGTTGTTAAAGACTACCAAAAACCACGCAGCTCTTCAGGAAAACATAAGAGTAACTGCGCCTTATAAAATTAGGCAATTCTCTCTTATCTTTCAAAGGGTTGAGATTAAGGATTAGAATTTTTGAAAAATATTACAGGGGCACAAGGAAAATTCTCAGTATTTCAGCAATTTGGAAGAGGTACTCCTAGGCAAATGACGGCAGAACAAGAGGGGATGGAAAAGAAAGACTCTGTAGTACAAAAAGCTCTATTTAAACCACAGTACTACCCAAAACGGAGGAATTTGTCAGCAGGAAAGAAGAAGAGTTTCCAAGATTTGAAGGTTATGCCAAACACAGGCTCTCTTAGGTGATTATTCAGGGTAAAGAGTAATTGCCTTAGGATCCAGCTGAAAACTGCAAGACTATCGGCTTTCACTATCAAAGAGTACACACAGCAAACCTAATCAGTAATAATTTCATAGAACGTGTTGGGTTGGAAGGGACCTTTAAAGGTCACCTAGTCCAACCCCCCTGCAGTAAGCAGAGACATCTTCAACTAGATCAGATTGCTCAGAGCCTCATCAAGCCTGGCCTTGAATGTCTCCAGGGATGGGGCCTCCGCCACCTCTCTGGGCAACCTGGTCCAGTGTCTCACCACCCTCATCGTAAAGAACTTCTTCTTAATGTCTAATCTAAACCTACCTGCTCTAGTTTAAAACCATTGCCCCTCATCCTATCACTACATGCCCTTGCAAACAGCCCCTCCCCAGCTTTCTTGTAGGCCCCCTTCAGGTACTGGAAGGCCGCTATAAGGTCTCCCCGGAGCCTTCTCTTCTCCAGGCTGAACAGCACCAGCTCTCTCAGCCTGTTCTCATAGCAGAGGTGCTCCAGCCCTCGGATCATCTTCGTGGCCCTCCTCTGGATCTGCTCCAGCAGGTCCATGTCCTTCATATATAATGTCCTTCCTAATAATTTCATAATTGGAGTCAATTCACAACACAAAAAAACCCCAGTATCAGATAAAGCATTCAGGGTTCTTTGGTTTACAGAGAATGGTTTTAAAAAACCCAGTCCAGATTTTATGACTAAACCCTAGCTTTTTGCAACTGACATATAAACCAATTGAATACACTAACTACAGAAAGTTCATATGGTGACCATAAATTTTTAATTATTTGTTTTCGATAGTAAATCCCAAAAGTGTTAGATGATGTAATTTTTATCTTTCATTATATAATACCTAGAGTCTTAATTACCACACACACACTTACACACTTTATGAGTAATTATGGCAAAAGAGAAGAAGCTGTCTGGTTTTCTGGTGGTTTGTTTGTTTTAAGTGGACATCACTTACTGGACATCACTTACTGAATACCTACCAGCTACACATATTGTCGTTACAGTTAGCACAACTGACAGCTGTACACTGTGCAAATATAAAAACACAAATACAACTTCAGACATTTTTGTGATTATTTTCACCAATAACCTGAAAAAGTGCCAGTTTGTTTGGACAGAATAGTCGATAAAAGCTTTCAGTCACGATTTAAATAATGTATTTGCTAATGACTGTATTTTAAAAGCATCTACTTTCACCAGATACTTTCTATAGCTGTATCATTAAGGTTAAGATGTTTTCAGTGTTCTGCTTCCATGAACAAATAGTACAAATTTGGCAATGCAAAGTAAGTTTTAAGTGTGTTTGGCTGACTTTGGATGGACAAAAAAAAACCCCACAACATTACAAGCTGTAAAGGCATGGAACATTACAGGAAGAAATATGTTTGTGCATGCACCTATGTGTCTATTGGAAATACATCCAGTAATTACTGGTTTTGTTCACTACCAATTCAGATATCAGTTAACTATTTTGACAAAACTAGTTGTATGCAACTTTCACACGTATAGCTAGGTTTGTGGCAGAAGGGAGGATCATACAGTGAACACCTGATAATACACAAAAGAACCACTCAGAAGATAAGTTAACAACAACAACAAAGTAAAATATTTTCTTGCATCTCTGCCCTGCAGAGGAAGTTAAAAGTCTAAGCTGAGTACTTTTTTCACAGGCAATTTGTTAGAGAACCTACCTCAGAAGCAGCTCTAGGACAGACAAATGCTAACAACTCTGCAAGACTGGAAACATTCACTAAAAAACTCCAAATTAACTCAGATGTGAAATACCGGCTAATATAAGCGCACTTATTTATAACCTCTTGCTTTAAACTTCCCCAGGGTTTGGATACCAATGCAAGTGGCCAAAATATAAACTTTTTTTTTTTAAAGGGTTCTGTGGATAGTAAAGATAGGTAAAAATTTTGCACAACACAAATGTGGTAAAAGTATAAAAGTTTTCATCAGTGGACACATACCTAAATATGATACATTGGGGAAAGGAATCACAATTTTTGTGCAAGTCACAAAACAAATCTTTTAGGATTATCTGAAGGAGTCAATAAGCATATGGACAACAGAAAATCAGGTTGATACACTTCAATACTCAACAGACATCTAACAGCTCTTCAGAGGCTTTCAAGAAAAGTAGTAGAGATAGGAAAAAAAGGAGCTCACATGGATAAATAACTGCAAAACAGAACAAATGAAAAACAAAGGGACATCACTGGAGGAGCCTCCTCTAGGCAGTGGATGTTTTCAACATATTTATACGTGATCCAAAAAACAAACACAAGCATTTACATGACAAAGTCTATCAATAACATTAAGGTCCAAAGAACCAAATAATGAAGAACTGCAAGAAAATGTCACCACACTGACTAGGAAACTAGGAAAGGATATAGCAGAGGAAATGTATTGTTCTGAACAGAAAGCGATTCTCTACAATTCACACAATGAGCTGTGAGCTTACTGCTTCCACTTAAGAACTGGACCATGGCATTACAATAGACAGCTCTGTGAAGCATGACCTCAATAGAATTATTAGCCAAAAAAAGATAATGTGCAAAATAATTATGAAAGGAACATCATTCTACTGTTACATACACTTGATTGGGCACTTGACAGTGAATGGCGCATGAAGTTCCAGTTCCCATTTCAAAAGAAAACGTAAGAACTAGAAAAAGGTAAGCAGTAGGGTAATAAATATGATCAAAAAGTATACAACTGTTTTTATATAAGGAATGACTAAATACAATAGGAACTGGCTTGCAGAAAACTGAGAAAGCTGAGGGGAATATAACGTAGGTTGAAAGAGGCAGCAAACAGGCAACAACCATTCATCAGCTTTTTCAATAGAAGAACTAGGATGAATCTCATGAACTAAAAGGAACCAGATGAAACAAACTATCACAGCTCAAATGAAAAGAAAAAAAAAAGGAGGGTTTTTAGGCACACATATTTTAACACGTGGAACTTCTTGCCAGAGGTTATAGCTCAAGATAAGTTTCTGACTATTTCTTAACCCATATTTAAAATCCATGGAAGACAAAAAAACAATAAAACAACAAAAACAGGAGACCCCAAAACAAGCCAGGGCTAGTAAAGAAACCATCTTCCGCTCAAGGGGTCTGTGCTTTGAAGCACAGAACAGATTCCAGTAGAATATTCACGTAAAATATGGTTAAATCTCTGCCTTTTCTCATACTCTTCCCTAGACACCTCTATTGGTCACTGGATATCCGATGCTGTTAAAAGTAGACTGAGAGTACCCACAAAGTTGGAATCCAGGAAATGGGCAGCCATTTATAGTCAGTTACACTGTGCTTAAACCTCAGAACTACAGCATACTTAAAGTATATTAATTTGTTTTGCTGTTTTTGCCTCATCCCTGCGGCCTACTGGCTTACCTCAGAAGTTTTTCCCTCTTCAATCCTCAGAGCTCCCACCAGCAAGTTCCTCTACCAGAAAGGAAGCTACCTATTATCAAGTATCATAAAATACAGGGGATGCAAGGCAAGTCAGTGATCTTTTAGTTGAAAAATGGTGTACTAAGAACACTCTTCACACAGGTCTTTCATAGGTTGAGAAAGACACAGTTCAGTATTGATTTAAATAATGGAACCCTCCAGCATATATAAGAATTAAACAAGTATTATATATAGGGATGCGAACATTAACTTTTGTATTTTCTGATAAACTCTGTATTTGGATTCTCTGGGTCTTCATATGTACCTCAAAATTCATTACTGAAGGAACATGTGCTGCATAAAGATATAATTACTGTTCTAATACTTACTTTTTCTTTGTCCTCCAACAATGCATGATTTTTGGAGGTCAACACAACGCATTTCCATGCAGTTTTCTAGCAATCCACTGTGTCCACAGGTACAAATCTTGTAACAACCAACATCACCAGCTGAGGATGGAACCTGAATAAGTGTACCTTGACGGACAATAAAATCTGAGGCTTCTCCCAGTTTGCAACCTTTATACAAAGAGAAATTTTAGCTCATATTTAGTAAATACTTTGGCAACTGCCACTACAAAAAATAACTACTACTCTTTGACTTGTGAAAAAGCTAAGGTGTTCCTAAATAAGCCTTGCTCTCACCCTTTAGACAAATTCACTTATTTCATTGAGGCAGCAAGAAGAAGAAATAGAAGATATTTGCTTGAGACAATGTTCTGAAGTACGTGTAGAAATGTCACTTCAGAAAAAAAGACTAGTAATTCCAACAGTTCTCAAGTAATCTCATTTTCCACAGTTCTGTAGTAGTATGAAATGTATGTGGTATAATAAATACCACATAAGCTTCACTCTCTCCAATACATAAACTGAATTAAAGGGTCTCACAAGCAAAGCCCAGTCATTTCCCCTCTCTCACGTATTTTATTGTGTCTTCCTTCCCTACTTGCACCTCTTATATGAAGGTAGACGTGAAGGCAGAAGAAAGAGCAAAAGCAGGAAAACTGGATTAAAAAAAGAAGAATGGAAACGAAGGAAAATGGTTTTAAAAATTGCAAAGAAATAATAACAACAGAAATAGCAGATTAAAATTACCCTAGAAGTGATGAACTGCAACAAATCCCCCAAAACTTTCAACCAAGAAAAAGACTGAATTCAAACATAACAGTCAGCTTCCAACCTTTGGAGGAAGTAAACTATCTCTTCAAAAGCTCTGGGTGAGCTTGTTTTCAGATAATTTTGAATGACTTGTAGCAAGCAAAGACAATACAACCTCTGTAGCAATAATGCTCAGCTTTTCAGAAAAACAAAAATATTTTGTATGGATCATAG
Organism: Dromas ardeola; assembly: GCA_013398915.1. NCBI lineage: Eukaryota > Metazoa > Chordata > Aves > Charadriiformes > Dromadidae > Dromas > Dromas ardeola. The sequence goes on along the minus strand of VYZM01001155.1, from coordinate 64,274 downwards.
AAGCATAACCAAAACAACATCCTCAGGCTCACAAAAAGAATGAGCTGAAGTCTGTCCTCACTTTTAGAAGAGCACAAGTGCAGCAGATGTACAAGCGAAGCAAAATCCAGTTTTCCTCTTTGCAATTAAAAATCTCTGGAGAAACTGCTGATCAGCCATAAAACTGCTGGAACAAAAGAGGCTCAGGGAACTGATGCGAGACCGTTATGGCAATGTTCTCACATCACCCCCCTAGAAAGGGGGCTTCTTAATGCAATTCAGTTTAAAAATCAGCGTCGCTCTCAATTGCTCAGGCTCTCTTAACACGTGCATTCAAGCGGTCACCAAATGCAAGCTTTCCTCTTTGCTTCAAGAACTATAGGTGATCCCTCATGTCACTGAATGATACCTTTAGCTTTAAAGGAAGGGGAGAAATTGTGGCAAGCACTACTGGTGTCTAGGGTAGAACAACGAAGGGGCTGTAGAAGTTGGACATTGCACAGTCTCCTACCTCCTTTTGTAAATTTGACCCTTGTTATCAACACCATCCAGGCCTGCCATTTCAAAGTTAGAGAGCTGAAATTCATTCTACGTGAGGTTCTCTCCCCAATCAGCTCACTTTTATGCATGGTGCAGAAGTTACAAAATACCTATGTTCTAAAAAATAGTTCCCAAATGACCACGAATGCCTTTCTAGTGAGATGCACCTACATTAAAAGTATCACTCAATGGAGCAGCAGCAGAAATGCAGTGAGCTGTGTACTGCCGCATCTCCAGACATCATCTTTAATGAGAAGTGGTACCATTGTTCTCATGGAAGGACAAGACAGCACAAGATCCATTATTCGTATTTTTGTTGTTTCCCAATGTCAGTGTCTTTTTCTTCCAAACTGTAAGTCTACATACAGATTTGGGTGTCACAGAGCTAATCTGCCTTGCAGTTCTGCCTTTTTCACGTCAATGAACACACCACGCTGTCACTCATTAAAGATGAAGTGCACAGATGCTGCATTAGTGCTGCAAACTCAAGTAGTAGAGGGAAGAAAGGAGAGGCAAATAAATTATGTGCCATGCCAGTTCCTTCCCAACCCCTAAACCTAGGCACTCTGAATCCAGTGAAGCAGCAACATTGAAGCTCTTATGAAAAAGTTTGGATATTAATTTACTCAGATTGGAACTAGTTACCCATGAGCTGCTAGAGAGATTTTAAGAAGTTGACCTGGCCTGTGAAGAAGGATTTGGGACAATTCAATGTAAGATACCTTCTTCAAGAGCTTCAATATAACAATGGAATTGTTGCCAATGCAAATGTACGTCCCAGTGCATCCTGCATTTGCTAAGATTCTCAGAGCTCTCAAAATGCCCTACCAAGACTGACAGCCTGATTTTCATTAACTTCAAGGCAAGACATAATGTGCATTTATTTCACCAGTAAGGAAAATAATGTGGATATGGCTAATAACATATGGAAATACACGGCAATACGTGTCACGGTGTCTGCAGAAGCAGTGAGCTGCACTGTAGTTGCAGTATTGTATGCTTGTAATTTTAAATATCTGGCAGGCTGCTTAGAGATCATGTATGGACATCTATTTCTTCTGAAAAATAAGTAATATATCTTCTAATAAGACATTATGTTTCAGCGGACAATGAAAATAGAAACACATCAAGAAATGAAAAGAGCTACAAGGCAGGCTACACCTTTTGAAAACAAGATAATTGTGACAATAGTTCTTTTGGGATATCAAAAATTCACTTTAAAACTTTCAACAAAATTTCAGTTACATATGTTTATCAGCAACATTCAGGTAAACAGAAGTCCAAAACCCCTTACCTGGCACACACAAATACGGAAGACACAGTTCTCCAGATTGACATCCTTTTCTATTTACTTCACATAACTGATTAGCTGCACATGGATTCGGATTACATGGATGTGTAACATCTTCTACAATGTTACCTAAAGAACTCGGGCCTGAAAACAGAATATACAGGATATATATTGATTCAAATGGTTTATTTTCCTTCAGTAAAGCATGGCATTTCTTACATTCAGTAATAGCGCATTTTTGACAATTCTGTGAAATATTTTCTGTTTTTTTAACTACACTTGTAGAGGCTTGACATGACAAAGTAGTTAACTTTTGAAATAAATTTAGTCCTCAATCCTGGAAATAATGACCCAGATGATTCTTCAAAAGCAAATATATTTCCTTTATCTTCTTTCCCTAATAATTTTCTCTATATGATGAAAATAAAAACTAACAATGACCAGCAGTTTAATAAAGAGAAGTCCCACAGTCAATGATTAACAAATTGGAGGTTTAAAGTACACTTGACATTTAACCAAGTTTGCTATCATTGATAAACTTTTGTTTCTGTTTTCCCTTTAACTCTCTAGTAACATTCTCTTGTTACAAGATTAAGGAAAGGGAAGGCAACATGGAAAAGCATCAGCTAAATGGAAAGAACCACCCAAAGCTTTAATACATTGTCTCTCTGGGAACAATTTATTTGTTGAGGCAGGCTTTCAGTCGCAGCTCTTACTAACCAAAATTTTACTATTTTCAAAGTTCCTAGGATTCTGAGAAAGAAATATTATTTCTTTCCAAACTTAATTTGGAAGAAGGTCTAAAACGGGTAAATCCTATAAAGCTAAAAATGTCTAAATCCTACAGACATAAACATGAAATAGGAAGTAACAACAGGGTAGAGCAGATTTTCCATTATTTGGAAATAATATTTTCCATTATTTGGAAAATAATGTAAAAAGATGCATTTAAATGAAATCTAGAACCAAGACAAAATTTTACTAATACAATTGTATTCCACACTGAGGAATAAGACATGCTAGAAGAAAACAGAAACACAAAAACTTCATTCTTCCACATACCTACTAAAGTCATGATCTATTGCCCCATGAATTAATTTGCTTTTTGGTTATTCTAATTGCATAGTTAAGGCACAGTTTATCCATCAGGGAAAAGTGTAATTTTGTACATCAAGAAATTGTGCTCTAAATCATGGTACTGTTTAAGTGACATTTCACAGAATCACAGAATCGTAGGGTTGGAAGGGACCTCTGGAGATCATCTAGTCCAACCCCCTGCCAAAGCAGGTTCACCTAGAGCAGGCTGGACAGGAACACATCCAGGCAGGTTTTGAATCCCTCCAGAGAAGGAGACTCCACTACCTCTCTGGGCAGCCTGTTCCAGTGCTCTGCCACTCCCAAAGCAAGGAAGTTTTTCCTTATGTTGAGATGAAACTTCCCATGTTCCAGTTTGTGCCTGTTGCCCTTTGTCCTGTCACTGGGCCCCAACCTCTTGACATCCACCTTTTAGATATTTATAAGCATTGATGAGGTCTCCTCTCAGTCTTCTCTTCTCCAGGCTAAACAGACCCAGGTCTCTCAGCCTTTTCTCATAAGAGAGGTGCTCCATTCCCTTGATCATCTTTGTAGCCCTCTGCTGGACTCTCTCCAGTAGCTCCCTGTCTTTCTTGCGCTGTGGAGCCCAGAACTGGATGCAGTACTCCAGATGTGGCCTCACCAGGGCAGAGCAGAGGGGGAGGATGACCTCCCTCGACCTGCTGGCCACACTCTTTTTAACGCAACCCAGGATACCCTAAGAGACCATTGGCCTTCTTGGCCAACCAAGCATGATCCAGCTTTTGTTCTATAAATAAATAGTGCTAGTGGTTTTGTTATTATAGCACTTTTTTGGCATGAGTTGACTTCTTGAAGAACAGAGTTTTCTTCAAATAAGATTAACTAGTCTATTTTCAACTAGGTAAAAATCACTGAACTTCAGCAAGTCAGATTATTAGATAATAAAGCTTAGTGTACTTGCACTGAATATAAAAAGTCCCCAAAAGAGAAGTATGGTGGGTTAGCTTTGGCTAACAGCCAAACTCCCACCCAGTCCCCCCACCCCAAACAGGATGGGGATAGAAAATAGGTAGAACAGGAACAGAAAAACTCATGGGTTGGGATAAAGACAGGGAGATCATGTAAGAATTACCATTGCGGGCAAAAATGACTTGCCTTGGGGAAAATTAACTAAATCTATTGCCAATTAAAATAAATTTCTAATTACAGATTCAGGTAATGGGAACAAAGGACAAACATCAAAGCAACTTCTTTCTTCTGCCTTTTCCCAGGCTCTCCTTCACTCCAAATGCCTCTGACCCTGCCCCAAGTGATGTAGTGGGTACTGGGAAGTGGGGGATGATGGTGACTATGATCAGTACACAGCAGTTTCTGTCTGCCGCTCACGCCTTGTCACACCTTTCCTATGCTCCTGCATGGGCTCTCCACAGGCTGCAGCTTCCTTCCAGATATACCCACCTGCTGTGGCATGGGGTCTTCCACAGGCTACCTTGTGGATATCTGCTCTGCCATGGAACACTTCCTCTCCTCCTGCTCCTCTGACCATGGTGTTACCTCTGTTGTTTCTCACTCTTCCTGTTCCCTTCTCCTCCACCTGTCTGGCACTTCATGCCCTTTCTGAAACACGTTTTCACAGAGGCACCACAAACTTTGTTAACTCAGCTTTGTTAAACTCAGCTTTGGCCTATAGTGGGCCCATTGCCGAGCTGGCTGTCTGGTACAGTGCAGTCACTGACATCTACCCATACAGACCCTGCAGCCTCCACTGCTACCAAAACAACCTTGTCATATACACCCAATGCAAGAACGAAGAAATGTAATGAGCTATGAGTATGAACTATTTGAAAAATCCAATTTTCCCTAATAGGCTAAATACAACGTTTCAAATTCAATACAATTTTCTTCAAAAGAAATAATGAAAGTTCTTAAAAGCAATGATAAGCATTCAAAGTATCTTGGTTTCTAGTTTTGTTACATACGTATGTTGATACTTACTCAGGTATGTGTCCAAAGGGATACAGTTCTCCAGGTCATCTGTTGGAGACAAGAGCTCACAAATACTTTCAGCTGAGTGGCCTTCAGGGAATTTATTATGATCTCCACATTTCTTCAGTATTTCCACACAATCTGATCTTCAGAAAAATAAAGAAACAGAACTTCATGAATACTACTTGAGGAAAAAAGGTCTTGCATGAAAAAGATTTCTTTCCACTTTCTTCCCTTACTCTAATCCACATCTTTTCCCTTCTGTCTCACAACAGAGTGTTTTTATCTCTCTCTCTCTCTGTATCTATATATATATATGTATCTATATATGCTACATTTTACGTACAGGGGAGGAACAAATTTGTGACAGATGACAGACAGGAACTATTGCTTGCTTACTTACTCTTCCTCTACTTTAAGTTTGGTGATCTTTATTTTCTACGGCATCATACACATGCATCTTTCAAGACCAAGCATTTCCTTGATTTACTAATGTCTAATATGGGTTGAACACTATCTCACTACCTTACTATTAACTGGTCTCTTCTTTACCCAATCACCTACTTTCAAAAATTATTTTTTTTTTAAAAACAAACTTAATTTTTTTCAGACCTTTCTGTGACCTGACAATCACCAGTAGTTCCCAAAACCAAAAAACAGGAAAGGTTTTACAGACACAACAGAAAGCAAAAAAACTGCCAACAATAAATCAACTTTACAATGGAAGCATACATATCCATCTCCTTAACAGGCAAGCATTTTCCATTTACAGTGATGGAGATCCAAGCAATGGAAACTACGCAAACTCATATTTCTTCTGTGTTTGCGTGGCCATGTTTTCCTATTGTAGGTCAAACACAGTCCTACAGCAGCTTTTCAGTTCTCATTAAAATCCGTAGTAGAAACTCTAAACTGTTTTTTCTCCCCACAGTACTTACTTGCAGATAATACTTCCTCTAGATTTGCTGTGGCAAGGTTTAATCTGCAGTGAGCAGGCAATTGCCTTCCACATTTCTGGTTGGCATTTTTTAATATCAAGCACAGGAATATTTATAAATGGCATCTTAATACTTCCTTTTTCCCATAGCTTCATGTCATTCATGGCTCCCTGGTCTGACTGAGTATTGCAGCTCCTAAAAAGTTCTGTTGGTCTTAAAAGAAGAAGTTAAGATATGGCACGTATACAAGAAAAAGAAAACACCACACATTTTACCTTTTACCATATGAATCCTACACCCTTGATATGGCTTGCTTTTCATGACATAAAAGAAATTAATCCCTTCAACAGTTAAGCAAGTTCAAAATCAATTTGAATTCTGTCTTTAAGGAAAATAAGCTCTTTAAGACTCAGGACTGAAACTCCCTTCTCACCTCTACCTCTTAGATCAGATATCACTTCAATTTTTTTTTACCTGAAGACAGTTGACTTAAAAGCAAATATTTTAGATATCCTGAATATCTGTGTGAATGTTTGCTGGTGAATCACTAACGCAAGTTGATTTACTGTTTATATTTACCCAGGCTACATCTATCACATATGTGATTCTACTAATATAACATTCATGCCACTGTACACTATTTCAAAGAAAAGCCAGAGATCTCTAATAGCTAACAAAATTTTAAACATGTTTTGAAACTCAAACTATTTAGTTTGTAACCTTGCAATTACTAATTCAGACACCACTTTAAATCATGCATTTTGTCCTATAGAGTATAAACCTACAGAACTACCTCTGAAAGAAAAGGAATTTTAAAAAGTAACATGTAAAATTTAACAAGAATTTTTACCTTATTTATAATACACAACATTCCAGTAGTCATGGCTTACTTGTCTATACAGTAAGACAGAGGAATACGCTGCTAATACATGATAACATTTTACAACTTCATGGGCTAGCTTTTATTCTTGAAAGTTTTGTTACGTCTGTTGCTAAATACATTTCCAAAAGTTTATTCTAAAGAAAAGCTATTTATTTTTAAATTATCTAAAAAAATATTTGCAGAAAGACAGCTACATACAATCTCAAAATAAGCCTGAAAAACATTTTATTTTTTAAAATCAAAGCACAGGAATTCCTTTATAAAATATTCAGTGTCTCTCTCCTACCTGTTATTAAAATTAGTGCAGTAAGTAAGATTTCTACAGCCCAGCTGACAAGGTTCTCGTACATCTGCTAAACAGGTCAACATGGAAACTTCAACTGCATTATACTCACAAAAGCGATCAAATTCTTGCCAGCTCTGTGAATTGCCCCAGCTTGTGCTATAAAGTTTAGTGCAGAGCTCTCTGGAAAAAAAAAATATAGACAAAAAAAAAAAAATTGAAAGAACAGCAGTCATTAAGATATAGCAAAGCCTATAATTTCTTTCCTGATCACAACAGCCTACACTCACTGCAAAAGATTGTATTAGCGCCCACAAAGTCTGCAATAGTATCTAAATGTTGTGCTCAAAGCAAATAACCCCACTTCACTGTTTTCCAAGTTTTCCAATTTCATTTAAGAATGCTAGCAACTCTTTAAGCTAGTAAGACTGAAAGACTTCAGAATGTAAAGCTTCAATATCCAATAAAAATACAATAGCTGGAAACTCGAACTAATGATTTTGAGGTAAGAACTATTCCAGCTGATTTTACTTGTAATAAATCTAGGTTGACATAATGAACAACTTCTAATCCCATCATTCAACTTCAAACCATACCTTCTCTTTCTACAGAAATGACTGGCAAGCAGAATATATTTTTTCTTTTGCCCTGAGGTTTCAAACAGGTGTAGGGTTTGTTGCTTGATTTTGAGATGTTTCCTGGTGTCAGCAATACCCCCACCACTTTGTTCACAGCAATATTCTACAAATTACAACTGTTCCCACCCCAACTGATGGTATGGAACTTCACTGTACTATAAAGTCTTCTGCATACTGCAAATGTGAGAGAAGTATCCATTTTTAGAAGTCATTGTCAAAGCAAGCAACTAGAAATAACGTAGCAATAATATATTTATTAATTTAATTATTATTAATTAATATAATTATTAATTTATATAATTATTAAAACTAGAAATAATGTAGAAATAATGTAGCAAGAAATAACGTAACTCAGGGGCTCTACTACTAAACTCATTATAAGATCCTGCTGCATTCAGGATCTGTTGTTTTGTTACTGGAAACTTTTATATCAAAGGAAGTAACAACTCAAAAATCAATGTTTGCAACTTATTTTGACATAATGATGTATTTAAAATGCAATAATGACCTATTTTTAAAGTGGACAGATAAACACCCTAAACTAAAAATGCTACAATTACAGTTATTTGCAAGCGTGCAACTATCTGCTGAAAATACTTTTTTTTAAATGTTGGAATAATTAGTTCCATTATTTAACTGTTAAATAACCTAAGTTATTTTTCATTGATAAAAATCTGAATAGCATCTAGTAAGGAATACTGCTAAGGTTTTAACATGCAGCAACCAGGTACTTGAGAGTTTGTGCAGTTCATTGTGCCCCTGGCTCTCTTTAGCATCTTGTTTAGGCCTCTTCATCTCGTTGCAATTTTGGCTATTATGACCACAAGCAAAGTATAGGTTTCATTAATTTAGTGTGTCTGCTATAATAAGGCAGTGCTAAAAGTGAGAAAAGTGTGATTCCTCACATGGAAGAGCATTTTTTGAGATACAAAGTTAAGTACTGAACAGTACTTGAACTGTTCTGACCCATCTGACAACCTAAACCTGTGTTTTTTCTAAGAGTTCACAGAACTCTTTATTTGATAGCAGGATTCAGGCGAAGGCCTGATAAGATACAACTTCTGAAGCATTTTCACAATTGGAAATGAGGGTAGAGAGATACCTACCTACACGTGGAAGAATTTGCTTTAGAACAGCAATGGAGCTTAGCCCCATCAAGGCCTGTTGAAGGTGGAGGGTGCACAGTGACTCCTGGGTGAACAGATCTTGAACTCTCAAGAAAACACTGCCAAAGCGGATCCTGAGGGAGAGGCATTGTTTTACAGCCTTCTATAAGTCCATCAACAATTTCAAGCTCTGTTTTCATTGACATTAGAATTCTTTTACAAGCAGTCTGACACGCGTAGTCTTCTGCTCTATCACAGCAATACAAGCCTGTTGAAAAATTTTAAAATAGTTAATGATCAAGCATACAACAACCAAGATGCATGATATAATAGCCCTCAGAGAAAACACACTATAAGGAGGCTTTTTAGCCCCACAAATAATCTCAAATAACATTGCTTCTTTTAAATGCAAACAGAATCAACTCTGGAAAAAACCCACCAATATGTATAATTAAAAAAAAATAAATAAAAATCAATAATGCACCTACAAAGAAAAGTTATCCTTATATAAATTTAAAGAATTACAATTATAATATAGAAATACATTAATACAATTTCTACAATAAACTTATACAATAACACACTTTTATATAAACTGCATACAATCCTCAAACATTTTCAGTATTTTTTCTAACTTTCAGTAAAGAAGGATTTTTTCTACTTACTATCTGTAGGATTTCTCATTGGATATGACTGTGTATAGTTGTTCACACAGTGTATAAGCTGAGGGCTAATAGATGCACAGTAATTTTCAACTGCTTTGATTTGTGAAGGACCAGGAGAAGAGTCTGTCCGAAAAATTGCTTGACAATATTCCCGACAGTTTGTATGATGACCTGCATAACTGCAACAGACTGACCCCACTGGGGAAACAAACAAAACAAACAAACGAAAATCAGTGAGCTCCTACACAGAGAAATGAAGAAATGAGCATGTCTGTACCACACACAATGATGTTCAAGGTATTACTGTGGAAAAAAAAAATTGAGGAAATTCTTCTATGTTCTGTTAAAATAATCTCTGTCTAAGGAATGACTGGTAATATCTGTAACTAGCCAAATTACATTTGTTTGTTTGGCTGGAGAAAAAAAGTCCCTAAAGTGGTCTTAAACTCAAGTTCAAGACATCAGCAAGCCAGCTGAATTTTATGTTCAGCTGTTTTGTTCTTATTTAATGCAACCAGACTTGTCCTATAATTGAATTATTAGACAAATATTAATAGTAAACAAATAAAAATGAGAGTAGTATCCTAAAACTCATTCAAAAAACCAGACAGATGGTGTCATGATTCACCCATTTTTGATATGTTATTAAATCTACAGTTCTTGTGAAATACTTCTACTAGAATTAATTCTGAGACACCGATTTCTTTCCATTTTACATATTTTATATCAGGCAACAAAACACTTGCATGGTGCAGGATTTCATCTATGCATTTAATTTTGTTACTTAACACTTGAACAAAGCAGAAGGAAAAAATGAGTTTCTAAGCAATTATCAAAATTTGTGGATCAAAATACACAAATTAAAAACTGGTATAAATTATATGGACAGCACAATCCCCTTATTATTTGAGCAAGAAAATTTACGCAGGCGGTTTGTTATTCTATGGAACTGAATCCACATAATTCGTGCATATATGCACCCACAGAATTTCTTACGTTTTAGAGAAAAAGGGATAGAATTATATAAAAGAAAAAACAAAGAAGACAAACTGTTCATTTCATACTTACTTTCATTTCTGTTAATACAACTAAAGAGAGCATTCTGAAATCAAAACAAAAATAGTGTTACAAGCCAGAAAACTTCAAATAAATATTTAAGTGTCCAGTAATTTCTTATAATAAGCTAATAAATCAAACTCTGTTATTATTTGTTCCAATCAGATTGGATTAAAACAAAAACACTATACAAAAACACTGAAAGTAGGAAATTAAAAGATCAGGGTCAACCGAGTTCTGTATGCACTTGTAATAAAACACATAAATATTCAAGCAAGTAAATAGGAAGACTTTCCTGGACTAACTTAGAAACAGCATGCTATAATAGGATGTCCCCAAATGTTTTTTTTAATGACAACAATTTTAAAGACTCTATGTGAAAAAAAGAACTGTGCTCAGATGCACAAATGCAAACAGAAAATCTCAACTAACTCAACAACAATATTCCTTAAAAGCTATCAATCAGCTCCCTCAAACTGCAGCCAAGAGGCAGCTGAGGGATATGCAGCATGTTAAATGACAGAAGGAAGGGAACACCTGCACCCTGCTGTTTTGTTTCAGAGGATTCTAATCCACAGAGCAATCATAGAATGGTTTAGGTAGGAAGAGACCTTAAAAGATCATCTAGTCTAACCCACCTGCAATAAGCAGGGACGTCTTCAACTAGATCAGGTTGCTCAGAGCCTCATCCAACCTGACCTTGAATGTTTCCAGGGATTTAACATCTCTGTGGGCAACCTGGTCCAGTGTCTCACCTCTCTCACAGTAAAGAATTTCTTCCTAGAATCTAATCTAAATCTACCTTCTTTCAGTTTCAAACCGTTACCCCTCGTCCTCGCACTGCACTCCCTGATAAAGAGTACCCCCCCATCTCTCCTGTAGGCCCCCTTTAAGTACCGGAAGGCCGCAATAAGGTCTCCCTGGAGCCTTCGCTTCTCCAGGCTGAACAACCCCAGCTCTCTCAGCCTGTCTTCATAAAAGATGTGCCCCATCCCTCTGGTGCCCTCCTCTGGACCTGCTCCAACAGGTCCATGTCTTTCCTGCACTGAGGGCTCCAGAGCTGGACGCAGTGTTCCACGTGGAGTCTCACCAGAGCAGAGTAGAGGGGCAGAATCACCTCCCTCAAGACTATTGAACTCTTGACTATTGAAATCTTGCCCAAAGCAACCAGAGTCTTCCCCACACTGAAAGAGCACATTTCTTCTTAAAAAAATAGATACTGCATATAAGCTTTCCAGAACTTGTCAAAAAGATGAAGTCATGAGGTTGAAATTCCAAAATGTAGCTGCCAATCAAAGACTTTAAAATTATATGATTGTGAAAAAGAGAAATTTGAACCCCCTCCACACGTCCAAACACCAGATTATAAAAAGTGATCAAATACATGACATAGTGACAAAACACAATTCCCATCTTCATTAACTTCCTGATCTCCTTCATTTCCTCTATCCCCATCATTAAATAAATTTGTATTTTACACAGCATCTACAGAAGAAAACAGAAACACCATCATACCAATCCACAAACATTATTGTGGGATTAAAATCTTGCTTCAGTACACCAAAATATCATATGTGCTACAATCTTTACATAAGAAAAGGAAGAGACCTCAAAATGCAGACCTAACTTAAGCTCAGTAGTTCACTAGATCCCCTTCATCTATGTTAATTACTAGTATTTACTGCATTGCAGAGAAGTGGGTAGCCCCAATAATCTTTGGAGTATTTTTGTGAAAACTTCTACTGCTGCAAACAGATGGAAATGTTACATTTTTAAAGTGAAGAAAAGACAAACGTATTAGGAATCATCTTGATGTTTTTATTTTTCTTTTTGTTTTAGAGATTGTTTGGAGTGCAGGAGTTTGTTTTTCAGTTCATATGCTCTACTTGCTTTCTTCTCAGGGATCATTTGAGTCAATTAATCTGTTTTGGCAGCACCCTTATTTTCCCCCCTAATCTAGGTAGGATTACAGAGAAAAGCAAAGTAAGTATCAAAGTGATCAAATCTCCCAATGGCTAACCCATATAAATACCAGTAACTACAACATCTGAATGCTAAGGATTCCATCTCAAGCAGCTCGCTTGCATTCTGTTATGCTGAACAGGGAAGGGCAAATACAGAAACGTAGCTCTGTTCACAGGAGTGGCACAAACAGGCAGTCTCATCTCTACGAGACAGCTTCAGTATATAATCCACAATTTCTGCACCCTTTCCCTTAATTACTACATTCAGAGACACCTTAAATCCTGACACCAGAATCAGTAAATATTAGAGAGTCCCAGCTTCTTATTTTGTTGAAGTGCTACTCATTAAGCATATGTATTCCACTAGAGAACCAGAGAATTCTACAATCCGACTTTCCCTTTTTTAATTATTTTCCTCATGAAAGTTTTTTTAAGTACCTAAGTAAAAACATGATTCTTTTTTAAATGTTGTTTGTCATTTTCATAGCTATCTTCATCCTCTTTTCTGTTGTTCATTTAAGAGGAAGCACAGATTGGCTCTCTATGCATTAATTGGCATTCAAATTAATTAGCATTCCTGCCTAGACTGTTCTGATGAAAATCTGAAGAGCCAAAAGTATTATTTACTGAGCGAAAAGATGGAAGACTCACATTTTAACTTAGATTTGAAAAGCCTCAAGCCTTGATGTTTCAGTTTGTATGATGCCATTAATGATTTTATGTTATGCTGTAATTTAAATCACAAGTTCCAACTTGCCAATTACTGTTTATGCCATGTAAATCATGGTGCCACAATCCTGTATTCTACAGTATCACAGTTATATCATCTTTTGGATAATATATTTTTGGGTCGTGAAATATGTTAACAGTCAAACACAAGATTTTAAAGAGGACCATCCCAACAGTGTAGGGAGCAGCATCACTTTCTTCTGTTTTCAGTAGAAATCAATTTAAGCCATGGGTAAGCCATGGCAGATGTGGCACTGAAATAATGACCCTAAAAGAATAAACAGTAATCTAACTTGACAATCTTAAATTAGTTTTCCATGAACACCAGCTACGTATAATTTTAGTAATCATGAATGAAAGCACAGGTCTTCTGAGAACACCTCACACACAAATTCAAAAGTCTGCCTGAACATATTTGGTAGAGGATATTAGAAGAATAAAATAAAATTAGAATTTTAGATCTTTTCTCCCAAGAGCAAAGATTCTGCACATTTTCTCTGAGACTGAGAATGAATTTGCAGCAACATTCCTCATCCCAGCAGCAAGTTTTCATCTGATTCACTTCAGATTTTCCCTCTTTACTACCCACAAAGCAAATCCCGTCACCCATTCATCTGTGTAACACAGATGAGGGACAAGAGAACTCATGGAAACAGAACATGCCGACAGAGTCACCATCCTACATCTGTAAAGAACAGATTTATACTGTTGCCTAAAGGCTCATGCCATTTTTATAGCACCATACATCATTCTCTATGGATGTCAGACAATGGTTATCAAAAAGCCACTGTTTCAATGCGGCCACCTGGTTTCTTTGGGACCTTTCGTGTATGAAAAAAGAAACAACTGTCAGATAGGAACTGCCACATACAACATCACTCTGACCCAAAAATGACTGTCTTCAGACGCTGCTGAAATTAAGACTTCTCCACACCCACCCCGTATCAAGCACTGGAACACAGCATACAAACCAGCCAGGTAGAAAGCGACATTGCAACTTTATTAATTAATGCATTGGGACAGTAGAGGCTGCTGAAAAGGCTGAAGTCTGTCTGTCATGGTTCTACCTAAGCACTTGACCATACTGTTAGCAGAAACAATACCTAGAATCATGATGTAATGCTGCTATACACTTGGCTAAAAATTGTCATGTTAAAGTTCAATGTTACAAAAGAGTTATTAAAAAGCAGTTCAGAGATCATAGTGTCACTGGCCCTGTTAGCTCAGATTGCAGTTTACAACTACACACAAAACAGAGAAAAATGAAGATGATTATGGTCTCTATCAACATTCCTCCTCTAAAGAAGGGCTCAAACTGAAACAAAATTATCTCATAGCAATTTTACACACCAATTTTATTCAGGCAGGATGCCCTAACCAGATAATAAATCTTCTTTCTGTACTTTGAAACTATAGTTCCACAGACTGCTGAATGACTGTAATAATGCTTGTATTTCTGTTACGAGGAGGTGGTCTTATCTTTTCCACCTTGTTTTCAGCTCTTCTCTCCCTGTTCCCAGTTATATAGTCTTGCATATGCCTTTACACCAGCTGTGGCACTAATCATCTCCTCATGACCCGATTTTTCTCAGTAACCCTGCTGAAAACTCCTTTTCTCTTCTCCCAAGAGTTTAAACCAGCAAATTCAACAGGTATATTATAAAGTTAGAATAGAATAGTCTTCTGGATGTCATCTTTTAGATGGACCTGACAGAGGCTGAGTAAGGTAAGGAGAAGTATATTCGTAGGGTTAGCAGTGGGAGGGAATGTGTGTGGAAGAAGGGCAGTTGCAGGAAGGAAGAGGTACAACTTCAGCTGCACTGAGGTCTTAAAGCAACTCACCATATTTCATCAAACTGTACTGCCTGTAGCCACCACAGAATACAGTGTTAGTTATAGGGTGCTGACTTTGCTTTGTGTAGGTCTGGATAATTGTTCAGTTTCTCAGAAAGTACAGGTACCCATGTGGGGAGTGTATTTATACAGACATGAAAGAACCTTGAAAAAAAATAAAATTAGCGTGTGTCACCTGCTTGTAAATAAAGCTGATAACAGCGTTAGACTGTCTGTCTGATTTGAATTACTAACCACAACTTCATTACAGAACACAGAGTTAATGCCCATCTCTAATAAAGCAGAACTCATATTTAAGAAATCAGCAGCTTTTCGGCTGCTTCCTTCTGAATCTGCTAGTGAACTGTCATAAGAGAGAGACAGAGAAAACAAAGCAAAAGAAACACAAAAACAATCAAAAAAACAAAATAGAAAATGAAGATAAAAAGGCAATACTGTGTACACACACAGAGTCCGATTCTCCATTTTCAACTTGTGAATGAAATATGAAAGAATGAACAAAGACAGCAATACTGAAGTTTATAAAACACAAACATAATGATTTGTTTTACTTGTGCATTAATCTCATCTATCAGACTTCTTTTTTAAAGCCAAATGTTGCTGAAACTAATGATCAAAGCCAGTGAGACTATCAGCAGGAGGAATGAAAAGTGGCAGGCAAACACAGGCAACACAACTACATCACAACTACATATACCTTAAAGAAAGCTGCTCAAAGATCTTTTGGTATTATGGAAATTGAAAAAGGCAACTGAAGTTTATCCAGCAGAGAACATTATTCAGTCTTCCTCACCAGAAGCTCCTTGAAGAAAGATTTTAGCCAGTACTGCAGGACCTAACTGGTTTCGCTCTTTTTGGAGCTCATCAGCTGCAGGTAACGGCTCAAAAAACAAAATGCATGCACACAAACACAAATAAAGCAGAACATTTTGCTAAAGGAAGAAGTTTTCTTCATTGTAAGGCATGCTTTTATATTCTAAGCACATTTTTTCTAAATGGCTGCCTCTTTGTGTCTTGAATGAAAAGAGACAGCAAAGTCATCCTTTCACACCAGAAATTAAGGTATTTTGCTAAAAATCAGAGATTATTTTCCTCCCTAAAAATTATAATGGTATCTATATTCTACTAATTCTGGCACAAATATAAGTTTAGTACTGTTGTCTTGGGCAACCTAACCATGTTAAATATTTGAATATAGATCCTATCCAACTAAGGACATCTCAATTTAGAAGTATTACCTACAGCTAACAAATAACACTAGGAAACAAAATGTTTCACTCTGTGAGAACAGCAATGAAAGTCCTGTTAATCTCCCCTTGACTTCATTTAACCTCGAATTTATCAACAGAAGATAAAGCCAGAAGGTAACATACTAAGTTTTAGTGGAGTCAGCTGAAATTTCAAATGATGGTACATATCTGTTAAGAACTTTAAAAGCTTGCAGTAATTAAGAAGTAAGGCCAAGATTTTAATCAATTATATAAACCAGTAAAGAAGTGAGAACACTTGCATAGTAAAGAAGAACAAAATCACCCGAACTTAAATTTTGGCAAGACCATTGAGTGTTCTATCAATCTTCTTTGAGCAGTAGAGAATAGAAACAAAAAGCACCCAAAGATAAGAAGACAATAATATTAGCTACAATGTGTAGTATGGTCAGAGTCCACCCTGAATTCATTAATTAGTACTTCCAGAGGCCACACACAGCCATGTGCCATAGGAGTTCATTAAAACTCTTTTGGAACCTTTTCCTAAATTATGTCCTAAACAGCTCCTTGAGTTATAACCTACTGTCTCTAAGTACAAACAATTAGGTAAGAGCTAAAAACTGCTGACTGCATTTTTCAGAAGGGGTAATTAGTAGTTAGCATTCGCTAAAACCTCAGCATAAAGCAGGATCACATGACCCTAGAAGCCAAAACAAGCCAATACTGTATCACAGTGAATACTTTTCTGAATCCTACTACAGCACTTGAAACTGCAGGCACTGCATTTGAAGTTGCTGTATTTAAAAACTGTAAGAAAACAAAGTCAGATTAAGCTAAAGAGTGCTCAAATCTGTGAGAGCAAAAATACCTTTAAACAATCCAAGGACATCAAAAGTGTTTACTACTGTGTGTCAAAAAAAGTTTAAGAGCAGAAGCTAAATAATTGGCAACATTTCCAATTATATTTCGACTGCACGGCAGATGTTAATAGGGCTCAGCTGCAGTAAAGCTCTCATAATGCCAATTAACTAGAGAAGTTTGAATGTCTAATTTAGTACACATGAAATAAGAACTGGAGTTCTTAATGTGCAGAGGGGTGAACTCACAGTATGCAGTGTAGAGACTCCAGAGCTGCAGCCTAGTGGAAATTTTAGTACTAACCTTTCCATGCACAGAAGAAAGAAAAGTGATCTTAAACACAGTATTAGAGACTTTACAACTTATTTCAAGCTTTAGAAGCTATTTTCAGTTACTCTTCCAAGCATGCATTCCATGCAGTCTTTTAAAAAAATGAAATTCAACTTTACACAGAACTTTTAAAAATAGGAAAATCAGAAAACCTACATAAAATCCATACAGTCTCCACTTCCTTTTTCTTCTTCCTTTGACTATCACCTACCTTCTTTTTAGAGGAAGATGAACAGGACAGCAGAAAGCTGGAAGAAGTAGTGAAAGATAAAAGAGTTGAGATGCATAGAACTAGAGAAAAAATGAAGATGACAAAATGAGTATCTGAGAAGCAGAAGATGGGAAAAAGGGCTACCTTGATAAAATTTTTCAAAAGAAGGCAAATAAAGTACATTTCAGTAACACTCAAAAATATTCAGCAAGTTGTGATAAATTTTTTAATTTCTGTATGCATTGCTACTTGAAAATAAAAATACGTTTAATAGGACACAGAATCTTCAATGCACTGATCAAAAATGAATAGCTTATTACACAATTCATTTCTAAAATATGTAAAATCTCCAAATTAGAGGAATCACAAGCTTCATAAATATTAACAATAAAAGTAACCCAGAAACATACGATCAGCAGGAAAAGCATCTTCAATTAATCTTATGAAAAGGTGGCACACCAATGTTAAAGCAATTCTGCTACTGTACAACCTAAGACTCCATTTAGCAAGTTCAAACTTTATGACGCCTTCTCCTTGGAGTTTTTTTCACTGCTCTGAACCCTATGCCCTATGCTTGAATACTTACCTCATTCTTCATGCTCGCTATCTTAGTGGGAAGCTCAGGGTTAACTCATGAAGTTGCTTCCCTAATCTCCAAAGATTACAGAAAAGCACTGTGCACAGTTCAGTCAACTATTTCAAGAAGCTTGTGAAAATCCTTGGGAAATCCTTATGTGAATACAGGTAAGCTATGAGAGTGTTTACAAAAATGGAATTATACTTTTATATTCTTAATTCAGCTAATTTTTACTTCCATGTCATGTACTCATATATTCAATATCTCAATAACAGACTTGAGAGCTGATGAACAAGCACATTGTAAACTAATTCTCAATTGGATCCTAATGAGGATCTGATTGAATCTAATTGGATACTCATTTTTAGTGAATGAAGTACGAATTCTTAAACACAAAGGCAAACATGAATGACAATGTATTTCTGTGACTCAGAGGCTATTTCTGATCTTATGTCACCTCTTTCAGTTTTAACTAGCCACTCCCTTCCCCAGCTGTTTCTTCCCCAGGCAACCCAACTGAGCACAAAGTATGGTACTGGTCACAGACACAGAAGCTACTTAACAGACTACAGAAGGGGCAGGACACATTCAGCAAGGCGTCAAGAATTATTATTTTTTTTTAAGAAAAGGAGAAAGAATGACTAGAGTGTTAAAAAGTGCAGCTTCCCTCCAGAAGTATTTTTTTGCAATCTCATACCTTAGGCAAAACTCCTTGAATTTTATATAACCAATGGGTCTCTTGAAAGCATTGTAAGTACTATTTTTCATAAGTACCTGTAAGCCTAGATACATAGAAAACCCATTGTCATACAAAATTCTGTAATAACTGAAGATCTACCAGGTCAAATACTTAACTTCCGTTCCTAACACAGTAACTCTATCTACTACTCCTAGTGCTCATTAAAAAGTTCTCTTTCCTTCTTCACCAACCAGAAGACTGATTCCTT
This sequence comes from Dromas ardeola, assembly GCA_013398915.1. NCBI lineage: Eukaryota > Metazoa > Chordata > Aves > Charadriiformes > Dromadidae > Dromas > Dromas ardeola. The sequence continues at coordinate 45,175 of VYZM01001155.1, read as the reverse complement.
CTTCCATCATTTTTCTCCCTCTTCTTCTCTTTTAGTGTTGCACAGATGATAGAAAGAGTAAAGCTTTTCTGTACAATAACAGCAAGATCACTCTTGGAAAAGAGTGAGGGACCCACTTTCCAAAATTCCAGATAAAAACTGGAAAGACAACTAGGAAAAGTAAATCACTATCACCATTTTGTAGACATTCTTTTATTTCTTACCTTTCCTCTCCCGTCCTCCTTCAACCCATATTGGCCAACCTCCTACAGCAATGCAGAAATCCAGAAAAAAAGAAGGAAACAGACCAGCATAATAGAGGAGAAGCTTACAGATGTTGACAGTATAGCATATCATAGCATGAGAGGGGACAGAAGTACTTAAAATGAAAATTCATTTTTAAGAGAACAAGCTATGGTAACTTCAACAGTGAAGAATCCAGGAAAATACTCTGTAGATTGTTTAGATAAAAGGACCAAAGGTGGTGATGGTGGTGGGAGTAATTTAATGTTTCCTGGAAAAACAGGAGACCTGCTACACTTCTGGCCAAATCGAGAGAACAGAAAATTGTCTAATATCCTGAACTATTAATTATGAGCAGAATTTATGCAGGACTACCTAATTAAGGGCAGGAGGAAATGAGATGAAAGGGGGGAGGAGGAATCTGGCTTTCAATTAAGGAACAGACTGGAAGAAAAGAAGTCCTAGCAGAACAGCATTTCTACAAATTGTGTTAAAAATAATATAGGTAAAGGCAGATTTCTGAAAATATCCTGATAATTAATTTTAAGCGCAGAACAGTAAAAATAACTGCAAACATTCATAGTTTCACTGATGTTACAAAGATTAATTTGAAATGATTTACATTAGGATAGGACACTTCAAAGGTTATTCTTTCATGAGTTTATTTCTTTAGGTCACTTTTAAGCTGACTCTCCCACTATAGAAGCCAAAACATTTCTGATGGAATGAATGCTCACAATAAATGCTGACTTTCATCAGAACTCCTATGAAACAAACTTTATTTGTAATCCGTGTCTCCATTTTGCAAGTTGCATCTTCTTCATTCAAATGAAGATATATGCAAGATTAAAAAAAGTCAAGCCTTTTTTATAGAAAACAATTGTACTTCTACAAAAAAAAACTGTAGAGAGAGGTAATTTACATTTGGATAAAAATTACTATATCCAGAAATACGACTATAAGACAACTGGACTTCCCTCTTCTACAGGATACTTTTTACAGAATTTATAAACCAGTTGATTTTTAATAAGATATATCCAGACACATATGCACATACCTCATATTCCTTCCTGCAGACCTTTAAAACATCATTCTTTGCAGAAGCCTGAAAGACAGATAAATTTCTCTATTTGTGGTAGAAAATAATAAAATCATCTTGCAAAATAAAGACGATTCTACCTTTCTATTTACTGTGTTAGACATGGATTTATGATATATTTAAATGTTCCTTTTTAAGAACCTGAAGAATCCATGTAAAGCTTTAAGAAAAAAGCAGAAACTGTGACTGTCAATACTGTACTTAATTAAAGACCAAAACCTCGTATTTCTGTACCAAGTTAGTTGATACCATGAGCACACAACTTAGTTTTTGTGAAAGGTTTATCACATAGAGCAGAATACAGGAATCAATTAGGAAATGGAAGAACATGAGCATAAAAATCTCCCAATTTTGCATGCTCAGTACCACTTATGTACCTCTTTCCCTTCTCCTCCTTCTTGTACATACAGTCCTATGGTTCCTATTGTCAAGCAGAGTTGCAGAAATTCTCCCTTCAAACTCCAGATCAATTTCTCCTGTAGCGTAACTCTTGCTCCTTTTTCATGTGACAGATATTCACAATTATTATTACACTAACGTTAGTTATTTCCCCCTCCAGTATTTAAAGTACAAGGGTAAAGTCTGACCTTGGGCCTATCATAATACCTTCTTCAAAATGCCTCTGAAACCTCCTCAAATTTCATGAATCAAAATTAAAATCCAAATAATTCCCATTATCCCTAATTTTTGGCAAGTATCTATATTTTAGTTTAAATGAAAATCATACGAAATGTATCAATCAGTCAGCTAAAGTACAAAATATAGCCAAGATTCTGAGACAGCACAGTCTGCAATCAAACAATACAGCATCTGATTCTGAGAATAATGAGAAATGATGTAATAATAATAAGATTAAATTAAAAGAATTTCATAGGACAGTGCAATAAAGGAATTGTTTTTATCAGGTCTGGAAAACACTTAAGCATTAGGATAAATTTGATAAATTTGAAAACTTTGCTAAGAAATGCATTTGGGAAGAGATACATATATTTTCTTTTCAGAAGATAAAAAGTATCCAGTTCGTTTACTCACTCCTCATCTCTTTTTCACACTACTCAGTTTGCGTACTCACTGCTCATCTCTTGTCAAATAATTTAAATTCTATGCTTTTGGATGAAGGCAGAATCTTTTTTTTTTGCATGACAATAATTTGCAGTAGACTGCTGGACCAAGATCAGGATTACACAACAGGTAACACGCAAGATACAAGGCTCTACAGAGGGATCTGGACAAGCTTGATCGATGGGCGGAGGCCAATGGTATGAGGTTCAACAAGGCCAAGTGCCAGGTCCTGCACTTGGGTCACAACAACCCCATGCAGTGCTACAGGCTTGGGGAAGAGTGTCTGGAAAGCTGCCTGGCAGAAAAGGACCTGGGGGTGTTGGTTGACAGCTGGCTGAATATGAGCCAGCAGTGTGCCCAGGTGGCCAAGGCGGCCAACAGCATCCTGGCCTGTATCAGGAATAGTGTGGCCAGCAGGACTAGGGAAGTCTTAGGAAGACTAGGACAAGTCTTACCAGGAGCAGCTGAGGGAACTAGGGTTGTTTAGCCTGGGGAAAAGGAGACTGAGGGGAGACCTTATCGTTCTGTAAAACTACTTGAAAGGAGGTTGTAGAGAGGTGGGCGTCGGTCTTTTCTCCCAAGTAACAGGCGATAGAATAAGAGGAAATGGTCTCAAGTTGTGCCAGGGGAGGTTTAGATTGCATATAAGGAAAAATTTCTTCACCAAAAGGGTTGATAAGCATTGGAACAGGCTGCCCAAGGTAGTGGTGAAATTACCATCCCTGCAGGGATTTAAAAGATGCGTAGGTGTAGTGCTTAGGGACATGGTTTGGTGGTAACGTGGCAGTGCTAGGTTAATGGTTGCACTTGATGATCATAAAGGTCTTTTCCAATCTAAATGATTCTATGATTCTATACGACAGTGAATACTAAGTACATGTGTGCTCCAGAACTGAGTTACAAGGATTATGATAAATAATTATATGCTGTTTGACTTTGAAGATGTTTTTATGGGATATATTTGGAAAAGAAAGTAATGACAAAATGCTTCACGGATTTTTAATAAAAAGGTCATTGCTAAATTTATGTGTTATGCTTAAAATTGTCACTTGACAAAAACAGTGATATAGTAACACCAAAACCAACTTTCTTACATCTGATGAACAAAAACCTCTTTGAAGAGGCACAAAAACCTATTTGGGGCTGTAACCAAAATGTTGTATCACTAAACATGACACTGCAAAAAAGGAGAGCTTACAAGAAGCCACACGTTGCCTTCCACTCAGCATTATTCTGTAACAAGAACTTCCAGGTCAAGATTGTGACCAAAAAAAAAAAAAAAAAAAAATCAAGAAATTAAGTTTAGCATAATCAAAGCAAGCTTCAGAATTTTTATGGATTCAGTCAATAACTTACTATGAAGTAACAAACTAGAGCACATCAAAGCAAAACCAAGTGGATTAGCTCCATTTGCCAAGTGCAGTGGACGTGCCTGCTGCCAGCTTGCCAGCTCTCGCACTAGAACTTCTGTGGTGTCAAAGTTATAAACACAGCAAGATTTCCATCTTAACTCTGTCCTCACTACTGAGCAATTAGATGTGGCATCAGAATGTACAAAAAAGGCACAGCTAATCCTAAAGTCTTAGAATTTCTTGGTCAGGCTCATCAAGTCATAGCAGGCAGCCTAGTCCTACAGAACAGCTGAAGATACATATCCAAACTCGCCCCCCCCAAAAAAAATCCACCACTTTTTTTAACTAGGTTTTCATCTCAGTAGACTTGAACTTTTACTTTTTTACTGAAAGTTCACTTTAAAAACATAAATTCTTTGTTTCGGTTTCTAGAACTTGGCTGCTGGTATTTATCACCACTGGTATTTCCTGGGAAGTATCTAGTAATATTTTGCAATTTTAAGAAGTGTTTATGTGATAATTTAATTTTGATGTAAAAAATGCATTAAGCCTGAAGTTCATAAACTGTAATACATAAATGAATTCAACACAGCATCATTTGACATTAGCCCCAGAAAAACAATTGGAAAGCCTTACCTGTTTACATGCTTGCCGACATTCCACGGCAATAGCCAGCTCACAGCAACCTAAACCAACCCACCCGTCAGACTTCTTCAAAACTCCTTTGAAAATAAGGTGACAGTAAATATTACAGAAGAAAAAGAAACTATGCCATCGTTTTCCCTTCTCTCCCCATGAGTCAGTTACTCTTCAAATTTGATAATCCTGTTCTCATTCAAGAAGCCTATTTACAGACTACATTTTTATTGGAATTTATGAAGTCATTTCAAACCAACTTTAAGCAAGAAAAGAACAAGTCTGTCCCTTAATAAATGCTGGACTTGACAATTATGAAGTACCTTCTATACACTGAGTTTAAAGATGCTTTATGCAAACTATTTTATATGATCACTGGAAGTATCAGAGTTTGAGAATTTGACTTATCTAATCTGAAATATAAACCAACAAAAACCAACAGGAAAAAAAAAACCCTCATTAAAATTAACAACATTATCTCCTGCAGACACAACCTCTTATTGGTTTCCATAGTACATTTTTCTACCAACTTTGTCAAGCCAGAATATGTTTTTTACTTTTTCTTCAAGCTTCCTGTACTGGTTTTGTTTGGGATGGAGTGAAATTTCTTCACAGTAGCTGGTATGGGGCTGTGTTTTGGATTTGTGATGACAATAGCGTGAATAACACAGGGATGTTTTAGTTATTGCTCAGCAGTGCTTACACAGCATCAAGGCCTTTTCTGTTTCTCATACTGACCCACCAGTGAGTAGGCTGGGGGTGCACAAGGAGTTGGGAGGGGACATAGCGGCGACAGCCAACCCCAACTGACCAAAGGGATATCCCAGACCGTATGACATCATGCTCAGCAATAAAACTGGGGGGTGGAGGTTGGCAGGGGCTGACGTTTCTTGGGGACTGGTTGGGCATTGGTTGGTTGGTGGTGAGCAATTGTTTTCTTCTGCATCATTTGTTTTGGGTTTGGTTTTTTTTCCCCTTTCTTCCCCCCCCCCCCCCCTCTTTTTTTTTTNNTTCTTCCATTTTTTAATTCTTAAACTGTCTTTATCTCAACCCACGAGATTTCTCACTGTTACCCGTCTGATTCTCCCCCTATCCCATTGGCAGGGGAGTGAGCAAGCGGCTGTCTAGTGCTTAAGCTACCTACCAGGGTTAAACCATGACACTTCCTGTAGTTTATCCCCCTGCAATAACATGGTTTAATATCCACAATTATCTTCAATAAAAGTTTCCCACCTCCCTGTCTCTCTTTTTCCATTTATTTCACTATATCCATTATCCTAATTTCTTACCATAAAGTTACACAGAAAAGCAAATTGCTGCCATGAGTTGTTTCATCCTCTTAATTTATTCACAAATACAGATTTTCTGATGTTTTCAAGACATCAGAAATCAAATAAAAGAAGAATGCATTCCTGTATCTATTTCTCACATAGCTTTAAGACTGAAATAATTAAAGGGAACTTATGCAGCTCCCAGCAGCTGTGGCAAATCTGTTACACTTTTTTCTTAGGGTGGGGGGTGGAATTATTTAGATCAATGAACCACTCATTTTTGTTATGAATATTTTAAAAATAAAACAGTATTTTAGGACATGCACAAATTATATTCTTTATGTAGAAATAAAAAAGTATGAAGTAAAAGAATCAACCACTTAATTTAAAAAAATTGCTCTTAAGCCTAGTAGAAATGCCTATTCAGAAAAGCCACGTGAAATGTCCAGCTTTAAAAAAGGGAAGTGCAAGAGCCAGGAGTGAGACCAGTAAGCTAATGCTCATTCAAATACTAAGAAAATACTGGAAAAGAAATCATTAAAAATCATTGCAATCAATGGAAAACAATCACCAGTAGGTATGTATCATGAACAAAATTGCCTTTGAAATACTTTATTGGCTTTAACAACACAGGTGGCAGAGAAAGTCTTACCAGTATCAGTCTTTCATGACATTCTGATGGCCAAATTAAGAAAACACCCCAATAGTAAATTTATAAAGGAGAAGCAAAATCTGTAGCTTAACTAGCATATTTCCCCAGCAAATTAAAATATTGATTACATTTATTAAAATGCAAATTAAAACCTTAATGCTTGAAACAAGCAAGGTAGCAGCATTGCATAGTGGGTGGAGGGAGCAGAGAGGCAAAGGTGAAGAACAGCTTTTGGTTGCAGCCTGCGTTCTGTCAGTTTGAAGTGGCTGTGTATCATCTGAATGGTCCAGACCTTCTGGAAGCACTGTAGGCCACTGATTTACTGGTCTTTTTGGAGACTGTCCAAATCCTTTTCACATCTATTCAGAGTATTGGCTCAATTTCCCAATTCGAACTAGTTCAAAGCAGCTGTGAAAGCCACAAAGAACTACACCTCAGCCCACCTTCCATTTCCATAACCAGGGTTACAGAATTAGTTTTTCAGAGATTGAGCATCTTTTTGAAAGTGTTAAAGAGATGGCTGTTGTGCACTTACCAGTAGTTTTTAATCAATGTTCAAAAAGTTGGGATTTGATGCATTGTGTTTAACTAATTCCAAAAGCAACTGCATGTCTACATGGAAGTAATGCTCATGTGTATTTAAACATATACAATTAATTGCCAAATCAAGTACCCACAACTTTCTATTTTAGGCCTAAAAATAATGTAGCGGTTGTTTCTGCATAACTTGCATATGTGGAGCTACACACAGGTTCCTTTCAATCAAAACAGTAATGTTCAGTAGAATATCTATTAGTAGGATTGATATTGCAAGGTATAAACAATCTAAAAAATGTATAAGAAATATCATGTGCAATATGAAAACAAGACTTCCAGAAATCTCCTGCTGCAATAACCAGCTATATCCAGGAGAAATACATGATAAATACAGCTATCCAGCTTTAGGAGCAATGTTACCACGGAATAGTCACCAGTGAATCACCACTGAATAATCAAGCATCTGTATTTTGTGCAATACAGAGCCTGTGGTTTTCAGACATATTTTACTGGAACTAAACTGTGCTAAAAGAATGAAGGAACTATGAATACATGCCAAATTAAGAATGCTGGTAATTTTCAGTCATAGTTAGTATTTTCTTGGCAAGTGGACCTCTCACCAAAATATTTACATGCAGCAGACAAGCTTGCAAATAAAAAAAAATTCATGTCACATCTCCAAAAAACATTGAACTGTGATTTTAATTCAGCAACTTATAAATTAATTTTGTAGTCAAGGTAATTAAAATGCATGCATTTCTCGATGAAAACACAGCTTCAGTGCACAATTAATTGACAGGAGTCCACAGTTCTGACTATTCACCAAATTAACTGACAGAAGTACAATACATATCCCTGAACTATAAAAAAATAAAAGATCATCTATTTGCATAACACAGGCTCTTGTCCCACATTACCTCCAAAAAGTTTCCAAAAGCCGCATCACATTAGTGAGATGACTTAAAACATACACACATTTTTCTTCCTTATTATAAACATTTTACTGCAGTCTCCACAAGAGTATTGAAGTCAGAAATAGGAATGAAAAGCTACATAAACATGAACAATTATAATGCCATCTCCGATACATTTATTTTGTGACGAAAGAAACATTCTACATTCTGAAAACATCTAAGAAATGCTGGATCACCATGACCCCAAGGAAACTGGGGAGGAAAACAAAAAGGAAGATGGAAAAAGATGAAAGTGAAAAAGAAATAGGCTTCTCATGTTCAAGAGTTGCATGTGTCAAGAAGGGTGCACAAAAGCTGCTTACAGAAAGTGATAACGCTTAAAATCAGAACATAGTTATAATCTAGAATTACAGGTTGCTGGGTTTGCTCTGCCCTTCCCTGTCCCCCCAGCTGGCAGTCCCTCAATCATCTTTTCTAAGCAATTTCTTGAACAGTATTGTGTGCATGGTGACAAACTTTAGTTTCCTAGACAAGTCCCCCAAAATAATACATGTTCAGTAGGCCTACTGTATTTAATAAACAAACATTGACAAACTAATGATATTTGCCTTCAGACAACATGGAAAAATAATTTTCTTTCAGAGAATACTTACATTCCTAAACATCTAGTCTTAAGTATTTAAGGCCTCCAACACTGTCTCGGCAAGAACAATAAAACATGACTTACAGTGTTCTTTTGTGAGGATAAGCCATAAAAGAAAGTTAATAGGAGACGGGTTTAAGGAAGTGGAAACAAATGTGAAAAAGCTCAAGTGGCAGCTGTGAGAATATTAACATTTTAGGGTAACTATTGTGATGAAGTTCCTGATAAATCAAACAATTTCAAAATTCTAACATAGATCAGTAATACCAAGTTGCTGTGGGGAAGGAATGGAAGAGGAGAAAAAACAAACTATAATGAAAACACACAAAGTATATATCAAGCAGCAAATTATAAGGCAGAGTCCAAAATTATTTAGCATATATGTTGTGACAGAATGCCACTGAAACCCATATGCAAAACAGGTTTCCACCTGCATTCTTAACTAAACTGCCGGGCACGTCATACAGCTGTTAGGAAAGAAAATAACTATCAAAGTCATCTGTTTATCCAGTCATTATTCTGCAACTGTCCATCATAATGCCGATGTTAGGAGGGCTGTATACTGTTTCATCATAGTCTGTGTGTACATGTGAAAACTTTCACATAAAGCGTGAAAACCTTGTGGATGCTGTACTATGAAGAATCAGAGATGCTGATCCAGTCAAAACTCAGTTTGTGGCCCCATTCTAAGCTCTGTTATGAAATACTTTCTGTACTGAGGGTACTCAAAGGGGAGAAAAATCAGAATGAAAACTACAGAATCACTGATGTTGGAAGGAACCTCTGGAGATTGTTTAGTCCAACCTCCCTGCTCAAAGCAAGGTCAGCTAGAGCAGACTGCCCAGGACCATGCCCAGTAAGGTTTCGAATGCCTCCACAGATGGAGGTTCCAAAACCTCTCTGAGCAACCTCTTCCACTGTTCAATCATCCTTAGACTAAAAAAGTTTTTCTTATGTTTCAATGGAAGTTACTGTTGTTCAATCTGTGCTCAGTGCCTCTTGTCCTGCCACTGGATACCACTGAGGAGAGCATGGCTCCATCTTCTTTACACACTTCCATCAGATAATTCTAAGTATTGGTCATAGAATCACAGAATGGTTAGAATTGGAAGGGACCTTAAAGATCATGTACTTCCAACCCCCCTGCCCTGGGCAGGGACACCTCCCACTAGACCAGGCTGCTCAAAGCACCACCCAACCTGGCCTTCAACACCTCCAGGGACGTGGCATCCACAACTTCCCTGGGCAACTTCTTCCAGTGCCTCACCATGCTCACAATAAAGAATTTCTTCCTAATATCTAATTGTAAACCTCCCCTCTTTCAGTTCAAAATCGTTACCCTCCCCATCCTATCCTGTAGGCCACCTTTAAGTACTGGAAGGCCACTATAAGGTCTCCCTGGAGCCTTCTCTTCTCCAGGCTGAACAGCCCCAGCTCTCTCAGCCTGTCTTCATAGGAGAGGTGCTCCAGGCCTCTGATCATCTTTGTGGCCCTCTTCTGGACTCACTCCAACAGGTCCATGTCCTTCTTGTGTTGGGGGCCCCAGAACTGGACTCAGTACCCCTGGTGGGGTATCACAAGACTGGAGTAGAGGGGTAGAATCACCTCCCTCAAGGTGATACTGATAAGATCCATCCTCCTCAGCTTTCTCTTCTTGACAGTGGTAACCAATCTCAGCTCTCTCAGCCTGTCCTCATGTATGTTTGTTCCAGTCTCCTCTCCTGGAACATATATACAATGTTCCAGTCTCCTAATCATCTTAAAGTGGCTCTTTGCTAGACTTGGTCCAGTGGGTCCATATCTTTCTTGTACTGGGACGCTCAGAACTAGACACAGTACCCCTGATGTGGTCTTATCCATGCTGAGTAGAGGGGAAGGATCAACTCTCTTGATCCGCTGGGAACACTCTCCCTAATGCAGTCTGGGTGCTGTTGGCTGCCTTTGTTACAAGGGCACATTGCTGGATCATGTTCCACTTGCTGTCCACAAAGCTTTGTTTCTACAAAGCTGCTTTCCAGATGGTCAGCCTCCTATGTGCAGTGGAACATGGGGCCTTCACCAGGTGCAGGACTTTGTATTTCCTTTTCTGGAACTTCATGAGGTTCCTGTCTGCCTATTTCTCCAGCTTGTCAACATCCCTCTGAATGGCAGCAAACTATCTCGCCTAGCAACCTCTCCTCCCAGTTTTGTATCATCTGCAAATACACTGAGGGTACATTCCCGGGATACTGGCCTCCAGCTGGACTCTGTGCCACTGATCACAAACCTTTGAAAATGGCAGTTCAGGCAGTTTTCAATCCACCTCCACTGTCCACTTATCCAGCTTCACCAGTTTGTCTATAATGATGTTATAAAAAACAGTGCTGAAAGCCTTACCAAATTTGAGACAGACAACATCCACTGCTCTATCGTCATCTAACAAACCAGTTATGTCATCATAGAGTGTTATCAGGTTGGTTAAGCACGATTTCCCCATCATAAATCTATGCTGACTATAACCAATAACTTTCTTGTTCTTGATGTGTTTGGAAACGGTTCACAGGAAGATCTGCTCCATTACCTTCCCAGGGTTTGAGGTGAGACTGACCAGCCTGTAGTTCCCCAGGTCCTCCTTGCTCTTTCAAGAAGGAGTGACATTTGCTTCCTTCCAGTCCTCAGCATCCTCTCTCAATAGCTATAACCTTTCAAATATTACGGAGAGTGACCTTGCAATAACATTATCCAACTCCCTCAGCACACGTAAGGGTATGCATCAGGTCCCATAGACTTGCGTTCAGTTTGCTTAAATATTACCTATCCCGATCCTCCTCTATCAAGTGCAAGTGTTCCTTGCTCTGGGCTTTACCCCTGATCTCAGGGATCTGGTGTTCCTGAAGGATCATCTTAACAGTAAAGACTGAGGCAAAGAAGGCCATGGCCTTCTTTGTGTCTTTTTATGTCATTCAAAAGGAAGACTAGGAAAAATGAGGGCCTGCTGCTGAATGAGGCAGAAAACCTGGTGACAAATGACATTAAAAGGCTGACATTCCAAGCAAATTACCTGTGCCCTCCTGTGTTGTCTCTTCAAAAGGTACCAGTGTCATTACAGTTGCCCACAAGCATCACAGCCTGTGAACATGAGACTTCTTCCAGTTTTACGAAGGCCTCATCTACCACTTCTTCCTGATCAGGCAGTCTGTAGCTGACACACACAACATCACCCATGTTGGGCTGCTCACTAATATGTTGATATGCCCACACTATGCCACTGATATGCCCATGTGGTGTTCTCAGCTGGCTCATCATCCATCCCCAGGCAGAGCTCCACGCGTGCTAGTTACACTCTCACATAAAGGGCAACTCCCCCTCCTCACCTTCCTGGCCTGTCCTTCCTGTACCTGCCCATCACAGCACTCCCACTGTGAAGCCTTCCTGCTATGTCTGCGTGACCCCAATAAAATCGTAGCCCTGTAACTGCACACAGACTTCTAACTCCTCCTGTTTGCTTCCCATGCTGTGTGCACTAGCATACAGGCACCTTGCAGAGGCACTTGTCGTACTGATTTCCCAGAAAGGCAATAAGAGCTGGCCCTATAATGCTGTCCTATATACACCGCATCAATAATTCACAAAATCCTACAGTGCATGGAATCACTGGAGAATACTTAAAAGAATTTTAAAGGTGGCTCACATCAAAAGAAGAAAACAGTAACATAACTTCACATGCAAGAAGAATGAAAAGTGACTGTGCAAGTACAAAGTTCAGGATACTACAGGAAGATTTAATTTTTATCACAGGACTAAACTATGATTTACAGCACCATTGAAGAAGTGATTTCTTTTTTCCATAAATGAGAGGATAATAGAATCCTAACATAAAGGCACTGAAGAGGCCTCACACCAGTTTAGAAAGCACAGGAAGACCATTTCAAAGTGACCATTAACAAAGATTTCCAATGCTTTTTCACGTGCTTACACAAACCTAACATTCGAAATGAAATATGCATTTCTCACTTGCCGTAAAAGCATTGCCACTCATTTGTATACAGCTACTGAGCTTCAGTGAAGATTAGGTATTGTCTCCAACTGAAAATTTATCAGGTTTTAGATAAGACAGAAGCACTGCAACTCCAAAAGATATTATTAAGTAAAGTAAAACTAGCAAAATATAAGACAGCAAATCTCTTTGCATGCACTGGAATCAACAGTTTGCCTTTGAAGCAGAGTAGGGGGGAAGTCTGAGCAGATGCCATAAAACTGTTACTGCCTCCTCTTTCCTCACTACCACTTCTTCAACCATAGCATGCTAATTTCACTCAAAGTCTTTTAGAAATGACATATGATACAATAGTGCTAGTTAAGTTCAATTTCATCTATTTTTGATCTCTTCTATTAACCCTAACGGTCCTGTCTTGTGATTTATGCTTTAACTTTCTAAATCCATGTGCACCAAGCAGTTTGGTTCTTGATCTGACCCTCTGGACTTCTTACATTTTTTTTGTCTAGTTCTTACTATTTCCCCCTGTTACTCATTTTTTTTTTTCCAAATTATACTGCACCTAGAGCAAAGTTGCAATAATCCATGATTTTATAGATCAGGCTAAGGTATACTGAAACTAAAAATAACAGAAAATCTTTAAAGGAAAGAAACTTTGATATTTCTTGGATGTGTCACAGAAGCACACATGTTTAATCATACAAACATAATAAACATTTTCTAACTAGAAAAAGAAAAGAAGTGTTAAAAAAAAAGTGCAGGTAACCCAGTTTAGACTAAAGGGAACTAGAGATCAAATAAATTTTATAATGGAAGCATAATGAAAGTTAAATTAGCACGAAATCTATGGGTGCAGGTGGTAGACATAACATCAAAACATGCACATGGTGAAAAAGCAACACATTTCAATAGTAAACTAGGATTTCTTACCTGGCAAAGAAGAATTTATACAACCCCACACTTCTCCCTGAAAAGCAAAATGCAATTAAGCAAAAGTAAGTCTACAGAATAAGAGAGTTTCTAGCAGACACAAAACAGCATTTTCAGCATTTTTTCCCTGGGCTTTATACATGCTATTGGAAGAATTCTTATGTCTAAAACATCTTTTGAAGAATCACTACGTGACATAAGTTGAGTACCACTTGCTTTGACGAGAAGGCTGCCATCTACAGAGTATGGAATCAATAGCAGTGTATCGTAGGTGCAGAACATTCTGCAATTATGCTAGCTAGTCATGTTTCTCCACCAGTGTTTAGAGAACTAAGTAGTAACTGTTTAGACAAAGAAGAGAGATTTATGTAGGACCAAGACCTGTGGAGAAGCTTATTGCCCTAGCACTCCTTTCCACCAGCTTAAAAAAACCCCAAACAACACATATAACCACACACAAAACAAAAGCAAGAGGGTTTAAGGTACACCAGAGACCAGAGAAACGTAGCTTCAGGGAAAGATAGATAGATACATGGAAGAAAGAGTTGTATAAGTAAAGTTCACTAACGTGAAAATTTACAATGGGGATCTGTTGGGTTCACCCTGACTGCAGGCACTTCTGGTCCCAAGCACAGGTTCTGCTAAATGACCTAAGTGACTGATGGTATTATGCAGAAGAATTCTGTAAGTATTTCTCTTTTTTTGGCAGAAAAAAAAAAGGTGAAGAGCTCACCAGAGAGTTGCTGCCCCTATCTCTCTCATTACTGTTATTACCTAGACTACTAGCCAAGCTGACTATGGGGGATTCTTTACACTGAAGCTACTATAAAAGAAATCTCAGGTCGGACACCAGTCTGCCACAGGTACTTATGTTACCCACTCAATGAAAGTTACCAATGTCCTGGAAGGAGGTGGTTTAGGCAGCTGAGGAGGAATTCCACCTAAGCTAAGAATTTTAGTTCAACTGTCAGAAACAAGTACATATCACAATTACAGTGGGTGCACTGTGTTAGAAGCCTGAAGAATTAAAAGCTATGGGAGTTGCTATACACTGTATGCTACATGTTTAACATCCTACAACCGGAACCTTACAACACTTAGACAATATGATCACAGTATAGTATTTAAAATTACAAGAGTACAGAAAAGCCTTGAAAGATTACATGTCTTTTAGTACAATGTTACTGAATTCAATATTTTTAAAGCAAGTACTAGGAAAACCTTAATTAGGTGAAATCAGAGGAAAATTCAAAATTTTGCAGAGAGTAAGAAAGCAAGTCACAAGTCTAAAGGGTTGTATTTGGTTTAAGTGGCAAGGTTTTTGTAGCACAGGAGCTGCAGGTGTGGCTTTTGTGAGAAGCTGACAGAAGCTGCCACCATGTCTGACAGCCAGTTCCAGCAGCTCCAAGATGGATGCACCACTGGCCAAGGCTGAGCCAATCAGTGACAATGGTAGCACCTTTGTGGTAAGATATTTAAGAAAGGGTAAAAACTGCTGTGCAACAGCAGCTGTGAGACATAAGTCTCACATATGTGAGAGAAACAACTCTGCATACACCAAGTCAGTGAAGAAGGAGGAGGAGGAGGTGCTCCAGGCGCTGGAACAGAGATTCCTCTACAGCTTGTGGTGAAGACCATGGTGAAGCAGGTTGTCCCACTGCAGCCCATGGAGGACCACACTAGAGCAGATATCCACACTGCATCTCATGGAGGACCCCACACCAGAGCAGGTGGATGTGCCCTGAAGGAAGCTGCAGCCCATGGTAAGCCTGCGCTGGAGCAGGCTCCTGGCAGGACCTGTGGCCCTGTGGAGAGAAGCCCATGTTGAAGCAGGTTTTCTGGCAGGACCTGTGACCTCATGAAGAAGAGCCCATGCTGGAGCAGGTTTCCTGGCAGGACTTATGGCCCTGTAGGAGGCCCACACTGAAGCAGTTTTTTCCCCGAAGAACTGTACCCTGTGGAAAGGGCCCACGCTGGAACAGTTCTTGAAGAACTGAAGCCCGTGGGAAGAACCCATGTTGAAGAAGTACATGGAGGACCATCTCCTGTGAGTAGGACTCCACACTGGAGCAGTGGAAGAGCCTGAGGAGGAAGAAGAGTCTGAGACAACGTGTGATGAACTGACCGCAACCCCCATTCCACAAGTGCCCCTGCACCGCTTAGGGGGAGGAGGGAGAAAAATCATGAGTGAAGTTAGAATCATAGAAACATAGAATCATCTAGGCTGGAAAAGACCTTTACAATCATCAAGTTCAACCATCAATCTAACTATGCCAAAAGCACCACTAAACAATGTCCCTAGGCAGCACATCTACCCATCTTTTAAATACCTCCAGGGATGGTGATTCCACCACCTCCCTGGGCAGCCTGTTCCAATGCCTGTCAACCCTTTTGGTGAAGAAATTTTTCCTTATATCCAATCTAAACATCCCTTGGTGTAACTTGAGGCCGTTTCCTCTTGTCCTATTGCTACTTATATGGAAAAGAGACCGATGCCCCGCCCTTGCTACAACCTCCTTTCAGGTAGTTGTAGAAAGCAATAAGGTCTCCCCTCAGTCTTCTTTTCCCCAGGCTAAACAACCCCAGTTCACTCAGCCGCTCCTCATAAGACTTGTGCTGTAGACCCCCCACTAGCTTTGTTGACCTTCTCTGGACACGCCCCAGCACCTCAATGTCTTTCTTGTAGTGAGGAGCCCAAAACTGAACATGGTATTTGAGGTGCGGCCTCACCAGTTCGAGTACAGGGGGATGATCACTTCCCTGGTCCTCCTGGACACACTATTTCTGATACAGGCCAGGATGCTGTTGGCCGCCTTGGCCACCTGGGCACACTGCTGGCTCATATTCAGCCAGCTGTCAACCAACACCCCCAGGTCCTTTTCTGCCAGGCAGCTTTCCAGACACTCTTCCCCAAGCCTGTAACACTGCATGGGGTTGTTGTGATCCAAATGCAGGACCCGGCACTTGGCCTTGTTGAATCTCATACCATTGGCTTCAACCCATTGATCCAGTCTGTCCAGATCCCTCTGTAGGTCCATTCTACCTTCAAGCAGATCAACACTCCTGCCCAACTCGGTGTCGTCTGCAAATTTACTGAGGGTGCACTCGCTCCCCTTGTCCAGGTCCTTGATAAAGACATTAAACAGAACCGGCCCCAGTACTGAGCCCTGGGGAACACCACTTGTGACTGGCTGCCAACTGGATTTAACTCCATTCACCATCACTCTTTGGGCCTGGCCATCCAGCCAGTTTTTTTACCCAGCAAAGAATATGCCCATCCAAACCATAAGCAGCCAGTTTCTCCAGGAGAATGCTGTGGAAAAGTGTCAAAGGCTTTACTGAAGTCCAGGCAGACAACTTCCACAGCCTTTCCCTCATCCACCAAGCGGGTCACTTTGTCACAGAAGGAGATCAGGTTTGTCAAGCAGGACCTGCCTTTCATGAACCCATGCTGACTGGGCTTGATGACCTGGCTCTGTGCTGTGTAATGACACTCAAGATGATCTGTTCCATAACCTTCCCAGGCACTGAAGTCAGACTGACAGGCCTGTAGTTCCCCAGATCCTCCTTCCAGCCCTTCTTGTGGACAGGCATCACACTTGTTAACGTCCAGCCAACTGGGACCTCCCTGGTTAGCCAGACTGCTAAGCCCAGGAAGAAGGGATGGGTGGGGGGAAGGTGGTTTTAGATTTGTTCTTATTTCTCATTATCCTACTCTGATCTTTTGATTGGCAATAAATGAAATTTATTTCCCCAAGTCAACTCTGTTTTGCCCATGACGGTAATTGGTGAGTGATCTCCCTGTCCTTATCTCGACCCACAAGCTTTTCATCATATTTTCTCTCCCCTGTCCAGTTGAGGAGGAGGAGCGATAGAGAAACTTTGTGCGCACCTGGCACCTAGCCAAGGTCAACCCACCACAAGGGGCTATAAATGAGAGTGTTGAACATGTTCTTTAAGACAAAATGAAAAGTTCAATTCAGTCACACTGAAATGGTGACACATACTGTCACACAGTGATTCTGTCATCACAGGAATTAATGTTTTTCTGAAGTTGCAATGGATCTGTATTTAATGATCTAAAACTGTTAAAACCATCCTCCTCCATATCTGTGGGAGCTTCCTCCTCAGATAAAAGTAAAAGTCAGATGAAAAGAAAAGGGTAAAGAGCTGCTACTTCCACCCCATTGATTCAGTTGTCTTCCTTTATTGCATGAGAAGGTAAATGGTTGGACTCGATGATCTTAAGGGTCTTTTCCAACCTCAATGACTCTATGATTCTAAGATAAAGTTGCCTCTTGTGTTTGGCAGTTACTGTATTACTTAATACCAGTTAATACTTGATTACTTATTCAATTAATTAATTAAAAGTATTAATTACTTGATACTTTCTATCATATTACCTGAAGGAATATAGACAACACAATGTCTGTAACCAGTGTTCCAGAAAACAGACCATCTGATTAAATTCATAACCTATCCGTTCATCTGGAATGTCACTAGAATACCTCTTCAACAAAGACAAGAGGTATCTGAAAACAGCAAATATGGTATTAAGTTGAACTGTTAACTATTTTATATCTAGACGTCTTTTAAAACGTTTATAAAAATTTACCGGTTCAGTGATATTAAATTAAGATACACACTGGACAGTAAAACTTGCCATTTATAAAGATGGTAATTGGGAGTTAAAAAAATAATTGTGTCAATCATTTTCCCGTTTTCAGGTACTCTGCAATCCTGTTTTCTACAAATGCACTCCTCTACTATGCAGATAGATCCTACTCTACCTATCAGGGAATAAAAGATAAAGAAAACCAGTACCAAAATAAACCCTATTCATCACTTCGATATGTTTTCACGCCATCATGAAAACATCATGGCTTTTGTCATACCATCAGCTGCCTATAACTTTCTAAGACAGGTTTTGTTGTACCATCAGCTGTCTAAACTTTCTAAGACCTTAGAGCTGATGATCCACAGAAACAAAACACTGAAAAAACCATACTTTTGAGGAGAAGGAAAGGATGTATAAGTAAACACACTCTTGCAAAGTTGCTTATAAAATGTTATTCTCAGATTTACTACTCCTATATGTTGCCTACTTGAGCTATGTTTTAGGCTAGCTAGAAACAGTATTGATATTGTTTAGAAGTAACAAAAATTAAAAGAACGCAGACCCTTATGACAGCACATGTGTTGAGATATTTTAAGTTGCCAAAAGATAAGACTCCAGAATTTACAATCCAAATGATAGCACTTATCTCTTCCCCTACTAGAGCATCTCTAAGACAGGGAGCAGACTACATTCTTCATTTTTTTTTAGTGATACACTGGAGAACTTTTTAGGAAATCATAATCTTACTTATCCAGTAACTATCCAATTACTTCAGTTTGTCAGATACGGCCATAAACCATTCAGCGCAGCTATGAGGGTCTCCTTGCCTTAGCCCAACCAAGACTTCACAACTTTAATTAAAGTCACTGCCATCAACATCCAAGTGGCAATCACCCAGCACAATTTTTTACAACATAGGTCAGGTTTTTATTGCATTTCATAGCTTACACAACCAGGACACCTAGCAAAATTGTCAAGTCCCATCTTATTGCCAGTAGCATAATGTATGATGGCTTTGCAAAAAAAAAAAAAAATCCTACTTTGAGGATCAAATCTCATTATAAGAATTTTTCTAGTCCTAGGAAGAAAAAGCTTGAAGACATATACACATGTTCTACCAGCTGAAAACTCAGTGAGTAAATAAAATACAAGTAATTTTAAAACCTTATTTTTGCATGCAAAACTTTGTTAATATAACATTAGTTGTTTTGTTTTCTTTAATTAAAAACTAGCAAGCCTTACCATTGATTCTGGACAATACTCAGGTGCTCGCTGCAGTAAGTGCTTCAAACGGGAATCACTCTTAGAAGACAAAATCTGTCAGAAAAAAAACATGCCTTAAACCATATAGAACGTAACTACATACAGAATAATTTTTTCCATTGATTTCTTTGTTTTTAGTTTCACTACTACTTCAACAACTTCAGATAACAGTCAATATGTAAACAATATAAAGTTAATATTTTCTTTAATATATCTGTAGACTTTCAAATATGTTCCACTTTTTATGAAGAAGAAATTTTTATATTTAGAAGTGAATGAGGATTTCCTCCTCAAACGCTTAAACCAAAAAGTTTCTATTGAATAGGCAGTGTGAAAAACATAGAGGATTTCTGCCCCACATATCGAAATATTATACAACTCTTATTTACTTAATTAACCTTCTGCTAGATGTAACCTCACCTCAGGCAACTACACTCCTTCCAAAAACCCTGTAACAAGTAATTTTTGTGGAACAAAGATGAACAAAAGCTAGATTAAAGAGACTATCAAAACTAACAGGGGAATGAATGCTACCCACAGCACAGCAAGTTAAGCACCACCTAAGTAAACTGAACACCCAGAAGTTCACGAGACCGGATGGGATGCAACTGAGGATGTTGAGAAACTAGCCACTGTCATTGCAAGGCAGCTTTGTTACCAACTTAAAACCAGCTGGAACTCTCTAGTTTCAATTTATGACTGCTCTCACTCGTCCTCCCACTACGTACCACTGTGAAGAGCCTGGCTGTGTCTTCTCAGCAATCTTATTACATATATCAGAAGGCTGCTCTGAGGTGCTTGCTCTTCCGCAGCCTAAAGGCAGTTCCCTCAGCCTCTCCCGAGAGGGCATGTGCTCCAGGCTCCAGATTACCTTGGTGATTCTGTTAACTTGTTCCAGTTAACTGATGTTTCTCTTGTAAGAGGGTGGAAAGAACTGGACACAGTATTCTAGATGCGGTCAGCAAGTGCTGACTAAATGGGGAGAATCATTTCTCTAAACCTACTGGCTATGCTCCTGTTGATATAGCCCAGGATGCCTTCATAGAATCACTCAGGTTGGAAAAGACCCTTGGGATCATCAAGTCCAACCATCAACATCTACATCAACCATCAACTCTACAAAGTTCTCCCCTACACCATATCCCCCAACACCACATCTAAACGACTCTTAAACACATTCAGGGATGGTGACTCCACCACCTCCCTGGGCAGCCTATTCCACTGTCTGACCACTTGTTCTGTGAAGAATTTTTTCCTAATGTCGTCTAAACCTACCCTGTTGCAGCTTGAAGCCATTCCCTCTTGTTCTATCGCTAATTAGCTGTGAGAAGAGACCAGCACCAACCTCTCTACAATGTCCTTTCAAGTAGTTGTAGAGAGTGATGGGGCACACTGCTGGCTCATGTTCAGCTTGCTGTCTATATACCAGTACCCCTGGGTCCTTTATCAGCAAATCTGCTCCCTAGTGCATCAACCTCCAATTCATATTGTTGCATGCGATTCTTTCTTCCTAGGTGCAGGACTTTGCACTTGTCCTTGCTGAATTTCATAAAGTTCCTGTTGGCCAATATCTTCCATCTGTCCAGGTCCTTCTGGATGACAGTCCTGCTGTTATCAACTTTTCCTTCCAGCTTGGTATTGCCTGAAAACTCAACAGGAGTGGAATCTGTCGCCTCCTCCAGGTCATTAATAAAGACGTTAAACAGGACAGGTCCCAGAACAGACTCCTTTGGCATTCCACTTATTAGCCTGCAGGCAGAGTAGCACCCACTAACTTCTATCTCTGAGCCTGATTATCCAGCCAACTTTTTTACTCATCTAGTTGTCCATCCATCAAAACCACATTATCCTAAAATAGATACAAAAATATTGAGGGAGGCAGTGTTGAAAGTCTTGCTAGAGTCAACACAAATGACATCCACTCCTTTCCCCTCATCCAGAAATCCAGCCTTATTATCAAAGGCAATCAGGTTTGTCAGGGACGATTTACCCCTTACATGCTCAGAAACGTGTTCTGAAAGGACTCTGTCCCAGGGATTTGAGAGAAGATGACTGCTTTGTAGTTTGCTGTATTGGGAACTGTCCTTTGAGGGGTTTTTTTTGGAAGACGGGTAAATTCTTTGTCCTTCTCCAGTCATTGGGGACCTTCCTCAAGTTCCACAACATTTCAAAGATGATAGACAGTAACCTTCCAGTGACATCAGACAACTCTCTCAGCACCCTCAGATGCAGTCTATCTAGTCCCACGGAGTTGTATGGGTCAAATTTTCTCAAGTAATTCCCAACTCAACCATCACCTATTACTGGTAGTACTCCTCCTTGAACCCCATCTCTATGCACAGAGGACTGGGAGACCTTGTTAACAAAGACTCAGGAAAGAAGGCATTCATTACTTCTGACTTAGATCTGTGTTTGCTGACACTAAATCATGTGCTGCTTTCAGCAACAGTTGCACATTTTTCCGTCTTCAGCCTTTAACTACTGCCATAGCATGTCTTGTTACCCTTGACATCCTCTGCAAGTCTCAACTCCAGTTGAGCTTTCTTTCCCAATATAACCTTACATGCCTGGGCAAACTTTCTAAATTCCTCTTTTATAACCTTTCCCTTCTACTTTCTACTGCCTTTCTGCATTGAAGCTTGCTCATGACTTCTCTGTTCAGCCAAGCCAGGCTCTTGAAACATTAACGTGTTTTCCTGAGGATGGGGATGGACTATTCTTACGCTTGGACGAGGATCTGGATAGATATCCCTGGAGTGGTACAGACATGAATGCTGACAGGAACCTTATCATTGTAAAACTTCCCAGAAACAACCTTAGGAAAAAAATATCAATTACAGAAATACAGGCCCACTAATTCCTTGCTACAGTATCTGACAGACAATCAAATAATCACGAGAAGGAGATGATACTGAAACTAAGCTTGGAATAATACTTACTAAGAATCCAAAATAATTAGATGTTTGAATCATGTTAGTTGACAAACAAATCTGTAATCCAGGTTTTCTTTTTCAAAGGGCTCACTTAAAATAGCTGAATTACTAATTAGCAGAATTCCTTTATCAAGCCTTCTTCCTTAACTGGCAGGACACCACTGAGTCTCTTGTGCCCTTCACCCTGGTCCCAGGGCTGTAGTTACCTTTTACCCATGCAAGGCCTCCCTCAATAGTATCACTGGTGTCTGTGTAGATGAGCAGACAATGGGTAATAGTCTGAGGGTCAAAAAAACACTTGCAATTTCTGCAGCATCCTAGATCTGAGTCCCAAAAAACCAAACCATCTCAGACAGCAAGTCACATCTGCAGATAAGTGTCTCCATCCCCTGCAGAAGGCAGTCTCTCCCCTGGTGGCACTGTTTACAACCAGTTGATTAGTCAAGATGACTCCCTGATGTTGCTTATTCCTCCTTACCTGTTCTAAGTCCTCAAATCTATTCTGCAAGTGCACATCCAAAGACAGGCCAAGAAACTTCTTCCTGCTGTCAGGAGTCACAAACTTTCAGTCTCCACTAAGCATAGACTCTGGCCATTCTTCTTTCCATGCAATGCATAGTTCAGGCCCTTGAAGGTTCTCCATGAAGAGCTTGTCTAGCTCCCATTTACACTGAGGCAATGCTTCTATCCTCAGCTGCTTTATCTGACAGTTCAGGAAGCTGATCAGAGCGTGACTCCCACAGTCTATGTGCCATTGACCCATTGACTCAAGGAGAGACAGCACCCTGTCCCTGCAGTCCAAGACTTGGATGGACACATTCTTCCTCAAGAGCTCCCTTTGCGTCAAGATCTCTAACATGTCATGAGTGGTTGGTCCAGCCAGTGCCAGAGACTGTCCCTCTGGACGTAACAGGTGCATACAGTCTCAAGCAGTACATCTACACCTCCTGCTGGCCCTTTCCACTAGGAGCAGCTGTGTTAACACCCAGATTCCTGTCTGTGCACCATGGTCACTGGCGTTCCCTAAACATTGGTTAAACAGAAATATGGGGCACAAGCCTGCTCTCTTTCCCTGCAGTCCCTGGCAAACAACTTAAATGTTTTATGGCACAAACTACCAAGTCAAGGAGGAAAACATTCTTTGTATTATTATTAAAGAAATTATCATGTCAGGATGGTACAGTGTGGTGGTACAGACAAGGCAACAAGTGCATAGCAATTATTTTGGAAAAGGTGTTTGGAAATCATTTGGCCAGCTCTTCCCTGACAGTCACCTTCCATGTACGTAACCCTTTTCCTATAAATTTTATGTTTAAGACAAGGACGTAAATATCAAATAAAAATGGATTCAACAAAGACAAAGCGTTTGAATTGTGCTGCACAAACCGGTTAAGTTACAGAACATGAAAACCAGTAAAAAATTAGTAGACAGACCCTTCAGCCAGTTTCTTGGCCTATATCAAAGGGTCATTCACAAAATGATGCTACCAGCCTGATGTGAGGTAACTAAGAAAGCTCCTTATAGAACAATTTGAGGGGTGCCAGTCTTGCTTTAGATGTGTCCCAGACCTCTCACCACAAAGACTCTGAATATGCTGATTACCTGAGTAGAGAGAGATCATCGAGATGAGGCAAGATCAGAATATCTTACAAAAACCACAGAAAACCCCACACAATAATTAGAACTGGTATAACAGAAATGGGATGAAATTTGACAGAAAAAAGCTCAAGGCCTTTCATGAAGAGCTAACAGGAATTCCCATGATAATCTAGGAACTTCAAACCAATGGAACAGAAGAAAGAATTGGACAGATTATTCCAAATGCCCTCTCAATGCAGCTACTAAATCTGCCAATTAAACTTGTTTATGTACAGTAATAGATCTCTTTCTCTTACTTACACATAAGTTTAAACACAATTTTTAAGACTCAGTGCTATACTTTTGTTTATAATACCACGTACAGTTCTGCTTACCTGTATTCAAAGAGATAAACTTATGCTGGAAGGGCTGCAAGAATAATTATAGGCATTGAGAGAATATCTTATGCAGAGACTGTAAGACTTTTCCTTGTTTGGCCTAACAATAGGAAAGCTGAAAGAGGATTTGGTTGCATTCTATAAATATTACAGGGAGGGAGAAGTACAATTTAAACTGAAAGTTTTGTTAGTACAATCACAGATAAATATAAACTTAATCATAACCAGGTTTCATGCTTGAATATCCCCAAAGCGGGTAATGAAGACAAGAAAAGGGGGGAGGTATGATTTCAGGACACAATTTTAATATAAAAATGCTTTACTGATGTAAAATTTTTATGTATATAAGTTTATATATATACACAAAGCTGTAAAACATACTATCCAAAGGTACAAATCTAAACATAAGCTGTGGAAAAGTATTTTCCAAGCTTGAATTTAAGCACAAACAGCTCTTTGTTATTAACTTATGAACAGAGTAAGCAAGCAGATTTTTGCTGGGCTCACAAAGCCATATATCAAAATGAGTATCTTGGATGCTTAGCTAAGAAACAAGAACTGGTAGGAAGAAAGAACAGTACCAACATCTTGTTATTCATTTTAAATTCAAAAAAACTTGGAAACACACAAGACCCCGAAACTGGGTAACATGCTTTTATCCCTCCCATTTCCTAATATGCTTATCACTTCTTGACCAAATCCTGACCTCAGATTTGTATCTGTTTCTCCTCAACTTCAGCAGAACCTGTTTTCCACAATGAAAGGAAGGAGGACTACAGTTTTAAACCTTTATGTTCTCATTTAAATGACAGTAATAGTACATCTCATGAATGGCCCATAATATTCACACAGAAAATCATTTCCTTATAACCCTAATTTTGCTACAAAGTTGTTTAGAGGCATGATTTTAACTCTGAGCAATAAATCAAATTTAAAACAAGCTTACCTGTTCACAGACATCACGGCACATTAAGTTGTCCTTTGCATGGTAACAACAAGACAAGCCTATGGAAGAGCAAGGGGAGGGAAAAAGATATTTAAAAGACTTGAAGCACTTAACTATCACTTCTAAACAGAAGCACCCACTTGATGGCCTATCAGGACGATTTGTCTTGTCCACAGATAACTGTGAGAAACTCTCCTTCCCACACGACAAAAAAGAACATGAGAAATTTTTGTTCCGAAGTTGACGCAGATCCATTCATTAAGTCTCACAGAAATGCCCCTACTCACTCTCTGCCACCAAAATGAGATCTCACTCCCCTTCCTTCTGCTTCTAGCCACATTTCTGCTGCTTAACTTGCACTAGTTTGGCACCTTCCAAATTCCTTCATGAGGCAATTCAATTTATTAACCCAGGGAAAATAAAAAATAAAAAGAATAGAATAACAAAAAGTGAACAAATATCCCCACCAAAAAAACTCCATAGAGACTATATACCTTTGTAAATTGAATCATCTCACAGAATCTGAAAATGTGAGAACCACTTAGGAACAGGTGGAAAAGGAAATCAGAGCAGGAACACAGCTGCTCATTGAACTCTGTCTTCTTAAAAATTTGGAACAAAACTGTAAATTGTTTTACTAGTGATGGAAGAGTGGTTTTGCCTGACTAGATGGAAGTCATAGAGCAAACACAGATATGAACACATCAAAACGAAAACAAATAAGAACTGAAGCACTAAGTCATGAAACACCAAGGTTTAAAGCAGCATTTTTAACATTACACTTTGTTGTGCTTTTTTCCCCCTACCATCCAAATATTTCCTTCATTCAGAGTTAAACTTGGTCAATATAACATGAATTGCACAACTCCTTGACATTCACTTTCATCTTAACTGCCCAGTGCTTGGAACAGCGCATTAGAAAACTGACAGAGATTTGCTTCAAAGCTTTTACTTCCACACACATCTTCACACAAAGGATCATTTAATGATTACGGATTTCTGCTCAACTGTATCTGAACTACACCAATACAACATAAAAGCAATACTGTACAATGATACCACACATAAAGTTGTATTTCACAATACCTAGTTACTAAATAGATTTTGAATGAACCATTAAGAGGGATCTTGGGCATAAATTCCTTCATAATTTCACAGCTTACAAGTGTTTTCATCTGAAAGCTTATAGCTGTTACAAGAAGATAGCCAATTTAAAAACCAAAAGAATCCACCACGACAAAACCCAAAAGTCTCAAATATTGAAATGACTTTTCAAAATAAAAGAAAATTTCAGTCTGAAAACA
>VYZM01001155.1:0-15251 GCA_013398915.1 Dromas ardeola | reverse complement strand
CAGGCGGCTGCCTGAAACGGGCGGGGCCTGCAGCGGGGCCGGGCCCGCGGCCGAGCGGTGTCCGCCGGACCCGGCCTTGGTCCATTTGGCGCCTCTGAGGCCTGGCCCCGCTGGGCGCCCGGCCCGGCCCGGCCCGGCCCGGCCCCGGGCACCGGCTCTGTGGTGCCTGTGCCGGCTTTCGCCGCCGCCCGCACCGGTAGCCCGCAGCCTGCCTTTCCCTTCTCCAGCTCGCAGATCAGCAACTGGGTGCCCGGAGGGAGGGTTCGGGCGGGTGTTGGTTAAAAGTGGGCTAAGGAGAGAAGAAACAGTATTTAGGAGAAAGTTTTTGTGAAGGAGGTAATTCCATTGAATCAGTTTATTTCTATTTATAGAATATTTGCATTATTAATATTTCTACACAGTACTTCCAGAGCCTTGATTGTAAGCCTCCTGTATAACACCATTTTCTGCTTCAAATCGCGTTGTGCATCTAGTGACCATGTGGGAGAAATGACCTGAAGGGCACAAAGCCACCAGCTGAGGCCCCAGGCTGGGAGGACACCCCGCAAGGTGAGGAGACCATCGTGGCTGCAACTGGTTGCTTCAGCGTCAGCTCTTGCCTCTTGCTCCAGGACAAGCCCTTGCTCTGGGACAAGCTACCAGAAGGGCTCAGGCAGGCATCAACCGGTTTTGGTCCCGCTGTGCAGCTGGGGATGGCTCCTGCCCAGGTTGAAGGTGACAGGCAGGGAAGCTGCCTCGGCTTCCCAGTGACAGTGTAACCTCCTCGCTGCCCGTGCTGCAGCTGCACAGTTCCCCTGTTGCCTATGATGGGCCTCCATTTGGGAAGGGAACCTGGAATGCT
Organism: Dromas ardeola; assembly: GCA_013398915.1. NCBI lineage: Eukaryota > Metazoa > Chordata > Aves > Charadriiformes > Dromadidae > Dromas > Dromas ardeola. Next base: position 14,410 of record VYZM01001155.1, on the reverse strand, counting down.
CTGGCAGGCTGCTACCACTTTTACTCGCCTGTAACCTTTCATTCAGGTTGTGTGTTGTGTTGGCTGGTTTTCTGTATCTACACTGCAGCTTGTATCAGAGGCGAGACGTTCCTATCCTTGGCAGCAGGAAGGCAATCCAACCTGTGGGCATTCAGTCTGCAGCGTAGTTAGAAAAAGAGTCTGTAACTGAAGAAACCTCTGTGCAGTAGGGCCACCACTGCAATCTCTTTTCCCTATAGAGATCACATTATCTCACTTTTTTTTTTTAGAATTCAAGAGAAATTAAATGTAGGCTATTCAATGAAGTCAAAGTAAACTTAAGTTACTGCTCATTTCCTAGCTAGTAACTATTTTGCCTTGAAGTCTGTCTATTCCAAGGTAAATGGAACAGCTTCTGACAGCTCTAGGCTTCTTGGATGAGCACCTTAGCATCCCATTATCAGATTTTCTGGCAATAGTAAAACAGGAAAATTTTTAAGAACTCAGAAAATTCAGTGTCCCACAAACTGCTTACATCCCCAAAGACAGTCTGACAAGCTACCAAGCAATTAATGACTCCGTGGTCTTCCACAGCCTGGAGGATCTGTAGGAACCCAGTGCTCTTTAATTCCAGTATCAAATTCATAAATGGTCCAGAAAAAACCCCAAGGTAACGGATTTTCCAGTTATGTGCGTTTGCAGCCCAGAAAGCCAACTGTATCCAGGGCTGTGTCAAAATAAGCATGGCCAGCAAGTCAAGGGAGGTGATTCTATCCCTCTAGTCTGCTCTTGTGAGATTTCACCTGCAGTACTGCATCCAGCTCTGGAGCCGTCAGCCCAAGGAGGACATGGACCTGTTGCAGCGAATCCAGAGGAGGGCCATAAAGATGGCCAGGGGGCTGGAGCACCTCTCCTATGAAGACTGGCTGAGAGAGTTGGGGCTGTTCAGCCTGGAGAAGAGAAAGCTCTGCAGATACCTTTCCAGTATCTGAAGGGGACCTACAAGAAAGCTGGTAAGGGACACTTACAAGGGCATGTAGTGATAGGATGAGGGGTAATGGCTTCAAACTGGAAGGGGGGCAATTTAGATTAGATATTATGAAGAAATTTGTTACTGTGAGGGTGAGGCAGTGGAACAGGTTGCCCAGAGAAGCTGTGGATGCCCCATCCCTGGAAGTGTTCAAGGCCAGGCTGGATGGGGCTTTGAGCAACCTCGTCTAGGGAGGATGTCCCTGCCCATGGCTGGGGTTGGAAGTAGATGATCTTTAAGGTCTCTTCCAACCCAAACCATTCTATGATTCTATAATGCAGGAGAATACTCCAATAAGGTGGAAAAAATTTTGTATCTTGTCTGTCTGCCTATACACCAATACAGAGTGATTAAATTGTACTAGTTCTCTCATGGAGCAAAGCCGTAAGAAACAACAGCACATCTAATTGTATTTTAATTTTAAGTCAATAAATTAAAGTTGTTGCTGTAATTGTGAATTCAAGAAACTGAAAAGTGGCAAATGTAACCTGATTATAAAAAAACCTCTTCACACCAGGATAGAAATGATGCTTGTATGTAAGTGGGCTTACATGCTAGTTAAATAGATGGGCTTTTCCCCCAAACCCAAGGTTAATTTTCTGCCTGCGATCTCGGGACTTAAAATTCATCATGGGTCCACGAGGTGGCAGCAGATCCAAAAGCAAAATTAGCCAGACGGCCAAATTTGCAGGCTGGTTCAGTTTCTCTGAAAATGTAAGGGACTCGGACAGATTAGATGCATTTTTCCCCACTTATGCTAAATGGCTTAATTTGGCTCGATTTTGAATGAGAGTGAAGTGCTGTGCAGTCTGCTTCCCCTGAAAGCTATTTATGTGCAAAGTCATTATCAACAATAATTTACCCCACAAGCGAACAGGCAGCGAAAAGATGCCAGTATGTCTGGTAATTTAAAGGCTCTGCATTGTCACTCGAAGTCCCCGCTTCAGTTCCAGAAGAAATAACAGACCACTGAAAGTATTTCCTTCAATTTAAAAAAGCAAACTGAACTTTGAAATAATATGAGCTTTTAAAATTTGGCTTTCAGTAAGGACAGCGTAAATTTTAACCTAATTATTCTAGAAAGCAAAGACTTTTGTTCCTTAGGCATTTGGATGTTGATTCTGCAGACTACTGTTTTCCAGTTAAACCATGCATATCAGTCTTTTTAAAACAGAACCCACTTGAAATTGATTCTTATCCAAGTTTAACAGTGAGAAGTGGAATTCTAAGGCTTGAAATAGTTAAATGCCTCAGTGTAAAGCAGTTTGCTACAAATATACTGACCGCAAAATTTTTAAGTCTAGCGATAAGACAGAAATCCTCCTGCAAATATATCTTGGTTTTTCGTGCTCCTGTCAACTGCTAAGGCAAAAGGAATACTTTATTCTATATTCTGTATTTCTTGTTGCCTAGAATATAATAAGATCTGTTCATTCAGCTACATTGTACTGCATGCAGCTCTGGAGTCCTCAGCACAAGAAGGACATGGACCTGTTGGAAGGGGTCCAGTGGAGGGCCACAAAGATATTAGGAAGATATTGGGAAGAAATCCTTTACTGTGAGGGTGGTGAGGTAGTGGAACAAGTTGCCCAGAGAAGCTGTGGATGCCCCATCCCTGGAAGTGTTCAAGGCCAGGCTGGATGGGGCTTTGAGCAGCCTGGTCTAGTGGGAGGTGTCCCTGCCCATGGCTGGGGTTGGAACTAGATGATCTTTAAGGTCCCTTCTAACCTGAACCATTCTATCATTCTATGATTTTTTTGTATTAGCTTTAATATATTCATTATATTTTTTTCTGAGCAGCGTTTGATCCTGCTTCCTTATCTTAAAAATTGCTGAAACGTTAAAATGTTTGAATGTTACTCCGTATTTTATGTTGAAGTCTCCCTCAGCAATAGGTGAAGATTCTGATGTAGTCATGGTCTGAATTACTGGTCCAAACATACATTTTACTGAAAGAGATCTGAACTGATCAGGATTCCCTCAGAAAGTAAAATGATGCTACATTTTCTTAAATCCAGAGAACGGTGTTGTCAATGTGGCATATCTCTATATATTTCAGCAGAGTATTCTCTGGACTGAAAATATGCTGTCGTATATTTGAATTTAACATACTATTATATCTGTTTGAGGTGTAGATAAATTCTGTGCACCATAAAATTGGCTTCCTAACCTTTTAAGAACTTCAAGAACCAATATACAGAGCTACACCTCCTAAAACAGTACTTTTATCAGACAAAAGGTTGTTTTCACCTTGTATACCTTCTGTTTCTATTTTTATCTCATTACTGGAAGCCAGTAGCGTTTTCCTTCTTGGTAATTTCCATTGTAATTTAGCTAAGATTTTTTTTTCTTTTTTAAATTGCTTTGCTGCAATTCTTAGGATATCTACACCGTACAGTTGGAAAGGTACTTAGAACATTTGTAGATTTACCCTAATTAGCATTAATTGGTCTAATCTGTGTATCAACAACTAGATACCTGCATGATAAGCCAGTGCCAGATTTTCAGTGCATGTTGAATAGCTTTCCTGTGCTGGGGCTTGCTCTCTTTCATCTCTCTGTTGGAAGTAGGTAGGGCTTTACAGCTACCTCAAATGCGTCTGTGTGCGAACTGGTCGGAATTGTGGGACCAGTTGTGGGACTGTCCCTAACAAGCTGCTAGCTAGTAAGCGACGCTGTTGCCTATTTCTTCAGGCTAAGGATGGATTTCCACAAGGAAGCCTCTTTCAAGGAGATTTAATTCTTAAACAGGCAAACATTTTTGTTCAGGCAACCCTTAGCTACTTTATTTTTTCTCCATTAGATCTCAGGCAGCGTTTTACATCTGACTTTCCAAATAATGAATACGAAAGATTCATTTATTTTCAAATTACTTCACTTATTTAAAATCAGAAAACTAGAATGTGAGGTTTTTTTCATAACAATTTTATTAAAAGGTGAAACACAAATACAAAAGTGAGGTTTGGTGGCTGCTATTACATACATCAGAAGCAGCCTGCAGTTAGACTGATAAAGAGAGTTGTATATAAAGCAACACGGATGTGAAATTAAAGCCAATGAAGATGTACATTAATGGCAAATACAATGTCCACAATTAATTTTAAGCAAGTTGAACATGTGGTCCATATTAGAGTTCATAAAATCTTGCTATAGGCAAATAATTAATATTGCATATATCAAGTCTGGAAGGATAGCCAACTGAAAGTGATTAAATAATTACAATTTGCTCTGAAGGTAATAAAGTAGTAAATAAGATTCTGGCATCATCAGTGAGCATGAGTTAAGAAACTTCTATAGTTTTGGAAAGGAATTTGAAATAGATCTCATGTTTGCTGATGAACATCAGTTTTGATGGTACCATAAAAAAAAATCTGGGTCTGCTTTACATTGCGTAACTTTTCTTAACAGTGCAAATGACCTGAAACTAAAGTCACCTGTCAGTCTAAATTTTAAACCCCTGAAATTGGTTAAGGGATTAGAGACATGTCTGCTTCTCTTCAAATGAGAGTGCCGAGTGAAGTTAAACATACTTCTTGGTAACAGACCTTTTGGAATGGATAATTTAAAAATAGGTTGTGGACTGATGGAAGCATCGAGACCATTCATTCTCTTTGACGTAGAAAAACTGCGTCAGTAAAGCCTAATTACCACATCCTTCCCTGTTACAGAAGGTGATGCTAAAAATAATGCCCAAAAAAATGTCACCAAGATACATTTACAGTTATGCTATTTGGTCAGATGCTTTTTTACTCTCCGTAATGCATTGTATGCTCTATAGTCTTTGTACTGCGTACTCTTTATAATGGAGTTATGTATTAACGTAAATGTATCAATTAGCTGCCTTCAAGGCTACTATATGTAGGCCAGGGTTGCTAGCAAGTGTGTGGAGTACCTTCATGTAAAAGGCTCTCTAATGGGATGGACAATCATTTCAATTTGATTTCTGGAATAACGTGAAGAAATTGGAAATTGAGAAATTGGAAAATATACTGGAAGATTCTGGGGTTTGGGGAATAGAAAAATGTCCCTTCAAAATGTGGAAAAAGAGTTTTTCAAATGGAATCGTGTTCAGTCCAGTCGAATCCTTTAACCATCCTAATGATCTAAATCCGAATCTAACCTCAAGTGTCTAAAGTCTGCTGCACCTGTACCATAGTAGAGACGGGCCGTGCGCGTGCCAGTAGAAATCCTATCTTTTTTCTGGCCTTGGCTCACCATACAAGAAGACAAATCACAGCATTTAGCAAGTGGTGACACATATATGTCTTTGAATACAGATAAAATGGGTATTAATTTTGCTTTTCAACTCAGGCTTCACTATCAGCAGTGCATCTGCCAGTGTATCATAAGCATGGGTTGGAGATAGAAAAGGATGTGTTGGAGAACATTGAGAATACCATATGGAAATTCTTCTGTGGATTATCCCACTGAATCATCCAGTCGTGTATAGGATTAGTTACTTCTCCGTATGGTGTTTGAGGACCAAATTGCTGCTGGAATATTTTCCAAAGGTTATTTTTATGTTTTGCTATACTATGGAACTGTGTTAAAAATTGTATCATAGCCTGCACCTACAGTAAGATATTTTAAAGCACCCAAAGAGCTTTATACATTTTCTTCCATGTTTTAGCAATTATAATACTCTCTCAATTAGTAATCTTTGAAGAACTGTGTGTAATTCATTCACTGCTATACATACATTTCTGTATGAACACAGTCTGCAAGCTTTACAAAAACGAGTGTGGGCGGTATGAAATCATTTATGCTGCTAATTGACAATTTTGCAGTTGCTTCTAGTTTCAAATAGAAAAAAAATCAATGTAGACTCACAGATAAAAAATAAAAATGAAAGGGAAAGGTATAAAATTCCATTTTTTGCAACCAGTTTGTCTCATGCTATTTAAATCAGTTTTAGTTAAACTAGCTAAAACTAATCAGTTTTAGCTAAAATAAAATTGGTTTATTCTTGCTATTCCATACATTAGCTAGCAAGTTCTGTCAAGATGAGATTGTAATTATGTGAATTACAGATCAATGCCTATTCCCACTTCTTCTTGAGTGACATGAATAAATTAGGGTAGAAGTTTGCTAGCATGCATTAATCCTGAATACGTCTCAAAATACCTTAATAAAAATGTCAAAGGGTACTTTATTCTAACTTCTGTAGCTTTTTATAATAAAAATATGTATGCATAATTTACACATTAAGTTTTACAGTGAAGGAAGTTCTTAGAGGTCTCTGATTTCTTTGCTGGGAAAGGAAAAGCCACACGTGTCTGAGAAGGGTGGATAGAGGAGGTGACGGTTTTTGATCAGGACAAGGAGTAGTGCACTGGGACAAGGCAGCGGGGCTGGCGGGAGCGAGTGCTGCCTGCAGGTTCCTTGCTTGCAGTGAGATGGCTGCATTTATGCCATGGCCAAGGGCCAAGCAAAGCCCAGTACAGCCCCGAGCACACGGTGATGTGGGTCACTGGGTCCTCCATGTGCAATCATCCTCTCCTCACCATCGCTACACAGGGACACGAGGATCAAACAAAACTTCTTCTGTTTGTTAGGCAACTTTAAGTAATATGCGCTATAGAAAAATAACTTGTTAATTTTGAAATCATATACAATAGATCAGAATTCAGATCCTAAATAATAATTTTAAAGCTCCCTTACCATATATTAAAAAATTCGTTGCTAAATTCTTATTGTCGTTGATAACTTGATTGTTGATAACTAAGTTGATAACTAAGACTGAAAAAATAAATAAATTACTTTTCCTTTTAAAATGCTCATATTTACTTTTCTTGGGTAGTGAAACTAAACCAGACCTTAAAAATCACTAAGCACCTGATCTCTCTCATAACTGATATCCAAACTGTATATATATATATTTATCTGTATACACAAAACACAGCAAGATCCAAGTAAAATTTAGTGACCTAAATCAAAACTGAAGATACATAAGACTAAAATTGAAATTGGAAAAAAATATATTGACTGCTTGGAAGCATGTATGCTTGTAAGCACGCACTTCATGTTTCAGTTTCCTGGGTTCTTTCGGCACTTGCTCCTTCCTAAATCTTCAGCTGTCCTGGTGGATTGCCATCCTCCAAATGCTTGCTCCAAATGGATTCCTCCTCCAGTGGAACAGAGGCAGGATGTGGCTATCTACATCCAAGAAAAAAAGGTATGAGCCCCTCACCTTTCTGGGTGCCTACACTCTTCTCAGAGAAAGCCTGAGAATGAATAACCTTTCAAAAATGTAACAAAGTCCAACACATAGCGTCTTAAAAGGAGAAAATGAAGAATTACCTTGGTTTAAAAATGTTCTTACTAGTGCCCAATAGGTAATCAAGTACTTTAGTCATGTCACAAATTAAATGATACAGATGATGCGCACCTATATTCCTCACATGCACTACTATCTGTTTTAACTCATTAAATAGCAAAGGAGGAGGACACAATAATGGGATGAAAGCTACAGAAGGGCGAACTGTCAGTGTACTTTATCAAGCTGCGTTTTATTATACATCATGCATGTTCAGAGGTGCAAGAGTATTTTCAAAAACAGAACCAAAATTTTATCTTTAAAATACTTATAGGGTCTGAAAGTCACCTGGTGTGGTTTTTACTGTTCTGTAGGTACTAGCTTTGAAGATATGAGAAAAATAGTGGAATTATTTTTCCAGTACTGTCAGGGTTTAATTAGCATAGATAAAATAATCTGCCGCTTCCTGTTAGAGCATTTCTGCTTTGCTGTAGCACTTCAGCCTTTCTACATACCTGATTTGGTATTAAATAGATAATACCGATTTATTAAATGTGATAATGCTAACTTCAAATCATATGAATTAAACTTTCATTTTGAAGTATTTTTTATGTTAATTTTGGGCCTTGCAGTAATGTGTTCCTGGACAAAAAACAGATCAGATGTTGCAAACAGTCCTAGACTTGGCACAAAATGGTACATGGCACCGGAACTTCTTGATCACTCGATTCTGGTTAACAGCTTTGATGCCCATAAGCATATTGACACATGGGCATTTGTTCTTCTTCTATGTGCAATAACAAGAGGAACATTCAGTAATAGTAAGCCCTCGGAAAAGAAAAGAAAAATTAAAATCTGAGTTTTTCTGAACCTATAAGTAGAATTATGGATTCCTTGCCAATGAGTTAGTGTTTTAGTGAATAATTAGCAATATTAGAATTGCGCTACTAATATAAAATCTGTTCTGTAGCAACAATAAACACAGAAAAAATAACAAATTTTAACTTAGCCAACTAGAAAATCAATATGCCAGAATGCTCTTTTCCCTTACCTGCATTGCATTGGGAAGCAAGCCCTTGATGCTTCCTAGAAAGAATGAGTTTGCTTTGTTTGTTACATACCACCTTTTTAGGAGCAAGATGGAGTCTTTAGGCATTTTGTAGAAAAGGTACCTGCAAAATTGCACACTTGCAATTGTTTAAGATGGCATGTTTTGCTCATATGTAAGATATTCAGAAGCTGCAGCATGCTTTACAGGGATACATGAATGATAATAGGCTCCTGTGGGAAAAATTTGGGGAATGCAAGAGGAAGGGCAAGGAACACTACAATTCCTGCAAATCTGTCCTAGCTCTAGACATGTGGTCCGTTTTCAGCTGTTGTTTTTTCCATTCATTGTATTTTTCACAATTTCTTTTACTTCCATTGTGCACATTTTCTTCAATTTATATTCTGAGTGACTTCTAACAGGTATCATAATTTATTTTTTCCCCGTGTTAATTTCCTAGCATAACCGTAAAATTCTTCACATCCTTTTCAAAGGAGAGGATCTCAGTCTGGTTATCGTAAGGCAAGAGATTCAAAGACAGCTAGCTGATTATGTGTCCTGGTTTTCTTTGACTTGCAGGTAACACATTAAGAGATCATTTAACACATTAAGAGATCCATGTCGGTAACATGGACAGTGGGATTGAGCGCACCCTCAGCAATTTTGCCGATGACACCAAGCTGTGTGGTGCGGTCGACACACTGGAGGGAAGGGATGCCATCCAGAGGGTCCGTGCAAACCCCGTGAAGTTCAGCCAGGCCAGGTGCAAGGTCCTGCACCTGGGTCGTGGCACAAACACAGGCTGGGCCGAGAATGGATTGAGAGCAGCCTTGAGGAGAAGGGCTTGGGGGTCTTGGTGGATGAGAAGTTCAACATGAGCCAGCAACATATGCTCGCAGCCCAGAAAGCCAACTGCATCCTGGGCTGCGTCAAAAGAAGCGTGGCCAGCAGGTCAAGGAAGGTGATTCTGCCCCTCCACTCTGCTCTGGTGAGACCCCACCTGGAGTACTGCGTCCACCTCTGGAGTCCTCAGCACAAGAAGGACATGGACCTGTTGGAATGGGTCCAGCAGAGGGCCACGAAGATGATCAGAGGGCTGGAGCACCTCTGCTATGAGGACAGGCTGAGAGAGTTGGGGTTGTTCAGCCTGGAGAAGAGAAGGCTCCGAGGAGACCTTACAGCAGCCTTCCAGCACCTGAAGGGGGCCTACGGGAGAGATGGGGAGGGACTCTTTATCAGGGAGTGTAATGATAGGACACGGGGTAATGGTTTTGAACTGAAAGAGGGGAAGTATATATTAGATATTAGGAAAATATTCTTTACTGTGAGGGTGGTGAGGCACTGGAAGACGTTGCCCAGGGAAGCAGTGGATGCCCCATCCCTCGAGGTGTTCAAGGCCAGGCTGGATGGTGCTTTGAGCAGCCAGGTCTAGTGGGAGGTGTCCTGCAGGGGGGTTGGAACTACATGATCTTTAAGGTCTCTTCCAACCCGAACCATTCTATGATTCGATGATCTAAAAGTGGATTATATTATTTGGTTCAATGTTGGTTTATCTGATAAACAGATCGTCCCCACAAACACGAAGGAGCACAGAGGCACAGCGTCAGGTGAGCAAACCCCTATAGCCCAGTAAAAGGAATGGAGATCCTGTCCCAGCCTGTCCCAAAGCTGTCCTGGGAGAGCCATCAGCCTTGCTGCCCAGCTGTGAGACCCAGACGACAAACCTGCACAAGAGGTTCTCTGGACCACCGTGCAGACTGAGCTAGGGTCGCCGCTGGCAGGGCTATAGCACATGGCATAGGATGCAGCTGAAGAGTGTGTCGGGGTTGCGCTAGACTTGCCATGGCATGTTTAGGGGAGGAACATGGGGTTAGGTGGGGATAGGGAGGGATCGAGGTGGTTTGGGGAGGAACAACCATGGGTAAAGAGAGGGGAAAGGGGATAAAAGGGGCTGGTTATGTATAAACAGGTAGAACATTACCTTCAAATTAGTTCAAGGTGATTTGCGCATTACAGGAGTTTAAAGAAAAAGCTGAAGCAACGTTAGGACTTGGTGTTACTCTGACAGCTTCTGAAGGATTGGGGGTGTACCAGAAGGCTGGGATAGTGGGCAGTGATTCTTTTGAAGAAGGACAAAGGAAAGAGATAAGAAATTATATACCAGTCAATTTTGCTTTGATTGTTTGGGGGAAAAAAAACCAACTTGGAATGAGTCATCCAACATTATTTTTGAGTAACACCATGGCAGCAAGCAAGGGTCAACATGCATTTTGTCACGAACAAGTTGTGGCAAATGTCTTATTTCCCTTCACTACAACTGAAGCAAGGGAAATTCAGGTTGGACATAAAAAAAAGCTTTCTAACGATAAGGCTAGTGAAGTAATGAAATATATTGCCTAGGGAAGTGGCAGAATATCCAACAGAAACAGTCTGGCAAATCTTTAAGAAATAGTCTAGGCAAATATTTGCCAAGCACATGGTTGTGGTTTATCTTGCTTTGGAGGAATGTGAAAGGTTTGATGATTTCTGGAATCTTTTTCAGGCCTATTTTTCTCTGATTCTTCACACAGACCTCTAGGCTACGTCTCAGAAATGAATAGGGCCTTCACCAGAAGGGCAGGGACTACTGTAAAGGGCTTTCGGCTGTAAAGAGCTGATCTGAAGGTGCTCATAAACAAACCTGAAGCAGCTTAAAGCACCCTTGTTCTGGCTGGACCTTTGTAAGTGTGCTCTGGAAGAGAAACCTAGCAAAGGAAGCTGCTGAAATTTGTTGAAAACCTTTCTGGGGATTAAAACCCAAAAGTTATGTTTTCAACCTCAGCATAAGACCTAATCACCACAACAGACTGCAAGAAACAAAACTGTTTAATGTCTAGGAAACACTCTGCATTTGAGAACATTTTCTAATGTCAAGACTCCTCTCCCACATTCAAAACTTCCTGGATTTCATCTCTTTGTAGCATGAAGTTCAAGCTCCTTGTTGCATATCTGTTCCATCTATGTTCTGTGCGACACATTCCTATATTTTAAGATACTGCAGAAACAAACTGCGGTTACATACCATGGGAGTTATGGCCTCAACTGTTTCAAAAGAGGTAGATGGAAAATGAAGGTTTTTTTTACTTCACTTACTATATAGTTGCAGAAGTTCTGTTTGCTCTTGTGAAATGAATTGCTAGATCTTATTAAGTCAATTTAAATTTTGTAAAAAGTTTCTTCAACAGTTAGTGGAAGTTTTCATGGCTGTCTTTTGCCTTAGCGGAGGCACTCTATATGCTGCAGTGATGCATTCACAGTCAACCATTGCAGCAACCTCTTAACACCACTACCCTCTGCTCCATAATATAAGGGATTTTTGAAAAAAAGCTAATAAAAGTAGTCTATCCTAGTAAAGAAAACCAAAGGAATTACAGATACTATGAAGAAGCGAGAAATAACCCTGCAGAATTAATTCCAAGAAAATTAGTTGTATATACCTTCCTTTCTCTATTGCTACTGCAGATGCTTGAGTGTGTGACTGACAACAGTAAACCTTGGCAAAAATCTGTGCTTTGAGTTAAATATTATTTTTAGAACTATTTTCTTCAGAAGAACATATAGCATAGGTCTGTCTGAGAAAGTACAGTGCAGAAAATACATAGCTAAATAAAATGACCTAGATCCCAAAAGATATAAAAGAATTAGTTTTGCACACTTATGAATAGATGTGCAGTAGTTTATACTGTTAAATGTAGCATATTACAAAATTAAATAGCATTTTATTTAATATTTCTATTAATTATTACAAAATTATTAAATACTTATTTAATTATTTATATTAATTGTTAAAATGATTGCTTATTTATTATTTAATATTAAATGTCAAGTGGCAAAAATCAGGAAGGTTTAAAAAAAGTTATGAATAAAGGCAGTTTAGATTAAGAATCCTTTCTAGTAATATTTATAATTTATTGAGAAGTTATCCTTGGTAGACTTCTGCCTTCCTTCTAGATCATTGATTTTATAATCACTTCAACTATCAGCACTGGTAATTAAAAGACATAACATTCTTTTGTGAAGTACAATGCAACCAAACAGACATTATATATTTTCATCGCAGTGTTTCTATTCTGTTTAGCATTTTCTGTGTACAAGTGAATGAATCATGAACCACGCGTTATCAGTTGTGAGGTAATAGGATTAATAGAGTAGCACTTCTGATCAGATTGATATGTTTATGCCTGAGACTAAATATCATACAGTGTTTTGTATGCAACAAGAGTTGTCCAATAAATGTGACATTTTCCTCATTCAAACACACAGTAGATCTACTAAGTACAAGGAGAGTAGGTTATTTTTCATCCAGAATTTGTTACAAAAGAGATTATTTTTCAAATAATGAAAATTTCTCACCGAGATCAGCAATGCAGTGTCACAATTCTTAATGAAGATATTTTTACTTTGTAATGCCTATGTGCTGTTCCTGGTATACCTTCTGACCCAAATATTTTAATATGTAGATACACAAGACCACTTGCAACAAAAAGTATAAAATTTAAAAAACCATAAATTATCTACTGTATGTCACTGTATGTATTGACTCATTTTTGTGGTAGCAAGGCTCAGTTTCTACTGGAATTTCTTGATGTCATGTCTGATGCAATGAACCCTAAACCAAAAAGGAAATTCTTATCATTAACTTGTGTTACTATGCTTGCTTTTGAAAATAAATTGATATGGTGGGAGCAGATCAGTAAATCTATCAGTAGAGCTATTAATTAAATCCAGTGTTGGGGTTTTTTTAAAGAAAAAAAATCCAAACACAATCCTTGTTTCTTATCAAGCCATCTTTTTTGTGCCATTCACTATGAACTCACTGAGAATAATTATCTTTATAACTTTACAATTAATTGCCTTTAAATGTGAAATAGCTTGGTTGTTTTGGTACCATACCTGGGCAGATCAGTAAAACAGCTGAGTAACTATTATACCCAACCTTCCTTCCAATGAAGAAAATGTGTATCAAATTATTTAAAGGTAGAATAATCTTATGTAACAAGACTTGTGAAGTTTTTAAATTCAGATGTGAATGCTTCACAAGTCTAATGTAAGTTTTGGCAAAGTGTTTTGATTTGGTGATGTAAGACATGCTTAACTCTTGACCTACTTACATCTACTAGCATTTTGCAGTAAAAATAGGAGTGCTGAGACACTTCCTGAGGTGTAAGAATAATCCAGCAATTCCTAAACATGGGGGACATTTTTTTTTCCATTTAAAACAACGAAATCAGCTAAATAAAGAGCAGCTTTTATAAAGAGTTTCAGAATTCTTGACTGGCATCACTTAAAATTGCCCCCTCCTACCCTCTTAGTATTAAGAAAATATTATTTTCCAAATCAGCTAGATTTTGCAATAAGTATTAAATGCAATATTTAGAAAAGAAACACTTTATTTTACATGTTCAGCATCAATGTGCACATATAACTGATGCATTTGTGTTTGACCGATTTTGTGACAGGCTGTGATTGATAGCCAAAAATGACAGAATTAGCAGCACTACAACAGGGCTTATGACAAATAAGAAAAGTGTCAGTAGTGGATGGTATTGCATCAGATACTGAAAAAAAGAAAGCATATAACCAGTTTGCATACATGCTTTTATTTCACCTAACTCAAGTTTTCTGCCAGGTCCATAGAGATATTACAGTTCGTAGAAGCTTTAGAACTTACTGCAAAGAAATTAATTGCTTCTGATTAATTGCCGTTTAACATGAAGTAGCCACACAAAACAGAGGCAGACATTATTACATAGTAGCCTGTCTCATTCCTTCCAGGTACCAAATCAGTCTAAGTGACTGTCAAGCTAAGGAACCAGAAAAAACAGAACAGAGGCAGCAAATACATGTTTTCTGAACATGGCAGTCAAAGAAGAAAATGTAAATTGATCCAATTTTTTACTGACTACATTGACAGAAAAGAAAATTCCAGGTATCGCAGTGAGGAGAATAAAGGCATTTAAAAAAAACAGAAAAGAAAGGAAAAATGTTCTGATTTCTTGGTCAGTTAAGTGAATTCTCCTTCTTCATAAACTTTTTTTTTAATATCACAGAATCACAGA
>VYZM01001154.1:8178-19645 GCA_013398915.1 Dromas ardeola | reverse complement strand
AATGTGATGCCCATCTAGAAGACGGACCTGGAGGAGGATCTGGAGAACTACAGGCTTGTCAGTCTCACCTCTGTGCTAGGAAAAGTTAGGGAGCAGATCATCTTGAGTGTCACATACATGACAAACAGGCAATCAGGCACAGTCAGCGTGGATTCATGAGAGGCTGATCCTTCTTGACTAACTTGAATCTCCTTGTATGGCAAGGTGACCCGCTTAGTGGATGAGGGAAAGGCTGTGGATGTTTTCTACCTAGACTTCAGTAAAGCCTTTGACACCATTCCCCACAGCATTCCCTTGGAGNCACCCTCAGTAAATTTGCAAACGACACCAAGTCGGTTGGGAGTTGGCTGGGAGTGTTGATCTGCTCGAGGGTAGGAAGGGTCTACAGAGGGGTCTGGACAGGCTGGATCGATGGGCCAAGGGCAACAGTATGCGGTTCAATAAGGCCAAGTGCTGGGTCCTGCACTTTGGTCACAACAACTCCATGCAACGTTACAGGCTTGGGGAAAAATGAATGGAATGCTGCCTGTCAGAAAAGGACATGGGGGTGTTGGTTGACAGCTGACTGAATATGAGCCAGCAGTGTGCCCAGCTGTCCAAGAAGGCCAATAGCATCCTGGCGTGTATCAGAAATAGTGTAGCCAGCAGGACTATGGAAGTGATTGTCCTGCTGTGCTCAGCACTTGTGAGGCTGCACCTCGAGTAGTGTGTTCAGTTTTGGGCCCCTTGCTACAAGAAAGACATTGAGGTGTTGGAGCATGTCCAAAGAAAGGCAATGAAGATGGTGAAGAGTCTAGAGCACAAGCCTTGAGGAGCAGCTGAGGGAACTGCAGTTGTTCAATCTGGAGAAAAGGAGGCTGAGGGGAGACCTTATCATTTTCTACAACTACCTGACAGGACGCTGTAGAGAGGTGGGGTTTGGTCTCTTCTCCCAAGTAACAAGCAGCAGGACCAGAGGAAATGGCCTCAAATTACGCCAGGGGAGGTTTAGATTCGGTATAAGGGAAAATTTCTTCAATGAGAGGGTTGTCAAGCATTGGACCAGGCTGCCCAGGGAAGTGGTTGAGTCACCACCCCTGGAGGTATTTAAAAGACATGTAGATGTAGTCTGAAAGACATGGATTAGTACTAGCTTCGCAGTGCTGGGTTAACGGTTGGACTTGATGATCTCAAAGGTCTGTTCCAACTGTAACGATTGTATGATGCTATGATTCTTTTATTATAATATTAATACAGCATCAGCTAGAAAACAAAGGAACATTAGACTATGTAATGTAACTTCTGCTAATGTCACACTTGCCATAACACAACTGGGACAGGAGAGCAGAGGGAAACAGAGACCCTGGTGACAGCCACTAGTGTCCCATTGGCTTGGGAAAAGCCAAAGAGGTTGGATAGGACTTACAGAATTAGTGAGGGCATTGGTGGCATTTGCCAATGATCTAATTTAAAAATCTGTGAGAAAGGCAAAAAGTAGTCCCTTCAAAGAGACACAGATATGGACCTCTAACAGCATGCAGAGGGCTGAGCCCAAGAGGGAGCTGCCAGGGCCACAAAACAGGGATTGGGGACCTTCTGTGGTTGGAGCACACGTGCTCTTCCCTTGGGGCTCTGATTTGTGTGTGTGCATCCTGTGGGTGCCCTGCAGAATAGAAATCTCTATCCACATGGTCATACCTGCTCAGGGGATAAAAAACCCAAGGTCATATGTATCACCGCTTCTTGTAATTGTGGTCTTGTAGCTCTGCACCACCCAATTACCTTCTGACAAAAGTTAAGGATACAGGAGTGGAGAAGAAAACTGAAACCAGAAGAAAACTGAAACCAGAAGAAAGGTGACTCTGAACTAATTACGCCAAGAAGCAGTACAAGGCCCTGAAAAAGAAGCAGAGGAGTCCAAACTTCCCTCCAATTTGATCACTCTCCCTTAACTGTAATGTTCTTAATGTGTAGTACTTGCTTAGTTTATTTAGCATATCTTGTAATATTCCATAACAAAGGCACACACAGTAATAAAGGATGACTGGTGATGTGATGTGTCACTTTGTTTCACATGAAACCTGAGCATCCATTTGCCATCAGCGTGAGGCGTTCCTTGCTTGCCACCTTCATCATGAGATGGTAGCAGACCCATGACATTGGGTGGTGGGTGGCAGCTGCCCTTACATGCGGCATCGTACCATACACTAGAACCCAAAGACTGTGCACAAGTGAAGGGCANACTGGCTGCTTATGGCTTGGATGGGTGTACACTTTGGTGGGTGAAAAACTGGTTGGAAGGCTGGGCCCAAAGAGTTGAGGTGAATGGAGTTAAATCCAGCCACAAGTGGTGATCCCCAGGGCTCGGTACTGGGGCCAGTTGTCTTTAACATCTTTATCAATAATCTGGATGAGGGGATTGAGTGCACCCTCAGTAAATTTGCAAACGACACCAAGTCGGTTGGGAGTTGGCTGGGAGTGTTGATCTGCTCGAGGGTAGGAAGGGTCTACAGAGGGGTCTGGACAGGCTGGATCGATGGGCCAAGGGCAACAGTATGCGGTTCAATAAGGCCAAGTGCTGGGTCCTGCACTTTGGTCACAACAACTCCATGCAACGTTACAGGCTTGGGGAAAAATGAATGGAATGCTGCCTGTCAGAAAAGGACATGGGGGTGTTGGTTGACAGCTGACTGAATATGAGCCAGCAGTGTGCCCAGCTGTCCAAGAAGGCCAATAGCATCCTGGCGTGTATCAGAAATAGTGTAGCCAGCAGGACTATGGAAGTGATTGTCCTGCTGTGCTCAGCACTTGTGAGGCTGCACCTCGAGTAGTGTGTTCAGTTTTGGGCCCCTTGCTACAAGAAAGACATTGAGGTGTTGGAGCATGTCCAAAGAAAGGCAATGAAGATGGTGAAGAGTCTAGAGCACAAGCCTTGAGGAGCAGCTGAGGGAACTGCAGTTGTTCAATCTGGAGAAAAGGAGGCTGAGGGGAGACCTTATCATTTTCTACAACTACCTGACAGGACGCTGTAGAGAGGTGGGGTTTGGTCTCTTCTCCCAAGTAACAAGCAGCAGGACCAGAGGAAATGGCCTCAAATTACGCCAGGGGAGGTTTAGATTCGGTATAAGGGAAAATTTCTTCAATGAGAGGGTTGTCAAGCATTGGACCAGGCTGCCCAGGGAAGTGGTTGAGTCACCACCCCTGGAGGTATTTAAAAGACATGTAGATGTAGTCTGAAAGACATGGATTAGTACTAGCTTCGCAGTGCTGGGTTAACGGTTGGACTTGATGATCTCAAAGGTCTGTTCCAACTGTAACGATTGTATGATGCTATGATTCTTTTATTATAATATTAATACAGCATCAGCTAGAAAACAAAGGAACATTAGACTATGTAATGTAACTTCTGCTAATGTCACACTTGCCATAACACAACTGGGACAGGAGAGCAGAGGGAAACAGAGACCCTGGTGACAGCCACTAGTGTCCCATTGGCTTGGGAAAAGCCAAAGAGGTTGGATAGGACTTACAGAATTAGTGAGGGCATTGGTGGCATTTGCCAATGATCTAATTTAAAAATCTGTGAGAAAGGCAAAAAGTAGTCCCTTCAAAGAGACACAGATATGGACCTCTAACAGCATGCAGAGGGCTGAGCCCAAGAGGGAGCTGCCAGGGCCACAAAACAGGGATTGGGGACCTTCTGTGGTTGGAGCACACGTGCTCTTCCCTTGGGGCTCTGATTTGTGTGTGTGCATCCTGTGGGTGCCCTGCAGAATAGAAATCTCTATCCACATGGTCATACCTGCTCAGGGGATAAAAAACCCAAGGTCATATGTATCACCGCTTCTTGTAATTGTGGTCTTGTAGCTCTGCACCACCCAATTACCTTCTGACAAAAGTTAAGGATACAGGAGTGGAGAAGAAAACTGAAACCAGAAGAAAACTGAAACCAGAAGAAAGGTGACTCTGAACTAATTACGCCAAGAAGCAGTACAAGGCCCTGAAAAAGAAGCAGAGGAGTCCAAACTTCCCTCCAATTTGATCACTCTCCCTTAACTGTAATGTTCTTAATGTGTAGTACTTGCTTAGTTTATTTAGCATATCTTGTAATATTCCATAACAAAGGCACACACAGTAATAAAGGATGACTGGTGATGTGATGTGTCACTTTGTTTCACATGAAACCTGAGCATCCATTTGCCATCAGCGTGAGGCGTTCCTTGCTTGCCACCTTCATCATGAGATGGTAGCAGACCCATGACATTGGGTGGTGGGTGGCAGCTGCCCTTACATGCGGCATCGTACCATACACTAGAACCCAAAGACTGTGCACAAGTGAAGGGCAGCCAGTGGGCTCATTTTTGCTGGAGCAGACAGCGCATTGTTCTAACTAAATGAACTAATTACCATAAATAAATCAAATTGCATTCTTATAGGAAGGCTTATCAGGCAGTACTATTATAGCCTTCCTGTTGGGGTCCGAGAACCTTATCTTCCCAGACCATGCTCCTGAAGTATAATGTACCTTTTTGGGTGGAAAAAAATGCATTCCAAGGTTCAAATGAGAATTACATTCACAAGAGTAATACCAACATTGTTGTACTCTTGAAAATGGAATGTGATTTTATTATTTCATGACTCATGATAAGGACAGTAAAGGAAAGCATGTAAAGCAAAAATCTCCATAATTCTACCTCATTACACAGTATTTTTAAATAAAATATATAGTTCCTGAAAGATGTCTGCATACTTTCAATCATTAGGATAGAATGCAAATTTTCTATACACAGGCTAGAAGATTTAAAATGAAAGTACTGTTTCAGAGGAAAGCATGAACATTATTGTTCATTAAGGATCCATCTATTGTTCAGTAAAACATTACCCTATGTTATAAAAATAATGCATCCCAGGGTTCACACTCTGCTTAACCTTATTAATGTTTTAATAGTATATCTATGATAATAATTTTATTTTTTTCTGGGCTAATTTCTGTGTAGATAATAAAAAAAAGCTAATGATGATCTATACACGATCCATAAAAAGAAAAAAATGCTGTTTTGAGAGGTTCAGGTTTTCTTAACTACTGATATGTTGGCCAAATGTTCTGTCTCTGCCAATGGGCACATTAAGAATTAAGGAACAGTATAGTATAATACTACAAATTTAGCTCATTGCTTGCTGATTATGGTATGCTTTTTGTTTAATTTAAACTTTTTAGAAATGGTGGAATTAGTATCCATTAGTAACAATTAGTATCTGTCTGACTTTCTAGGATTTGCCACCTAGTTATCAATCTGTAGAGTGCAACCTTTTACCAAACGGTATCCGTTATGTAATAGAAAAGCTGCAGTAAATGGAATTGTCCTCTTCATCATAAAATATGCAGTGCGTTCCAGCTAAACAACTTGGAATTTATAGAAGCCAGATGCTCAGTCCCTATAAATCAGCCCAGCTTCACTTTAGATGGAGATACAGTAGTTTGTTTCGACTTGGGAACTTGCTAGCCACATACCAAAATGATTACAGAAATATTGCCATTTAAATGGCAATGATGCTAGCAGAATTAATTTACCATATCCATCCTCCATGTTCAAACCAAAACAAAGGTGAACACGGTCACTACAGCGCATCTGTAGCATATCTGAAACTTATCAAATCTTTACCAATGCTGGTAATGCTGGAAATATCTTAGTGCAGATAAGGCCTAACCTGGTATTCTTCTAAAACTGCAATCTTGAAAGTGGTTAATAGGTGGCTGCGTTATGAACAACACAGCTTGCCTACTATATGCATAATAACCTTGTTCCTGCAGTTACTGGCCATATGCCTAATGCAAAGCAATTTCAAAGGGATGTCCTTATAATGAAGGACTGACATGCCTGTTGGCAGAGTAAATTCAAGGACAAAAACTTGTGTTGTGTATTTGGACAAAGTATTTAGGATGCAGAATAAAGATATAGCTGAGAACAAGGAACAGCCTCATTTTTGTTTCTGTCTTGAGACAAATAATGAGGACATCCCTATTTTTTAAGCTTTATTGAGGGGCTATGAAAAGTAAGGGGAAAATCATTTAAAAGTAGAGATCCTTCAGTCATACTCAGTAAAATTTTTTGGTCTCTAAAGAAAGAAGAGGAATAGTAATAATAAAAGAGATATTCATGATATTGTTCAAATTGTGTTTTGAGGAAAGTTTAGGTATGCCTAGTCACCAAGATAAATTAAATGAGAGATATATGACTAAGCATATTTGCAGTTAAGCTTCCTCAGATGAAGGCCAACAATGTTGAAAAAACTTTGAAGAAAGAAACAAAGAGAAGAGTTTGGAAAGCACTCTTCTAATTGACCTAACTGATTTTCACTACATGGATGAGACTGGATTTTGAGGGAAAAAGATGTGTCTGATACTGATAATAATAGGATTTTGCTCAATCCAGCAAGGGAATTAAATATATGCAAGAAAGGACAACGTGTAACATTTATAAGAAAGAAAGGCTGAAAAGGAATATGAATGGCAACAAGAAGGGCTTATTCAGGAACGTCAGCAGCAAAAATATGGTCTCGCTGCAGGGGCCCTGGTGACAAAGGACACATAAAATGCTGAGATGTTCAATGTCTCCCTCTCCTCAGTCTTCATTACTAAGACTGTCTTTTTGCAATCCTAAGGCCCCTTATTGCTGATAGAAAGTCTGGAGCAAAGAAGACTTACTTTTGGTGGAGAAGGATGAGGTTAGGGGACATTTAAACAAACTGGAGATACATAAGTCTGTGGGCCCTCATGGAATGCACCCACAAGTGCTAAGGGAGCTGGACCATGTGGCTGTGAGGCCACTCTCAATTATCTTTGAAAGATCATGGTGGTTGGGGGAGGTCTTTAAGGACTGGAAGAAAGCAAATGTCACTGCTGTCTTCAAGAAGGGCAAGAAGGAGGACTCAAAGAACTACAGACCAATAACACTTACCTTGGTTGTCAGAAGTTGAAGAACAACTCATCCTAGAAACCGCTTTCAAACATATTAAGGGTAAGATGGGGATCAGGAATAGTCAGCATCGATTTACAATGGAGAAATCATGCTTGACCAATGTGATAGCCTTTTACAATATGACCAGCTTGGTGGATGAGGCAAGAGTAGTGGATGCTCTTTACCTTGACTTTAGCAAGGCTTTTGACACTGTCTCCCATAAGATCCTCATCAAGAAACTGATCCAGTATAGGTTAGGTAAATGAACAGTGAGGTAGACTGAAAACTCTGAGCTGCTAGGCTCAAAGGGCTGTGATCAGGAGCATGAAATCCAGTTGGAGGCGAGTAGTAGTTGTATGCCTCGGGGTGGATACTGCAAAAAAAAAAACCCAAAACCATAGGAAGCCTTTTAATTTGAATGTTTGTAGTAACACTCTAGCAGTTCCACTTCTTCTTAAGTACTGTGATTTAAACCAAGACAAGGCATTTTTATTATCAAGAAACTCTTTTTTTGATAACGTCTTGCAATAAAGAAGAAATTACACTAGTTAAGCCAGAATTTTGTTCCATTTTTTTCTATAGTGAGAAACCTAAATCATTCTCATGCAAGAACTGTAGTATTGCATGAGTAGTACTGTAAGAAAAGTATTTTGTGTGAATAAATTTTCTCTGGTTATGAACTGAGTGATCTCAGTATGTTGTAGAAACTGTGGTGGCTTTGTCTAGAGCACATATGAAACATGTCTTAAGAAACTTCCCACTTTATTACTTTACTCTTTACTCAGACCTTTAGTGTTGTTTGAATACCTACACAAAACGTACCTGATTATAGGCAAATCAATCAATTGGTAGTTAGTCACACTTTTATGTAATTATTCCTATTTCATCCTCTTCCTTTCAAAAATTGACAAACGACAGCTTAAAAGGTTTCCACATCTTCATATATACTGACTCAAGAGAATGAGGAAAAGAAGAAGTTAAGGTGCAAAATTATTTGAGATAAAGATAAATGGATACGATTGGAGATTAATGTAATCGTATGATATTATGGAATCTTACAACTCATTTTTAAATCAGGATTTTTAAACATTCTTTTCAGATCTTTCTTTTATAGTATAAAACCTTACTAGAACCTCCTGCTGGACTAAGAGATTCAGTGAAAACTGCACTTTTCATGCACATGACTCCATCTTTAAATTGTATTATAAATTAGCAAATGGGTGACTGGTTTCGAGGTCAGCAAGTAATCAGATTTACAATGTTAATTAAACATCTAGCATGTTCCCATGAAAACAATCTTGTATGATTATCATCGAGAGGCTTGTGAAAGATGTACACAGATGAATCTGATATTTTTCCTTAATATGCTCTGAACTGGAGAACCCTGCTCTACACAGCAATATTTGATGGAGGGAGTTTAATTAACTCTAGTGATCTGTTCAAAAGTCAATGTGTGTGGAAATGGAATTAAAGGAATTCCTAGGCTATTTTCTCTGTTCATAATCAGTTAATACATAGAAGAGAATATTGGAAATAACTCATCTGAGAGCAAGTAAATTATATATAGGAAACATATACCTATGTGTGACATTGACTAATTTCACAGACGGAATTGCTCATTTGACTCTGAATTGCAAACAAAATTGAAAAATCTCTAAATTACAAGACAAATCGTGATATACCATTTTTGTTTTATTTCTAGTTATAACATTTGTTTCCAAGAAGAATGCAGTATTTTAATGCATCTGCTGGCTTTTTTGATAATCTAAGCAGTAACTCTAACAAACATGAGGTGGGTTTTCCTACACTGTTTTTATTTACAGATCTGTAAGAGTGTATCTGCATTGTCAATTAAATGAGACAGTTGTTTTGTCCTCCTTCCTCTGCTCTCGTTTGTCAGACATTACTGCAGCTATGCCGAGTAAAAGGAACTAACTACTCTAGATTAAAATGCTAGGGTGTAATGATGGCTTGAGAGTTTGCTCTGTGAAGTGCTCCCAAAGTCAACAAGAACACATTTTGTGACCGATGTGGTTCCTCTGCGCTTCCACTGTCCCCTCTTTTTCCCAGGACACCTCAGGTCTTGGAAGGCCTCTAGATAAAATCACATTATACAAAAGACCTGCAGCAGCATGCTGATAAAATTGTAAAATTTCATGTGATTCCAAGTTTTAGGAAGTTATCATTGTTCATGCTTATTCTTTATCATTGAAGAGAAAGAACAAGTATTTTAGGGATGTTAAGTGATGACTGAGACCTCAGAGAAGACGACAGCTCCCATTTGGCTATGCCAGGAAAATGAACGGAGTATTATAGACATTTTTCCCTGCAGCAATACTAGGACATAGCCAAAACCTTTTGCTTTTCTTCACTCTACACACCTAATACTTTATTAACTTTTTTTGTTTGTTCTTTTCTTTGTCTCATTGATTGCGGTTCACAAAATGTAATGATGCCCTACATTTTTTCTTTTTGCCCTTTCTGTTGATTTGAAATTTGCCAATAAAAAACAGGCAACAAATCTTTCAGGGTATGATTCACCATCTATGCATCCTTCTCTTCTTCTTTTATCAAGTAAGATAGAAGTAGATATAGTTTAATTAATGCTTCCTCAACAGTCATTCTGATTATTTTGAAAGATGTCCAACAGAAATTCAGAAAGGTATGTTCCAATTTGTTCTTGTCAAAAGTGCAGGCAAAAGAAGTTTTTCCTGCATAATTCTGTCATCTTGGAGATTGTGTTCACCTGCATGCAAACATAGCCTGGTCCTTCTGGACAAATAGAAAGTCTATGTTTTCAGGTGGAAGGAGCTTGTTTTCAGGTGGAAACAGTTACAGTGCTTGCATTGTCACTGGAGACAAATGTTTTGGTCTTGTATTTACGGAAGTGTTAACATTATTCCCAAGAGAGGGAGCAGAAGTGGAGATCTGAAAATTTTAATATGTTAAGTATACAATTTAGGAAACGACTTAATATAGCATAGTCACAGGGGTTTTAGAGAATTTTTTTTCAAAAAAAAAGTGATTTTGTGTATATGGGGAAGGGTTTATCCAAGAAATTTTATCTGAAGAAGTTGAAAGGTGGGATTAATTTAGCCTAACTGTTTACAGTGATCGTCATCTTTCTTTATTGTCATCTACCTGCTCTAGTCAGTCCTCCTTCAGCAGTTAAAGGTTTTTTCAAGACACCACAGAAGCTGAAATGCGTAGGACTCATTCTCTATGAAGGTTACCCTTCTCTACTGGAATAATTTATGATATAAAATGGTAACCACCCCTGAAAATCAAATTATAACTTTTTTATGCCTAAGAGTCCAAGAATTTAGAAAGACATACTGCTAAAAAGGAACCAGAGCTGGCAGTTTTTTCTGATCCAAAGCCTTGCATAACATCATTTTCACCGCAAGAGAAGGCAAGCTATGCTCCTAGGAACCTATGGAAATATTAAGATTGTATGAACAATTTCTAATGTGGTAAAAACATATACAGAAATTGTAACTGAAGAGCACAGAATGCCATAGATCTCCATTCTTACTTAATCATATATGCTGAAACAAACAAATCACTAAAAGTGACACTATATTTATTATGTTCTGTATTCTAAAACCTACACAAATATGACTGATTTTTCATTTATATTTACCATTAACTAACACCAAATGGTCAGCCTATGACACGGTTCCATTCTACTTATTTAAAGAGAGAACTCCCAACAAAAGGCTGCTTTGGGACACTACATAAACATACTGGACTGGATTTTTTCAATCTCTTTTTAATCCTAGTCTCTTTGAAACTGGAGTAGTCATTTATAATAGCCACAGACAGTGATCAGCTCATCAGAGATGGCTGACAATTCTTGTGCAGCAAGTGAAGAGAATTATCTAACATACTAATTAATGACTGATTTCAAGGATTGTTTAAATAGACTACATGTTCAGTAGCCATGAGATCAGTCTTTTTTACTTCATGCTGGACTGAACTGCAAAAAGAGGTCATTTATGTAAGTGTAAAGTTCAATGCTAAACATTCTTTGGAAGCTTTCTAAGTGAAAACAAGTTTTTATGGAAGGATTTTCATTAATAGTGTATTGCTTTTGCTATAATGGGACTCCTTGCCACAGAAAAAAACAGTTGTCGTCAATTAAGTCTTATTATATAGGCTAATTAATGAAGAATAGAAAGAAAGGAGTGGCCGTAAAAATACCTCTCCCCTTCTCATGAAGCAAAAACTGAAAGGGTGCAGAATTTGTGCATAAAATGATGTCTAGGAGTGAAAGGAAAGACATCAGACATAGCTGATTTCTGCTAGGTTTTTCAACAGGTTGAAAATAGTTGCTTCCATGCTAGGGGACACATAATTTTTGGTGATGCTTGTTTAGCTGATGAAAGATAATTTGAGTAAACTATTCACAGTTTGTCTTTTAAAAAGTGCAGGGTTACAAACACTTTCCTACAACTTACATTCTTTCTTTGAAAGTAATTAAAAAAAGGAAGAGACAGCTGAAAAAAAAAAAAAAACATTACCAAAAA
>VYZM01001153.1:15187-50649 GCA_013398915.1 Dromas ardeola | reverse complement strand
CAAACCCGCCAAAACCACGACATCTGGGAACCGCTTTCATCTCCCTGCAAACCTTGGGACTTCATGCTTTCCTGGTGACTTCAGAGGATTCCAATAGGGGCCTGTGATACCTTTAGATCTAGTCTAGTTGGACAGTGCTGTCTTTAACTTATGTCTTATGTTACATACTTGTCCTGTGAAAAACTATTGTTTTTCTTGAAAATCTTAAGACTTTGCTATTTCACCTGTTTTTTTTCAACTTTGTCGACCACCTGCCATTCTACTGCTATTTTACTGGAGTGTCACAAGGCAGTGAGCATGATGCATGCTTTTTCCAGTATCTGTAAGTATCAGTTTTGGGACCCAAAGAGTTTGTGCAAGCCAGCAGTTTGTTCCAACCTCCTGCTAGATTGAATGCCTTAAATTATTTTTTTTTTCCTTTTTTCCCTTTAGAAATGCGACTGCATCTCAAAGGTAGGAGAAATTTGGATCAGCTTTAGTGATCACTTTAATGGTTTGTACTGACAGTCCATATTTCTTCCAGGAGCAAAATAATAAGTGTCCCTGAGAGTGATACTTGTTTGCCAGACTGTGTTTCCACTAGCAATGGCTAGTGGTTTTGTTTTTGAAAATGGAAAAAAATGAATTCCCTACTACTTACTCATGTTTTTTGAGGGTATAAGTTTCTGAGAACCACTAAGTTTGATAGATGATACTTGGAAAAATACATTTGTAGGGAGTACCTGTGAAAACACTGGCAGGAAATGGCTAAAAAATACTTAAAACATAAGATATTTTGCTTTATGTTTGTTAGGCTGCCTTGACCAGGTGTTTGTGGTAATAGGAATGATGGAGCTTGGATGTTAGGGTAATGAGAAAAGCCAAATATTGTCAAAAGCTTGAGTTGGCAGTTATATTTATTCTGCAGTACAGCTCTAATCCAAACATATTTTGATGAATCTTAGTGGATTGGGTTTTGTAGGTTATCTTTCAAGACCTTGGCTTTCATTTTGGGTTCAAAACTACGCAGCAGGCTTTTGAAGACTCGCTCTGCTTTTACAACTCTCTACAATGTGCTCTCAGTGGAGTATGTCAGATGAAGATCTGCTTTTTTAGGTGCTTAAGTGAGTATAAAATAATGAAAATCCTAAGTTCAGTGGTGAATACCACTGCCCCAGCTGAGGACTGTGTGGAAAACTGAGCCCCCTCTAGAATTAGTTGTAGTGAAAGAAGCTATAGGAGCTGGCAAGAGGGTAGAAAATCCAACAAAACGACATAACTTGTTAAAAACTTTGCCTTCAGCTGCTTTTCCCTTTCGGCTACTTGAATGTTGTTCTGTGAAGTGATATGGAAAACACTCATTTCAGGACCAGCTACAGACCAGCAACTCTCAGCTCCTTTGGTATTGCAAAAACTCATCCTTGATGGGGCTTTGAGCAACCTGGTCTAGTGGGAGGTGTCCCTGTCCATGACAGGGGGGTTGGAACTAGGTGATCTTTAAGGTTCCTTCCAACCTAAACCATTCTATGATTCTGTGATTTGTTTTAAGATGTGCTACTCTCATTACCAAACTCCCTTATTGCTGACACATGCAGTGCTTGCTCTGAATCAGTATGACTCAGGGCTACCTACTCTTGAACGTGTGTGCCATATTTGAGTTAACCGCAGGATAGCATCTGTACCGCAGACCTGTACAGTAAACAGCCTTGCCAACATTGGCCTAGTGGGGAATATGTCAAAGCCTCCTAATTATCTCCAGTTATTTCTCCTGTATCAGTGGCATCCCCTCATGATTTCTCCTGCACATTCTCTGTAGGAAAATTAATTTCTTGTGATCTCATTCGGTATTTGTGTGGAGTCGTTTGACAGGCTCCAGGTGCGGTTTGCCCTAAGGCAGGCAGCTTGGGTTTCTCAGATTCCCTGTCCTGATCTGTGGGAACTGTAAGCCCAAAGTTGGCCTGTATTGCAAACCTGAAATCTCATCTTCCTAACCTCCTCTTCTGATCACCTACCAAGCCTGGGGACATACCAGCCACACAGTCAGAGAAGATTCTCCTTGGGGAATAGCTTGCCCAGTTTGTATTGTTAAAACTTAATGAGTTCATGCGATTGATTCTGCTGCAATTATTTCTTAGTGATGTATAACAAGTAGCTGTTCTTACAGGCTAATAAAATGTTCCAGAGCTCCATTAATTTGCCCTTCATTAGCTGTGTAATTTTGCTAATGACCCAAGATATTTAGAGGCATTGTGTGCTATGAGAATTATGAGTTTGACTGTGAGGCCTTATGGAAGAGTTGCACACAGAGCCCCATCCCATCTTACTACCAGAAATTCGTTCTGCCCTGCTGCATCTAATTGTATTTTTTACTTCTATACTGAAGTAGAGTCATCTCCTATTGATAAATGAATAATTATTTCATATATGAAATTACACATTAATGGAAGTTTGAAGTGTTAGAGTGTTAAATGATTAAATTTGTTAATTGTGTAATATTACTGGGCATAATGATGCATTTAACCATTAACAGTTTTCCACTGCATTGCCTTTTAAATTCTCACGTAGTGTATGATACGTTCTTTTTGCCTTTTTATCAAGTGTTAATAATTTGAAAAAGAAAGGTTAGAGTCTGGAAAGGGAAGTAACCCGACCGCGATAACAGGAAGAAAAATGTCACTGGAGACCCCACTTGGTATGGCAGGGTCTGAGAAATATATGGTATTGGAAATATTTGGAGAAGTGACTTGTTAAGATTCACTATACAATCTCTCCTTAGTTTTCTCATTTTCACAGTATAAAATAGCAAAAAAACCAGAGGACATTGCAAAGAAGTGGTGTGAGGAACAACATAGGCTGCAGTGCCTACTTTTGTCTGTCTGAACAGCTCTTGGTGTCCATCAGCCTTGAAGATTCATGTGGGATTTGTCACATTTCCTTCCTGTGACACTAGCAGGAAGAGAGACTGCGTGAGACCTGGGCTCTGTTATACTCGACAGTGTGGAGCTACTTAATTTGCCTGCAAGCAAACAGTTTTGTTTCCCTGATTAATAGACAGGGTGTGATGCAGAAAACAAATCTGTGGCCTGTGCTGTTAGGCTGACGCTTGCAGAGGTGTGACCAAGGTGGCTCCAGCTGACCTGGCCACTGCTGCTGCATGCAAACATGCCTGTTTTCTCAGCTTTCCTGGAGTGAACAGCAGCAACTGGACAACAATGACTGCGTAAGTGACAAAATCCATCACAGGGAGCAGCCATGCCTGGGCCCAGTCACTTCTCTGCAAGTGGGAGGGTAGATGTGACCAGGGAAAGTAGGCAGCAGAATTGGAGATAAATTCTGAATTTATGTCCCACAGCAATGCCTCATTAGACTGTTCTTTCAACTTTTCACTTGTCTGCAGCTTATACCTGAAAGAAGCTGACTGGCCTCTGTGTTTTGTGTATGAGATGAAGGTTTCCAGAAGGGTTATCTCTACTGATACTGAAGTAAATCTCCTTTCATAGATCAAGCACATCAGGCAACATCATATCACTGTTAGACCAAAGTTGAAACAATCCCTAGAAAAGCCTGAAAAGCCTCAGAAACTGACTTAAACATTATCTTTGAATGGAAAGTCGTTTTGCTTCAAGATTATCATTGCAATTTAGATGCTGTACATTGTACTAGGATAAAGAGGGAATTTGGGAGATGAGCTTTTGCCTCTGGAGCCCCCAGATGACTGGAACAAGCTTCCCTTTCAGCTTAAATCAGCAAACAGCATAATCTCCTTTAAGCCTGGGGTTTAAATGGCTGTTTGAAGGAGGATTGTGCAAAATCTATTTCCAGTAATATGGTTACTGGAGCTAAAGAGTATGTGTTGTTTTCATGAGATTTTGGATGGCCCTGTGGTGTGCATTATATTATTGTAAGAATTCTGCAGTTGATGGTTTTCACTTATTCTTTAGATATATGAACCAATGGGCCTTTGGTAAAACTGAAGGCAGCTCCTTGGTTCTTGGACACTTCTTTAAATGCAGTAAACAGAGTAGCTGTCAATACCCTGAATGGTCCCTTATATTGGCTATAAGAAAGGTAGTTGTGTTTGTCGTGCCCATCAAGAGTCACAGTTAAAGTATCCTCTTCTGACGTGTCTAATACCAGTGGGAGAGTCATTGATCTCACTAAAAAACAGCAGCAATCTTTCCTCCATCAAGAAACCAAGGATTAAAACACCACGGACTTGAAATAAAAGGTGTTGGGGGAAAGAGGAAATGGGATTTGTGTGTTCTACTGGGGGCTAACAGAAATGGCTGCCCCACCATATGGCTGTCCTGTTACTGTGATACCCAGAAGGATACTTTTGTTCTCACTCTCTTATTGCCTGTGCTTTGTGGCAAATACAAGGCAGCTGTGGTTTTAAACTTGCATAAGCGAAAGCTTGAAGTGTCTTACAATTCATGTAAAAGAGGAAGCCCTTAACCAAGAGTTGTTATAAGTTGCTATTCTGGTAGAAAATACGAGGTTGCCCAAGAATTTTTCTTAGTTTTCTACCTTGTTTGAAGAGCTATGGGCCAGCTGTGCTGCTGGCTGGAAAGGGCAAAATGTTAATTTTGCACTTGTATGACTCCAATGTTTGCTATCTGGGGGACTGCAGCAAGTAAAGATAAATTAATGTTAATGCATATGACTGCCTGATCATTTGGAGCAGGCTGCTGTGGTGCTTGCTGAGCCAACAGCTCGCCTGCTTTTGGGATCTGCACTGACTGTCTCTGAGTGGGACCAGGCTGCTCCATGAGGCATCCCAGTTTGCTTGGTGCTAGCTGTAACGTTTGTACCTCAGATGATATAGCTGTGTCCTTAGCAGTGTGTTCTGCTTGGAGTATGTATTCCTGGTGACAATTGCTTTTCCATTCCGGGTGGTGTGGTTTGAGACCTAGCTTTTATGAAAAAGGCCTGAGTATGCTGCACTTCAACCCTCCTGGGAGACCCAGTCTGTGGTCCAGCTCAGTGGAAGCTGAGGCCTTTTGCTCTTGAGCCTTCTCCAGATTTTTTGGGCATATTGTTCCTGAAAAAAATCACATATTTATAGGCTTCAGTGATAGAGTTATCTTGATGAGAGATTAACTATGTGTTAAATAGCATAGAACTTTCCTGCAAAGCTGCAGGCAACACTCTCAAATATCTGAGCTAAATTACGGGTTTCTGCCAATAAAACACATGTTCTCTGCCTCTGCTAAAGCAACCGACAGTGGTTCTGCCCAGAAATAAACACTGAAAAGCCCATTCCTTGCTAAATTTCCACATCCTTTTTGCTTTTATTTTCAATGGGAATGAATATTTGTGGACTGTTCTTCCTTCTTTTCTCCCTTCCGCCACATCAAGGTTGAAGGCTGGAACTACTTTTTATAGTTCTCCAAGGGAAGGTGTAGTAATTAATGTTAGAATAGTGTGATAATTATCAATGGGAGAAGGAGGTGGTTTTATTTTAAAACAAATGCTAGTTCATTCACACCCTCATAAGCACCAAGATGCATGTGTCCAAGTGGACAAGCCAGCATCCAGGCATCAAGGTGTGTTTCCCACGTGGCCTGGCCAGGATTCCTGGAGACAAAGCAGAGGACAAGGTATGCTGTCTGTCTAGTCCTTGTGAGTATCCTGCATCCTTCCAAGCATGGTCGAGTATGTGCTGATTTTGAATGTGCCTGTTGTACCCTTTAGGAGCTCATGGTAACGATGATCCTTTTGTCTATTGTCTTGCTTCTCTCCATCATTAGGATTTACTTACTTTTCTTATCTGGGTGTTGTCTTGGCTCTTCCCCTATTCTGTGTTTTCACACCACCATTTCTTAATGGGTTTAGTCTCTATTTAATATCCTTTATTTTTCTCGTCTGGGAGTCCCTGAGAAAATAACTGTAGATTTGTTGGATCATGACCTGCCATGAGCACCCACCACCCTTATAGTCCTTCTTCTGCTGTTCCTTCTGCTGTTTCCATACTCGCGCCTTCCCATTCACTCCCCATTCATACTACACTCAACATTTCTATTACATATTTCTGCAAAGTGACCGTATTCATTCTGTACTATTACACGGCACTGTACTCTGCCGTGGAGATGACTGCATTCCCTTGCAGTCTATTGTGAATATGGCAAGTTGCATGAGCACTTAATTTATTTATCATTTCATATTTTAAATATTTAAGTGAATTGCTGGCACTGCACAGATAATATCTGTAGATCTTAACAACTGATCATGTATGGTTATGGTAATCTGGAGAAAATGCAAATTAACTATGAAAACTGCTTCGTCTATAAATAAAACCATTTAGCTTCAAAGCAGTATTGCCATGGAAATTCTTCACTGATAAAGTATGTGAGCGAGGCTTTTCTCATTTATATTTCCTGAGCCTTTTTATTTTATGTTGACAAGATGCAAGAGGAAAAAAAGCTATAAACTCAATATTGCATATTTAAAAGATGGTATTTTATTTCATCTTCTTAATTCTAAATCTTTCCATTTACAGTACACAGTCATGAATTTAAATTTATAACAAATGAGGAAAAAAGGATAGGAAATGTTATTATTGACAAGGACTAGCTAAATCCAGTGCTCACTGAAAACTTTTGACTTTGTTTCCAGTTGGCTTTGGTCCTATATTTGTAAGTACTCTTCTAATCAATATTTCTCAAATGCATTCAGAGAACTTTCTCTGAACCACACACAAGATGAAGAGCCCCTAAGGGAGGTTATCTGAGAGAAAACATACTTAACTGATCTATGAGAGTGGTGCACGTTAAATCCAAACACCATGAATGCAAGATTCAGTGTGTGCCAGTCTTGCTAGTATTTCTTTTTTGTTGGGGCTCTGTGGGCAGAACTGAGCTCCGTGCTACATCAGCCTCACTAGTGTTGTTGGGAAGGAGCCAGTTAGAAGCTAGTTTAGATATTGCTCTACAGTTTCGTCGTGTCGTCAGTCTTCCATGCATTGTGCTCAGTAATCCTTATCTAGCAGGGTTAGTAATTAGCACCTTACTTTGCTTATATGAAGCTATAATTCTGCTATTATTACCGTGCTTGTGTGATAGCAGTTCACTCAACAGTACCAGCATTGCCTAGATAGGTGTGGGTATATTATCATATTTCTGTGGGATTATTCAAAGCAGCTGATAGTGTGACAAAGTTTCTTGTGACAAAGTTTATTTTAAATCATGTTGTGCTGGACTGGATATAAAGGTGGCATAAAGTTATTCTTTAAATAATTTATTTTCTTTTTTATGTGAACTGGCAGAATGGAACCGCTTTGCATCCGGGACTCCAGTGCTTTTTGGTTTCATAGTAGGTATCTGTAACTGCATTTACCCTCTCCTAGAATGGCAATTTGATATCGCAGTCTCTAAATCCTATCAAACTTTGTGTTCTGATCAAACTCGGAGATCGCTGGATGAAGCTCTAATATGGAGTTATGCATGTCGTATCACACTTTTATCCCGTGTCTCTATGGGAGCTGTTCTCTGTGTGCAAACTTCTTGCAGAGTTACACAATCTTCAAATAGATCTGGATGTACCATGGTGCGGCGGTATGAATGGAAGTAATCTAACAGCTTATTTCAAGGTATGGAGAACGACCTTTGTTCAATTTCCATTTTTTAGCATACATTAAAAACAATCAGACAAACCAGCCCGTCAGTATTATTGGTAGAAGACTAGCATCTTTATGAATTAGTGATCAGCGGTTAAGATAACACTTCCCTTTATTGATCACAGACTGCTGCATTCAATTAAAATGAGAAATAATTTCATGAAATTAAACTCAGCTCACTGGGGGTGATCAAGCATGCCATGCACACTGTTAATGTCACCCAAAGGAAAACTTCAAATTGGTAATCCATCCATTGCACCCTCCCCCCTTCTCACAGCAGGAGCTGGCTGGGTGCCCTCTGCCACCTCTGGGCACACACAGATTGCTCATCCCAGCAGTGTCAGTGCACTGTTAGCTGCTGACATTCTGCACGTCATTTTATCTTACCGTGGTAAGGAGTTGTTATCTACTTGGATTGAATTAATTGCATTGCTGACCCATCATGAAGTCCTCTTGAAATCCATGCTATGAACAGCAAGAGCCCTTGATTTTGCATCACAGCATAGATCCCCATGGCTTCTTAGCAGAACTGAAGAGCTGATTTGCAGTCAGAAGTGCAAGATCCCTTGAGAAGTTAACATCTGACAGTTGAGAGGAGAAAGCTTTGTTGATTAGACAGCAGATTTTAAAAGTATCGAAGCATTCAAAAAGGACCATACAACTTGACACACAAAGCAGAAAGCAAATGGACTTTCAGCTCCTTTGTGACCCTGGGAGTTTTGGTTGCTTTCAGCACACCCCTTTTGGCTGGATTTGCCTCTTCTCAGCAGATGGTGTTACACATTCCTTCGGCAAGCCTCACTCGGAACTGTCACAGCCTTCTTGGTTTACTGGTGAGCCACAAGGTTATTTCACTCTAACAATGCTTGATTTCTCTTCTTTTTCACCTGCAGAAATCAAAGTATTCCCATACCTATCACTTAGCAGTTGCCCCTCAGAACAGTTCGTTTCCTTTTCAAATGGAAATCTATAGATTTGTCACCCTTTGAGGATTAGATGAATGATCACCAGCCCTTTACCGGGAGTACAGACAGCCTTGGCTTCTGTACTCTGCTGAGCTGGGCGGCAGTAAATTAGACCACCACTGTCTTTTGTGGGGAAATGCCAATATGACTTTTCTTGTGTCACCAGTTGCCCTGGGGGGGGGTAAAATCATGAAAGCCTCTTTTTTCCTCTTTCCTCAGCAGATGAATTGCAATAGTGAATTGTCCTCTAACTTTTTTTTTTTCCTGGAAAAAATGGACATATTTCATATATGATAACTTGCCTAGCATTTTTGAGTACGATCTTGATCGAATCTGGTTCAGTTGTACTGATCTCTGTGTGGACATGTAAAATGATCCCTGCCCTGGTGACCGTGAAGGTCAAATAGCAAAAGAAAAATATTCTTTGAATGTGTGGAGAAAAGAGAACATGCAAACAGAAAATGTATTTTGTTCAACCTCTGAAAGTAGCTCTTTGGTCTTGGTGATACTTATTTTCTGCGCAAGCAGGGGTGCTTACTGGCACGTTCCTGACTGTGTTGATGGTTTCTTTTTCTGATAAGGAATTAATCACATTTCATGTTGGTGCAAAGTTCTGTATTTGGTGACGAAAATTGAGCCAGAAGCAGCTCACATTTTATGGTCCTTTGATTTAATGCGTAAAAATCAGCAGAGTGAAGACTGATAGTTTTGATATTTTTAATCATAGAATCACAGTTTCTCTGGCTTTGTTTAATCTTCTAAATTCATGGCTTGACTTTGTGTATACACTCTTCTCAGGAAACAGAAGCTTTAATGCTTTAGAAACTTATGTAGATACGGGCTTTGCCTTTTTAAAATGTTAATAGTTTTGGGTTGGGGGAAAGATCATTTATATGTACATAGAAGTTCTCTGTTGGAGGCTAGAGGGCAAAAAAGAAATACAGTGAGACCTGTAAGCTGCATTAGTTAAAATAAAAAATTAAACTGGGCAAAGCTTTCCCTATGGATGGAAGGAGTATTACTTTATCTGCTGAAAATCCCACTGAACATTGGTTTTTATAATGTAGGAACTCTTCTGACAGCTAAAGCTGCCTATAAAACGTTTATGTCACCATTATTACTGAATCATCTCTTGAAGTGTACATTATATATGGTGATTTTTTTTTTAACCACTAAATTGTATTCAATGAATTTTCTAACAACTAGACTTTCCAAATGAGTTTTCCTTTTTTCATTTTCTTTTTTGCCCTAACCAGCCACATTGTGGAAGCTGAAATGCTTCCTATCTGTTGAATACTCAATTCTGGTGGCAGGCACTTGCTTAAAATAAATTCTTGCCTATGTAGTTTTGTATGCTTCCCCTACTGGAGGAGTATGTTAAAGACTGAAAAGAGGATGCTTCCATCTGACACAGCTGTGACCAGATGTGCATCATATCTTTGGATCTTAGGAATGGCATCCTCGGGAATAACAGATTGCTGAATGAGGAAGCCCATTGTGGGAACCGAGCAAAAGAATCTGCAGGAAATCCTAACTGAGTGAAGTGGAGATGTTTGGAGCACTGATGCATCTTCTGTCTGAAACCATTTGTTTTTCAGAATCTCCAAGGTTGGACAGCCCAGCTCCTGCTGTTGCAGACATAGCTTTAGTTTAAGTTTGATTTACTTAAATTTTGAATTGCATCTGCAAGTTTAGTGTATGAATTTTGTGTCAGTTTAATCCGTTTTCATTACTTCTCTGTAAACAAATCCACAATTGTTTATTGTGACATTTTTTTCTATTTTGCTTGGTTTCTTGATAGCATGTTGTAATAGTTTGTCATCAGATACGCAGTCCAGCCTTCAGCTAACGGAAGTAAGGCGTGATGAGGAAGAAAATTCACCTATTATCCACCAAGAGTCTTTGTATTACATATATAGTAGTCTTTCAATAATGTTGACGATTTTGGGCTTCTTTTGAGGAAAGATTAGATTCCTCTTCCTCTAAGATTCATGAGGTTGCTGAACTTGGGTGGACATAAGGAGGGTTGGAAGAAAAACATGTCACCTACAATAGTCTCTGAGGAATGTAAGGGTACTTTAGATACTCAACTCCTTTCCTCCAGATCAAGTTAAACTGTGCTGGGAGCTGAGTGTGACAGGACAGAGGGAATTGCACTCGTCAGCCCAGTTAAGCCACCCTTGCCTTCCCATGGTGACAGCATGTGGGCAACACATACAGACATTGGATTGGACAGTTTTCTTAGTGCTCAGCTTAGAGCAGTGGTATGGAAGAGCAGTGATGTGCTCATGCTAAACAGACCATCCAAGCATTACGGGAATAGACTTCAGCTTTCTGGAGCTACTCATGCAAAAACTTGTTAAAAACTTAGGAGAGTGAGTGCTATCTGCCTGGCATTGCATGGCTGCTTCTTTTGTACTTAATCCATGGTGGACCTTCATGGGTTAATCATTTATAAGCGTGAGGTTTCTTGTGACATGCTTGGCCAAATACGATGTACAGACTTCAATTTGAAGTGAGCAGAGTGTTGAAAAATGAAATGTTTTTGAAAGTAAAATTGCAGTCATTTATATGAAAATGCCTTAGGTAGTTCATTTTTCCCAAAAAAATATACTAGTTTTATAGCACATTAATAATTCATGTGCATATTGGTTGCAGACATAAAACACAAAAATATACGTGCTTTATAAAACATAGATTTTTATGAAACAAGCATGAATTGCCACTATTGGAATGATAGTAATGCCTGATTAGCTTCCATACTGTTTAATTTTTTGATGGATGTTCCCGATTATTCATCGACACAAGAAAGAAGCAGGATCCTCTGCAGTGGTTTGCAAGAAGTCTCCAGAAACACATCTCCTGCAACATCAGATTTATAGACACAGCAAGACACATGTGAGACAGCAAAGTTTAACTGTCTGTCTGTTGCATTCATGGCAAGCCACTGCGTTCTGGTTTGCTAATCCAAATTCAGGAAGAAGATATTGAATGTATGCGATAACACAGGTAGATGCTTCCTCTGTACACTGAAATAGGGATCTCCAGGGAGTACAGTATTTCTTGATTTGTGATGAGTGATTCTCTCTCAAGAATCAAGGGAGGAGCAAATCCTGTCCCTCAGCTCCTGCAGAGGACACTTTTTAAAACAAAAGCTAGGCTGGTAATGATCCCTTGGCACTTAGTTGTAATAAGGTAGCCCTTATGTCAGTGCTGTCTCCTGCTAGTACAGTTTTTTTCCCTTGTGCTGTTAAAGGTTAAAATATTCTTGTCTCCTGTCCCTAGGTGCCTATTGTATATAATAGTAGTTATGTTCTGCTTACACATGTCTGAGTTTCTGTGGTGTAAAATAGACCAACAATCCCCATAATACAAATGTCTTAAACAGCAGAGTTGTCCTGCTTGCAGAAATGAGAAGACTCCCTTTGACTTTATTTGAAGTTGGGGTAGATCCTGCACTCCTGGTAGGACTTGAACTATAAAATGCGTTGGATCAGGCTAATACCTTGATGCCTATCACAGCAGAAAGCTGAGAGGTGGGTGAAGGCAGCTGCAGGTACATGCACAGCTCAGGTGTGCTAATGTAGCTCAGCTTTTGCTGTCCTGGAGTAGGATGCAAGTCACTGCAGTTGGAACAAGGGACATGTGCAAAGTGAATTTCAGTCTGTGTTCAGGGTCCTAATTTATGCATTAAACTCAAGGATATTAACTTTTTAGAAATGCTAGAAGTTAGCGTAATGACTTGTTTGCTTGATTTCACGCCAACTCCCAAGATTAGCCATTAAATATGTCAATGAAAGGCATTACTGCTCCACAGAGGTGCAATGTGGAAGAAGTGGTCATTCTCTTTTAATGCTGTTTGCCGTAGAGGATAATGCAAAAGTAGTTTGGTTGTTGTCAGCTGTGTTTTCCAATTATCTGTCTTTTCACATTTCAGTTCTGGGATCACATTACCTATATCATGGGGCAGATGTGCCCGGTCAGGGGAACGTGGCCACGTCCTGCCTGGAGCTGTTGATGAGAATGATGTTGCACGTGTAAACGTTGGGAGGACAAGACCCTAGAGAAGGATGTGGTGCCTCTTGGCATATAAGTGCAGTTGCCTGGAGAACTATCACTGAAATAGTGCAGCTTGGTGAATTGACTTTGAGGAAATTGCTGGAGACAGGAGAACTAACACATGAAATACCGGAATGACTTTACATTGCAGGATGCCGAGGTCTCTTCCAGCAAAACTGAGGCAGGTGAAAGCTCTTTTGCTGCTGTTGAGGCATGCTGGGAAGAATAACTTTCCTGTTGATTACTCTGTGAGAGAAAAGTATTTAAGTTTTTTAATCTGTCAGTGCATTTTTGTCAGCTTTTGGATACACAAAGGTAGTTTTATTCAGAGAAATCTCTTGAAGTTATCGGTGTACCGTCAGAAGAACAGAAGATGGAACAAAGATTGCTGCAGTGCTTGGGTGCCTTCGCCATGGGGCAGATTTGCTAGTGGTTGGGATTTCAGAGGCAGTTGTGGCAGGCTGCTGCTTTTGACAGTGCAACTTTTCACTTAAAGGTGATGACTTACCTGACCTGAGAGCATAGCATGCCATAGACCTGTGTCTCAGAAGCCTGAACATTCAGGATGAAGATTCTTGCTTGGGAAGCTACCATCAGAGAAATGAAG
Organism: Dromas ardeola; assembly: GCA_013398915.1. Taxonomy (NCBI): domain Eukaryota; kingdom Metazoa; phylum Chordata; class Aves; order Charadriiformes; family Dromadidae; genus Dromas; species Dromas ardeola. Next base: position 37,424 of record VYZM01001153.1, on the reverse strand, counting down.
CCTGGTCATGCTCTGGTATCTCCACAGGTTTCTGATCAGTGTAAATGCAATCCATAAGGATATATTTAACCTGTTGAGTCAAAGCACAAGTCCGAAGGGGCGCTCCCTACCTCTGCCCTCCCTTCAACTTATTAATTGGCAGATGCACCAACTTGAGCCAACCTGGATTAGTTCTGCCTTAGCAAAGAAGGTCTGTCTTACAGGTCTCTGCCTCCAGAATGCATTTATTCTCAGCCGTTGATGAACCCTGGATGTATTGATTTACAGGGCATGATGTACAATGTTACCTTTGCAAGAATTTCTAGGAGGGAGAGATTAAGAGTTTTAAGGCTGCAGACAGACAGGTACTAATTTGAAATTTTTACTTGCAGCTCTCAAGTATTCTTACCCTTACAGGAAATGGCCGCAGGAAGTTTGAGCAAAGGTGTCTATCTCTTATATAGGTTTTTTCCATGGATCTGGTTTTTAGTTTCTTACAGTGCCACAGGTTAAGTGATACAGATATTTTTAAAAATAGAATTATAATGAAAATTGCGAGTGTTGGGAGATATATTTTGGAGGAGAGGACTGCAGTTATGTCTTAAAAGAGGCGAAAAAAAAAAGATTTCTTTAATTCTGTGCTGGGTTTTTGCTCCTGTGGTCTTTTAGTAAGGTGTATTTGGTTTTGAATATGCCTTTGAGAACTGTTGCACAGTAAGAGAGTATAATCAAATCACTTAAAGGGTTGATGTGTTTTTTTCTGTGGATTATCTGGATGTGGCTGCAATAATAGTGTTTTTTTCCTCTGGCAAATCAGTGCTGTACACTGCCATGAAATGCCTGCACACTTAAACTTTATTGCAAATTTAAATTACTTACATTATTTTGTTGGACAGTAATTCCCTGAAGCATTATAAACCAAATCATTAATTACTGTTTCTAATGTGCACGATCCATTGGAAAACATTAAACAACACTCACGGTTCCCTTTATTGTTATTGCTCTTTCAATCCCTGAGGCAGCAGATCAGATGGAAACTCCTGGGCAATCTCACACTGACATTTTGTGCTTCTGACAGAGATGGCTACAGGGCTGCAGATGTTCATGGGACCATATGGTATCTGCATATTGTCTTCTGGAATTATTATGAAATATACTGTTTTAGAGGGGAAAGATAATCTGGTCATAAATATTAAACAGTGCAGCTGTAGTTTGAATGACTGTAAAAGTGTCATAATGGAATTCCAGACTCTTACTGTTTTCATGCACTGATGCATTTTTTTCCATACTACTTTACAAATAAAAACCTTTTTTTAAAATAATTCTTTGGTAACCCTACATTTGATCTGAAAACAATCTGAGTATTTTCTTGACATAAACATCTGAACTAAGATGCATTGTACAAGAAAAATACAATTCTTATCAGGAGATCTAAACAAGTTGCTCCCCCAGTGAAAAACCTGTTGCCTTGTTTTTCTCCAAACACTAATTATCACAGCTATAGAGCTGCTTTCCTGTCTGAGCTTCAGTAACACTAGTGCATCAATGAAAACCCGAGCACAGTCTCACAATTAAGCCTGTATGGAAGGTCTTGTTGCATTTGACTCTTTATGACCTCTGTTTTTCCTGCAAGTAAATATATTTCCAATACCTCAAGAAGATTTGCTTGAACAAAGCTAGCTATTACTGGGTCTCTTAGAGTCGCTTTGTAATGCATGGTTATGTGTTGCTTTCTTCCTGAGGCCCCTTGACGTCAAATATGAGCATCTACTGAAGTACACCTTTCACGGGCTGCACAGTTAAATGCTTCCTGCATCACTTTTATCGTAGCCTCTATTTTGTCCAGTTCTGGGCTCCCCGGTTCAAGAAGGACAGGGAACTGCTGGAGAGGGTACAACAAAGGGCTACCAAGATGATTAGGGGACTGGAACACCTCTCTTATGAAGAAAGACTGAGGGAATTGGGTCTATTTAGTCTGGAAAAAAGACGGCTGAGGGGTGACCTTATCAATGCTTATAAATACTTAAAGGGTGGGTGTCAGAAGGATGGGGCCAGGCTCTTTTCAGTGGTGCCCAGCGACAGGACAAGAGGTAACGGGCACAAACTTGAACATAGGAAGTTCCATCTCAACACGAGGAGGAGTAACTTCTTTACTTTGAGGGTGGCAGAGCACTGGAACAGGCTGCCCAGAGAGGGGGTGGAGTCTCCTTCTCTGGAGACATTCCAAACCCGCCTGGACGCGTTCCTGTGCCACCTGCCCTGGGTGACCCTGCTCTGGCAGGGGGGTTGGACTAGATGATCTCCAGAGGTCCCTTCCAACCCCTACCATTCTGTGATTCTGTGATTTTCTTGGGCACTAGCTAGCTTATAGATTGTGTCTGGTTTACATCTGAGCCCACTTCTTCTGTCCATGAGGTGCAAGAAGGAAACTGGCACTGAATATCCAACTTGGACTTAGCAAATGCAGTGGAGATGGGTTGTCTGCAGAATGCCTGTCTCCCTTTGGTTTTGCTTGTAGTGGGCTTCTTGGCCATTTGGCCATCTTACACAGCACTTTTTTGAAACTAAGGTTTTTTGCTTAAGAACATGTAAAAAGACTGGGGGGAGGGTTTAATTCCTTCAGTGCAGTTGATTGAATTGTCTAAATACTCTTGTTTTGATTTTGCTTTTAATTTGTGGCACTAATTTATGGCTCTGTATGCCTGCATGTAGAGAACTGTCTGCATATTCTGCAGTGCCGATAAAGTAAACATTAGCTGTCATGTTATAATTACGCTACACATGGCAGAGCATTTGATTGCTGTCTTATAGTGAGGGTGGTAAAAGCACTTATGAGGGCCTCATGCCACCTTACATATATTTTGTTAGAAGCTGCCCTTAACTGTGTTTTGTTTTTTCTTTTTTCTTTTCAAAGGGTGAGGATACTCTCCATACTCTGGGTACACTTGCTGTGAGGTGATTTAGGAGAGACTTGAATGCTGTGTAGTTGAGGGACCTCCTGTACTTTCTTAACCCATAAAAGTTAGTGTCAATAACTTGTACAGGAAATTCTTCGGAAAATTATTTGACATATATGGCAATGACCCAGGTTAAACTGCAGGAATTAAGAACAGGAGCGAGGGTAAACCCAGGCAGGGCCTGTTAGTTGCTGTCATACAGCAGTGTGGCTATGGGACCCCAAGCCCTGGCCGTGAGTTTTGCAAGTACTGCTTTAAATCAGTTTTTTGCCAAAAGTGAAACTAAAAGACTGTATCTAAGAATCTAGGAGCTTTTTTAATTGTGCTGTTAAGAAAATCTGAAGGCATTTTGAGTCATTTCAAAAGCTTTACCATGATATAAGCAAATTAGCAGAACCAAGTTCTCTGAGAGGAGCCCAAGTGAATCCTAGGTTCCCCTTGCAGTGCCATTAATTTCACATTGCCTGCAAGTCAAATGCACTAACGTTGGTGTAATGGGATGGAGAGCCTGTCCCACGGAACACCCTTAGTGTAATGGAGACAGTTTCCCCTCGATCTTTGATTGCCCTGATTTTATCAGTCTAAAGCTACCGACATTTTGCATGTTTAGTTATTAGACTTAGGCATGTTCTGATGAGTCAGAATTACAGGGCATGAATGATGGACCAAGTACATGAGGCATTACAAAACTATATTTTAGGTTTACCAAAATGCAAATATATTTATCACATCCTTTCCTAGGAAAATGTAGTTCAATTTAATGGGATTCACCAAAGTCGCTGAACATAGCTCAACAGCTGGCTCAGCATCTAGTGGAATATGAGCTTCTCACTGCAGTTCTTTACAACTTTCCTCCTTGTTACTTATGTTCTTTCATCTTGGCCCCATCCTTTCTTTGTAAATGCTAATAAGGCGATAATTGATGTAGTCCTGCCCAGGCCAAAGTACTGACCTCTGTTTTACTGTAGATTAGCAGAGATAGGTAAAGTGTGTGTATGAATATGCTGAATATTTTAAGTCTCTTCAATTTCTGCATTGTCTTACATTAACATTTTTATCATGTGGAGAGCTGTGAAACATCAGGTATTAGATTCTCTGCTGTAGTACACTGTCAGAATATTAAATATGTGCAGCCTTCATCACAGGTGGACCCTGGCTTCCTATTTCGACACCCAAATATTTGTGTATGAAAAACACTTAGCAATCTCTTTGAGTCTTCTAATTTGCCTTTCGGAATAATTAAACATATGAAACCTGTGCAAATCCCCTCTCTTACCCAAAAACCTATACTTAATTTTAGCAGTGGGAGTGAATTCAATAGATTATACAGAGTTTTCTGATAATGAAATATTTTAAAACATGGCTTAAAAGTGCGATATAGAATATTGAAATGCTAAATATTTGAAGGGTATACAGAGTCCAAACTCCTTCCCTGTTAGAACTCCACTGCTTAAACTGTAAAAGGCCTCCTCTGTGATAACTAAAACTATTAGAAGGTGAAGTTGGAGGAGGGTGCCACTGGTTTACTGTGAATAAAAACTTTCCCTAAGGAATTTTCACTTCTCTGGGTAATTTTATAGCAGTCTCCAAGATGCTTAGTGGAGAGGAATTTATTGGAAACTTTCAGACGGAGGGTCACGCTGCCACGAGTGCAGGTTTCTGTAATGAAAATCCTGCGATCCTCGCCCTCGCAGCAGTTCCAGGGAAGACTGGTTCTGTCAGCTCAGCTGTTGGACTGTGACGGTTGAGCAGAGTCAGAAACAAAAACAGAGTTCTGATCCAAAACTGAGTTGTTAGCTGGAATTGCCAGTTTTCGACTAGTGTTCCCACAAGAATAATCTGGAATAAATTAAAATTGAACTTCTGGAATAAATTAAATTTATGCATAAACCAGTCATATTTGGGGTTGGATGAGGGAGAAGAATAGGGGTTAAAATTGCAATAATCTTTTTTCTTTAATCCTGCAGGCTTGCTCCAATGTTAAAGATTTCTTGGAGGCCAGCACTGAAAAGTAGTGTCATAGGTACAAGAAAAACGGTGATCTGATGAGTGATGGTGAACTGTGAGAGGAACATGGACAAGAAAGCAGAAATCAACAGTTGAATCTACTTTTTTAAACCTTGTAAGTTCCCCACAGTGGGATGTCTTCCTTAACATGTGTCATTGTGGTGATAAGCGTAGACTCTGCAAAAGCACCTTGGGTTTGCTTTTGAAATGGAGAAGCAGAAGCTAGTCGCATGGTGAAGTTGGGTAATGGACTCTGGGGTTTGGGTTTTGTGAGTTTCTTTTCTCCCCTCCCTCTACACACANCCCCCCCCCCCCCCCCCCCCCCCCCCCCCGAGTAAGTACCAAGCACTTACTGTAGATTCTGTAGATTCGCGTTGCTTAGCAGTTCTTCCCTGATGCTCTTGACCTCCCCTCTCAGATATTTACATTTTACTGAAAATACTTAGTAGAAATATCTTTGGGAACTTTGTGGGTTTTGTGTGATAGGCTTTTCGGTACAACTCAGGATGCAATTTTGTAACTTAGGCAATTGGATTTTTCTTAGTAAGTAACTCAAAACTAAATCAAATTTACATTGCCTAGGGAAGCAATTGCAATGGGAGAACAAAGGCAGGGATCACAGAGGAAACCAAGCAAAGAATTCTAGTTCAGTAAAAGATTTCCCAGAGATGTGTAGAAATCCTTTGCACCATCCTGAGCTCTTATGTCTAATTACATAGGACTACATTTGAGGAAAAGTTTTGAGTTTACATTCAACTCATTACAAAGCTTGGGGTGAGAAGGGAAGGAATAACAAGATCATGCAATGTTTTGTTATCCCTTTGATTTTAGCATTTTCTAGAATGGAGTGAGCTAAAGCACAAGAAGGGGGTAAATGAATGCATCAAATTTGAAAATGTAACTCCATGTAGGACCTCAGGCCATCCCCCGGTGTGATAGAGTACCTCTAATGACAACTTGCTTGTTGTCTCTGGTTATGAAGGTGATCATTAGGAGTGAAAATGAAGTTCAGTTGGATAGGCCCAGTGTAACTGAGGGATTCATTTAAACCCACAATGTATTCAGCCCTTTCTGTAGTGTGAGATTAAAACAGGCACACAAACACTTGAAGGAAAAATGGGATCCAGGACCAACTAGTAGGCTTAGGAGCAGAGCTGATTGTGTTGAAATAGTAAGATCAAGATCGTGTTGTGAGAAGAATGATGCAAGTAGTGCATACCACCCAACATCTCACATGCTGATAAAAATGTAGCTGAAAAAGACTGGATATGAGCCAGTATTATTACTGGAGAGCTGAAGGACGTAACACGAAAAATGCCTCCTCCATTTACTCTGTAACTGGTCATAGTAATTGTCATAATAATGTCATCCTACAGTTATTTATATGCAACAGTACTGGGATCGATTTCTTTTATTTATGTACTAGAGAGACAAAGATAAGAGAGAAACCATATGCATTTTGATGGATGCCATATGATCTGGTCCTCATCCTACAAATTCCTCCCATTCTCCTCATGTTTTATAGGAGCAAAAAATAAGAACAGATGTATCTCTTTTCATAGTTTTAAATTTTGAGGTTTTAGCCTACTAATCTTCCATCTGCTTGTTACCACGAACTATGCGAGCGATGCATTTTCTTGACACCGTCTAGCATGCTCTAAAAAGAGGGAGCAGTTAGGAAAAATTAATAATGGAAAAATATACAGGACAAAGAAAATGTTCCTCCCCTCCAAATCCCAAGCCTAGGACTTTGGATATGCCTGTATCTGAGCGGGGGAATGGCTGACTGCTGTGCACGCTGTTAATAAAAGGCACCACTGTCAAACAGGTATGTATGAAGGAGGATAAAAAGACTGACTGTTGACCTAAGTTCAGGAAGATGTGCTTAATATAAGGCTTTCCAGAACTGTTTCAAAATGTTTATGGCATCATATATTCTGAATAAGCATCCTAAATACTTGGTGCTAATTTTTTTTTATCTATTTTTCTGTAAGAAGTAGTTAGTATTGGGCTACACGTGTGGAAGTCCCAGTCTCTGAGGGAAGAGTGCTAAAATGAAGTAAGTATTAGGTATGGAAACTAACTTCATATGAGAATTTTGGGCTTTCTACTTGCATTATTTTGTTTATTTTCTTATCTTTCTTTCCATATCTGGTGGGGAAGGAATGGCTGAAATGAATGAGAGACTATCAGGAGGGTCGCCATCTTATCCTTTCGTACCAGAAAGATAGCATTTAGACACTCAAACACCTTTTGGTGCAGGGTTTGTTGTACAAGGCACTACCAGTGCAGAACAAATCACTAACCTCAAACAGTCTGGTCAAAGGGCTTAAATCCAATTTCATCAAACCCTCTTCATCCTCTTTGGATCACACCCTCCGCAGACAAAGCAGATCTAGTGTAGGTCATTATTTACTGTTTTACCAAATAATTGATACTACAAGGTCACAGGAAAAAGCTGGCATTTCAGCTGAGCTGGGTTTTTGAATTCAGACTTTCTAATTTCTATTTGATCACAGAACTGTTCTCCTTGAGCCACTGTCTGCCACATTGCATCATAACGGGCAAATACATCTGCAGGCATTCTATCACTGTCATTTGTAGATCAGCCAAACAAAAAGATGATTATATATCTTTCTAACACACAGTTATCAGCCTTTCTGGATGTTCCCATTTTGCACACATTTTGCGTGATCAGAAATGGTATGATATAACTTGCCAGTGATAGTCTGCACTCTTCCAGAAATATCTTCAGCTTAGTCATTTTAATATAAATGCTAATAATTATAATTATCTTCTGCACTTGGAAAATGTCTCTAATTGATAGCAGTAATATGGAAGCATCAGGAATTTTTATAGGTGAAGATCTGCTGAGCCCCTTACGAGTGTTAAAAATACATCTAAAAATATAACTACTTGATGACCTACTTGCTAATATTTTTTTTAAAAAATCATATTAGGTGGCTAGCTCTACCAGTAAGTAGGCAGAACTTGATTGCTGATGTTTTTGAAATGTCTGATTTATAGATCAGCAAAGGCAAATGACATTTTTTAATATTTTTGGAGGAAAAAATTGCTTGTCATCGAATACCTCAGTATGATAAATGAGAACTGGTTTTCTTCAACCATTTTTATATGTATAATATATATAAATGGCTAAAGAAAATATATTGTATATAATAATGCAATATATATGTATATGATTTCTATAATAAAATATAGTATATATAATACAGAATATATTTTTTTATATATAAATTAAGGTGAATTTTCAAAACAGAAATAATCTGTAACCAGAAGAAAGAAAATGGAGTTTTCTGGCTGGTTACAGCTGCAAGGAGCCAGTATGCACAACCCTGGTTTTGTGGCGCTCTGGAGTACAGAAGGAGCTCTGGCTGTAGCCAAGTGGACTTTGGCCAGGCACTCTCAGGCTTGTAGCCTGGTCCTGCTTTTCCTTTTTGGCTTGCTATGAAAAGAGCTATTGCATGATATGCGGAACTGCACTGCTTTCACCGCATTCCGGATCTGATCCAGAGCCCAGGGAAATCACTAAAAGCAACGGCCAACCTCCTTTGGGACATTAACCACCCCAGTAGTGGATTTCAGCATTCAGCCTTCCCCCTGGCTGTCTTCCCAGTGACGTGAAGGGGAGTTTTGTCCACATTAGGACTGGTGAGCACCGAGGGATTTCTCTCTGTTTCAGCCCAAGAACATTCTGTGGGTCTGTTGAAATCACTCAGTGTTGGCAGCCTGATGTACGTTTTACATTATTCCAAAACACTAAAAAGGCTGAAGGAATATAATGTTTAGGAGAACATTGGCAGCACCAGTGAATTTTAACTACTCAGCCTTTGGAGTTTCTTCTTAGCTAACTTTTTCCTATCACTATCTTAGTGCAAAAAAAGCAGGTAATCATTCCTTTGTTGGGGCAGAGCCACAGGCACAACTGAATAAATACCTAAACCACAGGCAATGGGACTGCCTGAAGTGACCCAGTCAGGTACAACCCATTCCAGTGTAAAGGGGTTAGTGAAAAACAGTAGCTTGTCTTGCTGCTGGCAAGAGTTACAGAGTTACTCCTTTTTATTGTCATGCTTTAAAGTTCCTGAAATGGCAAATTGGCAGCACTGCCGTTTACAAGGAGGAGCTGGAATGGTATAGTGGAAGAGTTTACTGCGGGAAGACTTTTGTTAAGTGGATGCCTGGGAAGCGTTTGTTTGACTTATGGGACAGGGACGGCTATTACATCTCAGCATTGTAAGAACACAGAGCTACTTCATGGATTAAAAGGCAGACCCTCAAACACATATCCAAATTGTTAGATATTTGACAGTTTGGCTGTGGAAAAGGCATAGACCACCTAGTATGGATAATTTTCAGAAGACTTAGATGTTTCAGTAAGGGCACTGTGTGTTTGAACATTTGTCTGAGGCCTGTTCCTAATCTGTAGCATTTGCTGCAGATCAGTTTTTTCAAAATGTTTTAAGAATGTGCTTCTTTGTAAAATTTGTTAGTATACCACTCACAGATTAATAAGCTTTGCAGAGCTGTAGGGAGGTGGAAGATCTCTAGAATCTGTTTTCATTTGCCAAGTTCTGGATTATGGAAGTTGTTGTCAAAGTGGTGAGTTGGGTGAGTGAGTTCATTAAGAGTTGAATTTTCAGTGGAAGCCAAAGGGGGTTTAGGGTTGTAGCAATCTGAAGCTCATTTTTGTATATTCCACATCAGTAGGTGAAAGTTTCAGAAGCTCATAACAACTGTACACCTGGCTTATTTCTAAAACCTTTTCATGTTAAATGAGATCTGTAAAATTGCCAGTTCAGTAAAATATTTAAGTACATACTGAAGTCAATCCTGTTAAATCCAGAAATTAAACCAATGCCAATGAGTTTTGAGCATACACTTAAAGCTAAAACATGTGCTTAGCTTCTTTGTGGTGTAAGCATTTCATTCTTTTAAAGTTTTAGTTGGACTCAAGAACAGAGCTATGGTTCAGATTATTTTGTTGAACAGGCTTGGTCTTCCCTGTATGCTGTTCTAGAGCCTTAGGAAAACCATTCACCCTCCCAGAAGAGATTGTGCTGTTGGTGTAAATTCCACCACATAGTAGATGCTGCATGAAAGTGCTCTAGAAGTGAGAAAACCACATCTATGCTTCTCTGTTTGGCACAAATACTGTAACTAGGCGGCCACAAAACTGGTTCTGAGAAAAAATGGGAGGGCTTTAATGATGCTTATAAGCATACCGTGAGCAGGCTTGTTGAAGTTACTGAAACGTTAAACTGGTAGGCAATAACAGAGGTACCACAATAATTATAATCAATGTCAGGAGGCCCACCTGTTTGCCAATAAAATGAATGCTGGTAACTTAAATGACACTTAGTTAGTTACAAATTCAGCCAGAAATGCAATTCCTGACCATCCCAGTGGTACTCTGGAGTCTTCCTCTGAATGTGGCCAGCTTGGATCAAAAGATCCCTCTCAGTTCTCAGGTGGTAGCGCCGCAGGGTACTGCCTTTCAAGCCCATCTTTTAGTTTGTGTTAAAAAAGTGAGAATACAAATGAAAGCTGCTGGAATGCTTGCTTCTCCTGACTTATTTCCTAGATCTGATTTTTATAAATGAGATTTTCACCTTACCAGTGTTCCTCAGGTAAATGTTGCTTCCAGCCTTCTCACCTTGTATGTTCTGGGTGTTGTGTTATGTCCCCAGGCCGTTTTTGTTCTGTGGTAGCAATGTTGCTTCTTCACCCACCTTGTCTGCTTTCAGAGGTTTTGCCTGATTCTGTGGTAGCTGGCATGAAAATCTCTGATGACTTTGAATATTTTAATGTGTTACAAAGTACAATAAGTGGTAGAAGTCTCACCTAAAGAGGGGGGAGTGAAGGATAAACCCATAAAGCCAACCTCTTCATCTTCTAAACTGATTTTATTACAGCTGTAATAGGAGCAATTTCAGTTAAAAGGCTCTTGTCAGACAACAGTTAGATTACAGCCTCATAAGAAACAGTCTTGGTCAAAGACAAATCAGGAATTGCTCTAAAAAGGTGATCATTTGTTCAAAGCTCCCTTCCACTTAAAATGACCAGATTTTAGTCTAATAAGCAATAAAGAGAATTAATTAAGTCACAGGTGATGCAACTCTATTAACTGGTCTTCTTGAGAAGAGCAAAAAGGTTTTCTGGAGGATTTGTGGAAATGAATGTCATCGGCCACATTTCAAAATCAGGCATCTTCTAAGAAGAATATTCTCCCATTATCCTCCAAAACCCGACCTTGGCTGAACTGGCATTTTGTATTAAACATAGTTGTTCTGTAATTTGCAGTCTCTCTTCTAGCAGTCCAGCTGGAATGATTCACTTGCATAAAGCGTGTTGGGGATAATACAGAGCTTAGTGTGCAATATGAGCTTATCAAATAGACGTTATTGCACAAAATACAATCTGAAGTTTTTGTCAAATGTGTCCTGCTGCCTTCGGAGTGAAGGTTGGGGAATGTAGGTTGCAGTTTGAATACTGAAATTTCTCAGCAGAGCTACAGAACTATTAAGCTAGTCCTCTTGAGGAAGTTATGTGCCTCTTTGACATTCTGTTTCTCTTGTTTGACCGTTCTGTTCAGAAAAAAGTCTGTCTGCCCACAGTCTATTTTATATGATAGAGTGACCACACTTCTGTAATAGAGGAGACATGTTTCAAAACCACAATATGGCAACAAGTCTCCCTTATACTCCACCGCTAAATTTTCCCAAACAAGGGACCGACCTCCATTTTCCAGCTTTCATTTTTTCAGACCTTTATTCCTCATTTTCCGAAAACTTGCTTTGCTCCTGTATCTCCAGGGTTCCCTTGCATCTTTGTATAGCACACTCTCAAATTGCTGAGCCCCAGGTCCCCCGTCTCATCTCCTGCTGTATTTCCTACTCTCACCCTGATTCATTCATTCTTACCCTGAATTCCTTCAGCTCCAAGTACACCAGCATCAGTGTTATCATAGCTTTAGCTGGGTATAATCGGTTTCCAGACTTGGCCTGGGAGTCCGGTCTGTTCTCCACACTTTTGGCCACGACTTCCACATTGGCAGTGCTTCAACCTCTTCTGCCTGCAGCAATTCCTTGCTCCATCACCCTTTGCAGACTGTGCCAAGCACTGGTGGCTATGGAGGAGGGTGTGAGTTGTTTGAGGGTTTAGCTGATGGCTGGCAGTGCTGTGTAGGTACTTGACCGGATTGTGTGCTGGACCTCAGCCTGGCATCGTGTCCCCTCCTCATCATGTAACATGGTATGCCAGAGCCACATCAAGGAAGAAGAGAGAGTTATGGAGTGTACCATTGAAGGAGCTATACTTAACACAGCTTGAAAGCTGTGTGTATATTAATGGCCATCAAGTTATAGAAATTTTCATTCTACAAGCCTCCCCAGGTGACAGATGCCACTGGTGGAGGGATTTTATTGCTGCTCAAAACTTAAGTCATTTTGATCTGACCACTTGGAGCACTCAAAGTAGTATAGCTTATTGTATTTGTTGCAATTATTTGCTTTGTTTTCCCTGTTTTGCAAAGAAGAATAAAGAAAACATGGAATGATTCACGGTCATGGGAGATTTAGTCCTTCTGTAGCTCTCTGAAAACATTTATTTGGATAGCTTAGGCTAGGGATTGCAAAGTAGCTAAAAAGTTGGGCATCTGCTGAAGCATGCACTGAAATGCAATAGGACCTGAGTACTGAATTCCCTAAGAGGCTCTGAAACTCCAAGGAATGTGAAACTGTGTTGAATGGCAATCTTTGATATAACCAGAATGATATGAAGGATTGACTTTAGCTCTGAGTAGACAGCATCTGAAGTTGGTGAGAGATTTAAGTACTGTTGGTAATACACTGTCTGTCTTAAGGCACTCCTTAAAAATGGGCATACATAGATTTTGGCCTTCTAGACACATGGTGGCCACAAGCTTTAGGAAATGATTTCTGAATGTCACGTTCAGCAAGTTCTGTTTGCAATGCTGGGGCTCAAACTACCAGTTAGTGATGAAGTCCAATTGCCTAAACAGTTGAAAGTGCTTTAAAATAACTTTAAAAATATATAAATATAATTTTCTAACATTTGGGCTTAAATAAGAGCTCCCTTGCATGACAAGTTTCATTCTGGAGTGAATTTTTACTGCTGAGTTATAAACCCCTGGAGTAGTAGTTTCTAATAAAAATGCTGACAGACCCTTAATGATAGCAGCACGAATAGTGCTGCTGTAATAAAGAGAAAGAGAGAATCATCAGACTTGTTGTTTTAATTTTTTTTTTATATAGTAGGCCTTTGAGAGAGGATCCAATGCTGATGGTATTCATGGAGCACTGCTAAGAGTTATAAAATTGTTGACAAATATATGGTCTTTTTACAGAATACCAAAAAATGAAATATTTTCTTTTGGCAATTCAAGAGTTGCCGATGACAAAGGAGCCAGTGAACATTAAGTCTTTAAATTATTTATTATGAACACCACATCTCACAAAAAAGCATAAGCAATACTAGAAAGCATCTGAGTGGAAAAACATTATTTTGTTATTCGGTGCCTGCGTTGCATGACATTTTTCATGTTAGTTATCTGTAGCACTACACACTGTTATTGGAAACTTTTTTTCCTATGTTGAAAAGTCGTTTATAGACCAAGATACTAATCTTATGGAAATGAGTTGAAATGGCATTCATCAGGCTTAGGCAGATATGTCGAAGCTATTTTGATCCCATTCAGACTTTCTGGGGTTATTACTGCACAGTATCTGCCAGGATCTGCAAGGAGAGGCAAATGCCAATGACAGGGAAGGCAGCGGGGTGGTGGTGAACGCTCGGTTGTGCTGCCCTCCCACCGAGAGTACGCACTGCTTCTGCTGGGGCCACGTGAAAACTGCCTTGTTGCTGTTGCTGGCTTTTGTACTGTCGCTTTGTATTTGCTGGCCACAGGTTAAGGCAAGAAGAGAGTTTTGGATTTGGCACTGCTGAGGAACTTTGCACGTGATTCCCACCCACACAGTTGGGAAGCAGCGTGTCCTAGGGCAAAGGCTGGAGAGAAACCGTCCTCTCCACACTGTGTGCCCAGTGTCTCTGGGCACTTCAGCAACTTTCCTTTGTAGGGGGTTAGAGGTGGATAGCTGTGGCAGCTGAGCTCCCCAGTTCAAAAGAGACAGGGAACTACTGGAGAGAGTCCAGCGTGGGGCAACAAAGATGATTGAGGGACTGGAGCATCTCCCTTTTGAGGAAAGGCTGAGAGACTCTTGAGCCTGGAGAAGAGAAGGCTGAGGGGAGACCTTATGAATGTTTACAAGTATCTAACGGGTGGGTTTAAGGAGGATGGAGCCAGGCTCTTTTCAGTGGTTCCCAGTAACAGGACGAGGGGTAATGGGCACAAGCTGGAACATAGGAAGTTCAGATCGAATATGAGGAAAAAGCTTCTTTACGGTGAGGGTGACAGAGCACTGGAACAGGCTGCCCAGGGAGGGTGTGGAGTCCCCTTCTCTGGAGACTTTCAAGCCCCGTCTGGAGGCAGTCCTGAGTAATGTGCTCTGGGCAATTCTGCTTTAGCAGGGGCGTTGGACTAGGTGATCTCTAGAGGTCCCTTCCAACTCTGAAATTCCATGCCTCCCTCTCTTTTGCAGGGCCGGGGTGACTGCCTTTCAAAGGGGCAGTAAAGGATGTGATGAAGTGCTGTGGTCGCACACTTTCTAAAGCAGGCAGTTGTCTGGGGTGTGGGTGCAAGGAGGTCCCAGTGGTATCTCAAGTGGCACACAGGAGCATTAGAAGGCACTGCATCCAGTAGCAGTTAAATCGTGGAAGGAGGCTGCTAGCAGTGGGGCTTATTTTTGTACCCTTGAAAGTTAGCTACAGCACTCAAATTTGATTCTGTGACATGTTTCTTAAAGCCCATCACAAACAGTGAATAGGCTTGCTTGGACCTTGTTGTTTGGAAAATTGATAGAAGGCAGAACAGCAGTTTAGCTGTTGAAATTACATCCTAAAGACAGGCTTGGGAAATGAACCGCTTGCTCTTTTTAGAGGAGATGTAGCTGTTCAGTGATGCTGTAAATATGCCCATCTTTGTCTAAATTAGGGCATAGCATCATTGAGGGGGGGGTATTTTTGAATGCTTCACAATCAACCTGACATAACACTTCTACATATTTTTTTCCAGTTTACCATTTGTCATGGTACCCGAACAGCAGAAGTGTTATAACCAAACCTGTTCTTTCTCTCTGCCTAGGCAGGTGTATGTGTCTGAGCAACATAGAATCTGTATGTCTTATAAGCATTTAAAATGAAAATTTACTGTCTTCTCTGACCATTTCTACTCTTAAAGGACTTCTGGCACTATTCGCTGTTTTCCTTGGGTATTTTCTGTATGCAGCAGCACTGTCCAAGTAATGCATTCAGGCAGGTAATGACCTATTGTACTGCTACAACTTCTAATGAATTACCAGAATCCAACATTTGCTTGGTTTGGAGGTCCTGCTCCTGATGATAATTCCCTGTCTGTCTACAGGTTCACTGCTTGCTGGGTAGCAGAAGTACTACAAGTAACCCTGGTGAAAAATGTTGAGCCAAGCGCTCAGTGCTGGTGGAGGTTGGCTGTATGTTGGTTTCCAGCCAGGTCAGTAGCTGAAAGGCATTATTAATGTTCAGAGTAGATGGTTTCCTGCAATGAAAATAAAAAGCAATTTTTTTAATGAGCAGTCAACCTCGTTTTAATTACAACAGCTCTGGCTGCCGGTGTGGTTTAAATATAATTACTTTTCGTTTAAATATTCTCTCTGGGTATACCAGGTCCATTCCCTTCTCTGTCCTATTCTGTTGCATGACTTAGATCTAATATACCACAGAACTTGTGGGAGTGTTGGTTATAAAATGAGTGAGCTTTGAGTCAGAGACCACAGAAAGCTGGGAAACTGGGCAGAGCTGAGCCTAAATGTTGGCTGAGGTGGGGCACCCATGATCTGGGCCTAAAATACAGAGGAGCAGTGTATCCAAATATACAGGAGCAGAGACTAATGGAGTTTTAACCTTTTTGTACATTATAGACTGAATTTAAGGTCTGCTGTTGAACACAGTTTATTTATTGATTTATTTGATGTATTAACTCTGAGTAATTTCCTAGGGAAGAGAGAAAATAAGGCTTTGAAAATCAAGGCTAAATATTTGACAAAGGTCCTGGGAACTATTTCCCCCTTTTCCAGTATTTTCAGGCCCATTATACATTTACATAAACTATAGTGGTTTGGGTGGGGGGGTTTATGTTGTATTTTTTCATGTAGCACGTGCTCATTTGGCAGTTATCAACTCTGCTAATAATTCTACCAATGGGTCTGGTATTAGTACTGTGTCTATAAAGGTAATATAATAATCTTGTTACCTGTTTGTCTTCTCTAAGGATTGCCAAAATACATCTCTGTTGAAATGCCCCTAAGCTTTTCTCTCTCTGGCATGATTCTCAAACGTACACATGTGGCAGCACAATGGGGAGACTGAGTTGTAACATCCATTTCTTGGCAGCACAGAGACAGAAAGCTCATTTGATCCATCATCACCCTGTGACAAAGATATAAAGCCAGTGTAAAAAGAACTGATCAAGAATGTTTGCTCAAAGAATGAAAAGAGTAAATACAGAGAAAAAGAAAAATCTGGTAGGAAGTAGGATTGAAATATCTGAACGCACATCTGAGGACAGGGCTGTGTTTCTTATCCCCATCTCAGCAGCAGAATGTTCTGCAGATGTGTTACACCGAGGACTGGCCCACAGGAGCGTGGGGCATTCTGGACGGTATCACACGCTTTTAACAAGCTTTGCAGGCAGTTCAGTCTGAGTATTGAATCTTGAAAGTGCTTATCCTTCTGTGCAGAAGGTGAAAGACTTTAGGGGTATCTTAGCATCCCATCTAGGTGACTGCACAAGTGCTGATGCCTGATATCCTGAAGCAGACAATTTGGGATAATTTACCTTAGCAAACTGCTCCTCCTAAATCACATATTTGCAACCCACTGGAAATCTTGATGCAGGAATGTTTCCCCTTCAAAAGTTCATTAGTGGTAGAACTCTATGTAGAAACTCGCACTTCATCAACTCATACCAAGTTCCAGAGGTAAGTTATCCCATCTTATACCTAGCTTGCACCCAAATAAATGACAAGAGAAGCTGCTTCTGAGTGGTTTTTGATGAAGTGTGATAGGAACGTAGCGCAGCAAAGTTAAAGACGTTCTTTACTGTCCCATTATGTGTGTGCCTTGCAATGGAGCCTGTAATTTCATGAGCACACACAGTCAATTCCTAGTGCAGTAAGTCGATGCAATTTTACACAAACACTTAACCATAGCTTCTGTCCTGAAATCTTGCATTTCTGTTGCTTTAATTGCAACAATTACAGAGGTGATAGGCGGAGTAAAAAAAATCAGTTTTTCATGAGAAGGTAACATCAAATGCATATCTAATGCACTTTGCTCAGCAAATTCTTGTTTCTGAAAATGCTCCTCTGTGTGGATCTGTCCTATTCTGTTGCAGGACTTAGATCTAATATACTGCCAAACTTCATACCAGGCCACCCTCTGAGGTAATGATATGCATAGTATTTCAAGTTGAGAACACACAAATGACCTCCAAAAAGTGAGAAACTAATTAAAACCAAAAGTAGATGCTCACCATGTGTTTGCAATTGAGACTGCAAATGAGGAAGAGTATTCCAGGGTCAAATTCTGGTCAGTTATACAGAATTTGACTTTGTGAAAGCAGCAGCTGTGTAACAGGGAGGGAAATTGCCCTTTGGTGGCTTGGGGTAATGTGGAAAATATGGGGTAATTGATAGGCCAGTTTCTGAGGTTTTTGTCCTGTAGAGTTTAATCCTGCAGGTCTTTACTCGTGTGACTAGTAGAAGGAGATAGTATGTTGTGAATCAAACAGCTTGAAAACTGATTTCCTTAGGCTTGCCGTGACTCACATGACCTTGAACCAATCAGCTAAGTTCAGTTCCCTGACTTGATCCTCAGTTCCCTAATTGCTAATAAAGGGTAGGAGGGAAATATGTCCCTTCCTGGTCGCTGTGGTGGATATTTCCTGACATCCAACATGCAATTTAGATCCCTTCAGTTCTAGCAGTATTTGGGTATCCTAGGAGTACTTCCAGCAGTTTCCAAGTATTCAACAGTATCCATCTTTCTAGAAGATGGCATTTAGGGGAAGGTGACAACTTCAGCTCTGGATTTTTCTGCCAGTCTGATTTCTCAAAGGCAGCTTGTGCCAAGGTTAGAGTCATCTTATCTGGCTTCCAACTGGCACGGAGGTTGTAACCTGCACTCAGTGAATTTTACATTTTTTATACTGAATTTCGTCTGCCATTTTATAGCCCAGTCAAGTCTGCTCCACAATGCTATTCCACAGTTGTTCGCAATGATCCCTTATTTACCACCTGGAACAACGTAGTATCAGCAAACTATGTTCGCGTTCTTTTCCAGAACATTTACGAAAATTTTGATGGACTCAGTTATCAGTATGAGTCCTTTGGGGAACTCCTAGTGACCTCCCTGCTTGAAGAAGTGACCGCTTCCTACTCAGTTTTCTGTCTTTTGATCTATTATTTATCCACATGAGACCCCCTGCTTCTGATTATGGCTGCTTAGTTTCCTTAAAAGCTACTTCTGGGGGACCTTACGGAATGTTTTCAGGAAGTCCAAGTGTACCATAGGAATATGATTTCTCTTGTCGTCCTGACTTGTTCAGGGAATTTCAGTAGGTCTGTGAAGCTTGACTTGCCTTTATGTAGCTATGTTTATTTTTTCCCCAAATGTTACATTTGTTCATATATTATAAATTGATTTTGCTACAGTAGCTTCTATTTATTTGCCTTGGAGAGTCATTGGACTTACTAGTCCGTAGTTCCCCTGGTTTCTACAGATATCATGTTGCCACCTCCAGCACCAAGGTGATTTTGATCAAGAGGCTACGTATCACAGCAGACCATCTGAACTATTTCATCCTTTAGTTCTTTCAGAACTCCTCTTGCTCAATGATTTGTTGGTTTTCACTTTGTCTGCCTTTATAACATCTTTTGTTCACAATTCAATTGCAGAAAGATCTTGACACACCTTAAAAATGAGTATGGCCTAGCAACTTTGGATGTTTGCAGCTGTTCTGTCTTGCGTCTAACATAGACAGGTAAGCAATAGTGACCCTGGTCAATACTTGCAAGTTTAATGTGGGATGCTTCTGCAGTTCCCCGTGGAGATGTATGTGATGTAATGGAACTGACAATCATCTGAGCAAGCTGCTCCTTTTGACCTAGATTTGGTCCAGGTCCTATCCATATGCTGCATTATATAAACAAAGCACGCATGCATCTCTCTGCAAGCGTAAGAGGGGCAAGCACAAAACCTCATGTGAACAGATGCTCAGAATATACAATTGAGCCTTTGATAACCTCCTATTACTATTAACCTGTGGCAGCTGAGATCACATTTTAGTAAAACTTGGCCATAATTTTAAAGTGATTCAAAAAAACCCAAAGTTAAATCACTTCATGGAAAAGGTAGAGACTTGATTTACAGCTCTGGTACTTTCATAATGGGATATTCCATTGGGGCAAAAAAGAATATCTCTGAATTTTTTATGTGTGAATAGTGTTTAAATAATTGATAAGGCCTGTCCTTTATTGTTGACTTATTATTTTTTTCCATGGTTTTGTATCTTAGACTGAAGGAAGTGACATTAATCAGAAGTTTGAAGTTTAAGTCATCATCTCTTCCTAAAGGCTCAAGGGAAAAGAAAACAGACTGATCATTTCCTAGCAGGAGAGGATGAATTCCCTGAACACTGTGACATGAAAAATTACTGAATCCTGGCCATATGGGGAAGGAGAACATTCCTGGATAGGGATCACCAGTGTACAAAAGAGAAGGTTGACATATTCTTGCTTTATAATTATCCAAAAAAAAGCATATGTGGAGGCACAATTATTTCATGCTCATAGAAATTTGCACAGGAGAAACTGAATCCTGGAGGGTCTTTTATCAGTACCAAAGGAAAAAGCAAATATGATAGAGATTTACCTGTAGTCTAATGAAAGGAAAAAAAATATATTATTAAATCAACATAGGAAGTAGATGTGTTGAATTTAAGCCAGTAAAACAAGCTTCTTTTAAAGGGCTGTTGGTAGGCACTCTTCTCCAGACATGGAGCTCTTCATGCCTCTTATTTACTCCAAAACATGGGACAAGTCACTCCACCTACTGCGATGAAGGTTCCCCTCATTCCCTGGCTCTCTACTATATTAGGGTGACACCAGGGAATTGTATGGTTAGAGTATGAAGAGATATGACCAAAATTTGTGCCATCAAAACTCCTTAACGGGATATTGAGGGGTTTCACTGCAGTGTTCTGTGTTAGGAAGTGATTTAAGTGTCACGGGTACAAAGAACAGCTTTGTTGGGGTGCGTGCAGTGCAGGTGAGGAGTGCTGTGTCAGCAAAGCTGGTGTTGGAGACTAAATGCTCCTTACACTCTGTAGACAATAGTAGATTAAAAACCAAACTCTACAAAAGGGCTAAAGAGGAGTATGGGACCCCTTCCCATATTTCTTACATGAGTACTTACATCAGCACTTCACAGGGGGAAAATAAATCACTTTGACAGGAGGTAAATAGCCCTGTACTAAAACCCCTACTCATGGGATAGTCAAGAGATTTGTTGGCTTTGACCTTTTTCAAGTCAAAAGAGTTCCTTAGCTGTTCAGAACAATGTGGAGCAAGCAAAATTTGGATCAGATGTTGATTCAATGAATTGTCGAATTTATGGTTTGCTTTGGCCTTAGTTACAGACTTTGAAAGGCCAAAGGGCAGGCCTTGTGACCTCTGAATACTACTGTTCCGTTTCTGGAAAGCAGCTGTAAGGGTGCTTGTATATGTTTAGGCCTGATCTTTATGTCTGAAAGCAAAAAGGTATGAGTTATAGCGGAGTAAGGGCATTCTGACCCTCAGGACCTTTTGTGTCTGTGTTTTGTTGTATCGGGGAAGAGACGCTGTTCCAGTATTTTTCCTCTAGTGAGAGATCAGTCTGTTCACTATTAAAAAATACTAGAGCAATGCTGCAGCCACGCGTCTACTCAGTCCTCAAGTGCCACTTTTGGACAGGCATTCGGTAGCTCTAGAGAAGGAGGATACGGTGAGGTATTGCAATGTTTCCTCCAGGCATCGATCAAACTAGTAAAAAAAAAAAAGGATTTTGAAGCTGTGCCTGACCAAAATCATTCTGGTGCAGCTATTCCTATAAGCATTCTGTATTACAGAGGTTTGGATGATTGCATCCACACAGGAGCAAATTGCTGTTTGCAACTTCTGCACAACTATTGAGATACCCAAGAATAATCTCCTCCAATTCTAGACATTTATGGGCCCTTTATGCTGATTTGTCAATCCTGCTGTCTGCACACCGTAAAGAAATTTATTTCTTTACTCCGTGAAGTCTGTTTTCTTTGGGCTCTTGTGTGCGGTATTCTTATGTGTTTGTGGCAGTGGAGAGGGGAACACATAATATCAGACTGAGGGTTGGGAGTAATGATGTTCTTGCAATGGTTAGCCCAATTTATCTTGCAAACCCCATCTTTCTGACTGCCATTATGAGGGATGTCCCAATGTATGGACAGCGAAAGTTTGCTGATTACATTTTAAGCAGAATTACTTAAAAAATATATGCTAACATAATGTCAAACTTCTGAATTGGCTATGAAAATGTCTTCGGTTAAAGATACTGGGTTTGCCCTTGGAAGACCTATATGTACTTGTATTTGGTTTTGATCTCCTGTGTATGATCTTCCTACAAGGTGTTGCGTTGTGCTTTGTGGCTGTGACACAGATACATTTTTGAAATGGTTGACAACAAGGTCCAGCTACACAACTGTCTCCATTTGACATAGGCATGCACCTCCATCACGTGCATCCCCACGCTTTTGTTGCCCATGTGCAAAAAGATATGGATGCTTGCCTTTCCCGTGCTGTTTGTCTTGTCCTTCTTGGTTCCTTTCAGATCGAAGACTGCCTTTCTGTATGTGTAAACTTGAAAACAGTGTGGACTGGAATTTGGTTGGATCTTCTAGGTATAGTTGAATCCAAATGCTAATGTAACTGGGGGAGCACTTGTTAAAAGGTATCTGGCAGATCTTGTCCTTCAAATGGAAGAAGGAATTTGGGTTATGCTTAATGCAAATGATCTTTGTTCTCTGATTCTGTGGCAGGTGCTCTCCCTTTTCCCCCCATCCCCTGCCCCCCACTCTCCTCCCC